>JAQQAC010006923.1:30503294-30556052 GCA_029783875.1 Phataginus tricuspis
ACAGACAGAATATCCAACTAGAAGAGAGAAGGAAAGGTGGTGGACATAAGAAAGAACGGGAAGGCAAAAACAACATAGATGATCCTGGAGGACATTATACTAAGTGAAATAAGTCAGACACAGAAAGACAAACACTGCGTCATCTCATTTATATGTGGAACAGTCAGGCTCCAAAACCAGAGAGCAGAATGGTGGGTGGCCACGGGCTGAATGGGGGAGAGGGCAGCCGGGATGGGGTGTTGGTCAAGGGGTACAAACTTTCAGTTATAAGATGACCACCTGCTGGCAATCTAATGTGTAGAATGGTGACTACAGGTAACAATACTGTATTGTATGCTGGAAATTTGTAAGAGAGTGGATTATAAGGGTTCTCAGAGAAGGTAAGTATGTAAGGTGATGGATGTATTAATTAACTTGATTGTGGTAATCATTTCACAACATAGACATATGTTAAATCATCATACTGTACACCTTAAACAAATCACTTTGTATAACCTAAAAAAACCAAGAAACAGCAGCTAGATAGGTTTGGGGATGCCAGGAATTCTCTGGAATTCTATTTATTTCCTTTTAAAAAGAAAGGCTTCTGTTTTTATTAGCAAGGATAAAAATACAGTCTTTTGTTTGTTGCTGAAGTATGTCCAGTGAGTTTTAATGTTTTATTAATTTATTTTTAAATTGGGATGAAATTCACAAAATGTAAAATTAGCCATTTTATTTACTTATATATGTATGTATTTATTTATATTAAAGTATCATTGATATACAATCTTATGTTGGTTTCAAATGTACAATACAGTGGTTCAGCAGTTACCCACATTATCAAATCCTTACTCCCTCTAGTGCGGTTACTATCTCTTAATGTAGTAAGACGCTACAGAAACATTGGCTGCATTCTCCATGCTGTACTACTGTCTCCATGACCAACTTGTATTGGGACTGCAAATTATTGTGCCCCTTTATCCCCCTCAACCCACCCGCTGCAACCCCTACCCCTTGGTAACCACTAGTCCCTTCTCGGTGTCAATGAGTCTACTGCTATTAAAATTAGCCATTTAAAAGTGCACAGTTCAGTTGCATTTAGTACACATTTGTGATATTGTGCAGCCACCACGTCTAGTTCCAAAACATTTTCATTACTCCGAAGGAAACCCCGTAGCCATTCAACAATTGCTCCTCATTCTTTCCTGCCCCCAGCCCCTGGCAACAACAGTAACTTGTAAACTGCTGTTAAGGAGTGGTTCCTTTATCCCTCACAGCTGGCTGGGAAGAGCCGGTGACATAAAACTAGACTAAGGAGCTGCTTTCCCTCTTTTGCCTTCATTGGGGGGCTTCAATTTAAACTCCCACCCAACTGTCTGTGAGAGATTCCATCGTCTGCATTCTCACCATCAGTCTGCGTTGTTCATCTTTCAGGGTTTTAGCCATTGTGCTGAGGGTGTGGTAATATCTCATTATGATTTTAATTTGCAGACCCCTGGTTATTAGTGAGGTGAACACTTTTGGCCATGCGGATCGGTCATTTAGATATCCTTTCTGGGGAATTGCCTGTAAATCTTTTGCCTGCTTTTCTTTTGGGTGGCTTTTTTTCTTTTTGATCTTTGGGAGATGTGTGCATATTCTGGACATGAGCCCTTTGTTGTATGTATTGCAAACATCTCCTTCCACTTTTGACTTGCCTTTGTGCTCTTGTATCTTTAAATGTAGAAATTCTTAGTTCTAATGTACAGGCATGTCTTTTTATTACACTTCATTTGCTTGTTCTTGTTCATTGTGCTTGCTCTTTGCAGATACTGCTTTTTTTTTTTTAACAAATTGAGGGTTTTGTGGCCACCTTGCCTCGAGCAAGTCCATTGGTGCCATTTTTTCAACAGCGTTTGTTCACTTCATGTCTCTGTGTCATTATTTGGTAATTCTTGCAATATTTTAAACTTTTCCATTATCGTTATATTTGTTGTGGGGATCTGTGATTCAATGAACTATTGTACTTGTTTGGGGGTACAGGAACCATGACCATAGAAGATGGGTGAACTTGATAACTGTTGTTTGTGTTCTGACTGCTCCACTGACTGACTGTTCCCCAATCTCTCTCCCTTTCCTCAGGCCTCCCTATTCCGTGAGATACGATAATACTGAACGTAGACCAATTAATAACCTTACAATGGCTTCTAGTATTCAACTGAAAGGAAGAGTCACATGTCTCTCAATTTAAATAAAAAGCTAGACATGATCAAGCTTAGTGAGGAAGGCATGTTGAAAGCTGAGATAAGCTGAAAGCTTGGCCTCTTATGCCAGGTAGCTGAGCTGTGACTGCGAATCCTAGCTCTTATGAGGGGTTCAGGGATGATGGACCACTTCCGCAGGATCAGAAGGTTCATAAGAGTCAAGGGCGTCAAAATCTTCAGAGCCATTGCTTGCATGTCTCTGACTCATCCAGGGCCTTGACCTTGGCATAAAAGATCTGCCTTTGTTGGGTGTTTAATCTTCTTTGGCTTGGTCCTTAGCCGTTTCTGCCATGCCACCGCAGGAGATGACAGCTTCTTTATATGCAACCAAGGAGGCCTCTGGTTTTCACACCTGGCTTTCTATTGCCTGTTACCCTCTGCTGTTTCTCACCTTTCTGTAGAGCATTAATGATTCTTATCAATAGCCATCCAAATCCATTATCTCTATAGCAACTATTTCCCTCAAAAGGCTCAAATGCCTGATACAGCTGTCGGTGCTTTCACTTTGACCTGGACACCTCTCCATGTGCCAACAGCGAAGGTGTGAACAATTAAACCAGCAACTTGTGCCAAGGGCTGAGACACACCAGCCTACCACCAGTGATGGGGACCTCCACGCCAGCTGGTTCCAAAGCCCATCCCATCACGTGTTTTCTTAGACCACTCTAGGTGTCAGCTGTCACAGGTTAGAATTTTTCAGAAGCAGAGGCAGAGACAGAGTTTGAGGTGCAAAATGCTTATTAGGGGTCAACACTGGTGGAAGGAAGGGGAGGCAGCAAGATGAGGCAGAGGAAGGAGTCAAACAGTAATGCCAGCCTGTCAAATCTTTGGTCAGTCAACATGGCAGGGAGATGCAGTCTCAAGGGCTTTGAGTGTCCAGCATCAGGTGGAAATGGCCAGGCTTTTCCCTTCTTAGTCACTGGATGTCTGCTGCTCTGGGACCCATGGAACCTTAGGCAAGGCAGCTCTCTGCATCTGAGGCAGATCCTGAAGAAGCTGGCAGCTGGAGGCTGTGTGTGGGGCATGTTGGCACAGCTGAGCAGAAAGTTCTTCCTTGAAGGGCATTTAGGTGACATTTTCATGCCTGCCACACATGGTGTCCTCCCATTTAGATTTTCCTTTCTTTCAATAATATCTAGCTTTGCATAGAGGTCCGGTGCACATTTCATTAGATTTATTCCTAGGTATTCAATATTTGACAGTTATATCTTCTTAAACTTTTTATATTCTACCTGATGATTGCTTTATATAGTGTTGACTACTATTTAGGAATACATTTCAATATTGATAGAAGAAACCTTAATAAACTCACTTATTCATTCGAAGGATGTATTTGTAGATTTTTTAACATACATAACCAGGCCATCCTGTAAACAATGATATTTCTTTTCAAACTTACATCTTTTACTTTTTTCTTGTATTACTTTTTGCACGGGCTTGGTCCTCCATGACGATGCTGAATGGAGGTGGTCAAAGCAAGCACCTTGTTGCCAGTTCAGAGGGAGACCTTTCAGTAGCGCACTATTGGGTATGATGCTTTACATTCTTGTGCAGCTGCACATATGGTATGTTTGTTGAGGATTTTGTACACCCTTTATCAAGTTAAGAATTTTCCTTTCTATTCCTGCTTTGCTAGTACATATATTTTTAAAAATTCATAAATGGTGTTGAGTTTTGTTCAATGATCATCTACTAAGATGATCACGCATCTTTCATTCCATTAATATGGTGAATTATACTGGTTGGTTTTTAAATGTTAAACCAAACTAATATTTGTGGAATAAACGTCCCTTGGTAGTGATCTTTGTATATTGCTGGATTTATTTTGCTGATTATATGTTCAGGAGTTTTGCACTGAAGTTTGAGTAAGATTAGCCTGTTATTTTTCTTTTTTGTAATGTCTTTGTTAGGTTTTGGTATCAAGAGTATGTTGGACTCATAGAATGAGTTAGGGATTATTTCCTTTTTCTATCCTCTGAAGGAGTTTGTCTAAGATTGGTACTATTTCTTCCTTAAATATAACTCACTGACAAAACTGGGCCTGGAGTTTTCTTTGTAGGAAGATTTTAAATCATCGGCTTAACTTCAAAGAGTAGATACAGGATAGTTCAGGTTTTGTATTTCTTATTGTGCCAGGTGGTAAACTGTATTTCAAGGAATTTATCTATTTTGGTCAAATTTTCAGACTTATTAGCAGAAAGCTGTTCATAATATTGTCTCGTTATCTTTTTAATGACTGAAAAATCTGTAGAAATGTATTTTTTCATTTCTTGGCATTATTTGTGCTTTTTAAAATTAGTCTTACCAGGGACTTACTAACTTTATTAGTCTTTTCAAGAGTTAACTTTTGACCGTTTCCATTTATTTACACTTTCTTTGTGCTTAATTAGCTGTTGCTCTAATTTCTCATGAATACTTTGCTTGTTCTAACTTCAGGCTTGTTTTCTACTATGTGCATTAAAAAATATAACTTTCCATGTTTGCATGGCTTTAGCTATATCATAATTTGGGGAGAAAATATTTTCAAAAACTGTCACCTTAAAAATATTTTCTAATTCCCATCACGATTTTTAAAATCCATGTTATTTAGGAGTATATACAGTTTTCAAATATGTAGATATTTTCTACTTACCTTTTTCCTTCTTATTTTCTTGCTTAGTTGCATCATTGTCTGAGAATGTACTCTGTATGATTTAGATCATTTGAAATTTGTTGAGACTTGCATATTGCCTAGCACTTTTATAAACACTCCATGTACACTTGAAAAGAACTTGTGATCTGCAGTTGTGGGTACAGTATGCTATATATGTCTATTAGTATATATATGTTATTAGGTAAAGTTTGTTTATCCAGTTGTTCAAATCTATTTCTTCATAGTTTTCATCTGTTTATTCTAAAATTTACTGATCTACATATGTTCCACTATAATGGTAGATTTGTGTCTACCTCCTTGCAACTCTGTCCACATTTTTGCTTTATATGTTTTGAGGCTCTGTGTATTAGGCACACACAAATTTAGAAATGTTATATCTTCTTGGTGAATCAAGCATATTATTATAAAGTGTCTCTCTTTATTTCTGGTAATTTTTTTTTTGTCATAAAGCTTACTTTCTTTTGGTTAGTTTTTGCCTGGTTTGCTGTTTTTTAGTTTTTGTTTTTATTTCAAAAAGTGTGGTTAAATTCACATAACATGATTTACCATCGTAACAACTAAATTATTTTTCACTTCTTTTTTATTCTGGCAAAAAAAAATAACAAAATGTACCATTTTAGTTGTTTTTAAGTGTACAGTAATATTAAGTACATTCACATTATTTTGTGATTGCTCTTCAGAACTCTTCATTTGCAAACAGGGAAACTCTATACCTGTTTAACAACTATTCTGCACTTTTGCCCCGCCACCCCCAAAAACCACCCTTCTACTTTGTCTGTGCATTTACTACTTTAGGTACCTTATATAAATAGAATCATATGATAATTTGCTTTTTGTGACTGCCTTATTTTACGTCACATAATATCCTCAAGGTTAATCTATGTTGTGGCATGTGTCAGCATTTCCTTACTTACCTTTTAAGGCTGAATAATATTCCATTGTATGTACATACCACGTTTTTAATCTTGGTGTACACTTGGGTTCTTTCTACCTTTTTGCTATTGTGAATAATGCAGCTATGAACATGAGTGTACATCAAAATTCCTGTTTGGGTCCTTGCTTTTAATTCTTTTGAGTATATGCCCATGAATGGAATTGCTAGTTCACGTGGCAATTCTCTTTAATTTTTTGAGGAACTGCTATAGTGTTTTCCATAGTGCCTGTACCATTTTACATTCCTACAAGCAATGCACCTGGCTATCATTTCTCTATTTCCTTGTCAACACTTGTTATTTTCTGTTTTTTTAAAAAAATAATAGCTATCCTAATGGGCGTGAGGTCATACTTACTCTTGACTCAAGTTGCTGTCAAAAGCAAAGGGCCCTAGGGCAAGAGGACATGAAATTTCAGAATCAACTCCCTGTTCTCTCTACCCATGGTAGTTTTTACATTTGTTAACCTTCCAGAAGTGTCCAAGCAGATGTTTGGAAGAACATATTGTCCATTTTGTTTCAGTTGTCCTCGGTGGGAGGGTTAGTCTGAACTATATCTGGTCCACCATGACTCTTTTTCTGTATCTCAAGTAGAAATTATGTGGACCTAAAAGTAGAAGGGGAGTGTATGCTTACAGGGATTTAATATCTCTTCATTTTAACTAACCCATGTTATCTTCCACTACTATATATTAAGTGACTTGAGTAGATATTCTGGCTGAGAACTCACAATGGTTCAAATTAATAGGCAGTGAATTCTTTGTAGATTAAATGGAAAGGAAAAAGGAAGAAAATCCGTGAAAGAAAAAAGGAGAGGGAAAAGGAGAAGGGGAGAGTGAAGGAGGATGTGGGCAGAATAGAGATCAGGCAGGTGGAAAAGGAGAAGGAAAAGGTGAAAACAGGAGAGAACAAAATTAAAGGGAACTACTCCCTTCAGTTTCACCAAAGTCTTGTAGTCAGTGATTCTCCAGAAACCCACAATTTCTACATCTTTAACAATACAAAAACAATTATTTTTCCATTGTCCTTTCCTTGTCAACCATTCACCTAATTTTTACAATTGGCTGTGGAAAAGGGAATTCATTAACTTAATAAATATTTATTAAGTACCCACTACGTGCTCAGCTCTGCCTTGGGCACTGAACATAGACACATTAATGAATAAAACACACCTAAGTCCTTGCCTTTGAGCTTCTGTTCTGGTGGCTGTAGTAACCAAGGTATAGTAGCTAAGGTGCTAGATGCTATAACAAATAGATCACAAGCTCTCTGTGTATTAACATAGTAAAGGTTTACTGTCTGCTCAGCTTAGAGTCCAATGCATGTATTTTTGATCAGGCAGATTTCCACAGTCACACTTTTTAGTCACATGCTCTAAGTCATTTGCAAGAACTAGTCACATAGTCCCAGCTAGATTCAAGGGCATAGCTGGGCAATGCAGTTCTCAGGAACAAATGTAAGAAGTCTTGCATGATCAGCAAGCTGACTGTACTCCTCACATGGAGATAGACAAAAAAATGAATAAATAAATTACTTATGTTGGAAGGGGATACACGCTATAAAAAAAAACCAGGGAAGATATACAGTGTGTGTGTGTGCCAAGGAATATTAAAATTTTCAATAGAATGGTGGGAAAGTGAGCAAAGGGCTTGAAGGAAGCAAAGGAGTGAGTGAGATGGATATATTACTGGAGGATGGAACACTCAAAAAGGAGGCCTTTATGGCCAACATAGGGCGAGAGGTGGGTGATGAGGTCAAAGAGGTGAGAGGAGTCAGATTGTATGGGACTCTGGTTTCACCTCTGAATGAGGCAAGTAGACATCAGAAGGTCATGTGCCAAGGAGAGGGAGGATTTTATTTTCATTTTTATCAAGACTAGTGTGGCCGCTACATTGAGAATACACTGCATGGGGGCAAAGGAGGGGAGAGTACAGTGGTTTGGACCACAGGGGCAATGATAGAGGTGATGAGAAATGGTAAGATTCTGGATAAATTTTTGAAGGCAAAGCAGGATTTGCAGATGGACTGAAGGTGGAGTTTGAGAGAAAGACAGGAGGGAGTGTGGCCCAAGCAACTTTAAGCATGAACTTGCTAATAATGGAGCTGGGGAAGACTGGAGTGGAGCATATTGGTGGTGGTGGGACAGGGGCGGGGGAGATCAAGAGTTCACTCTGAACATGCCGAGTTTGAGATGTCTCTGGGACTCATGTGGTGATGCCACGAGTCTGAAGCCCGCGGGAAAGCTCTGGACTGGAGTGCTAGGTTTGGAGACCTTCCCCAGGGTGGATGGTATTTAAAGCGTGGAGACTGAAAGAGGTAGGGGGAGAACTGTAGTTGAAGAGGAGAGACTCAAGGATTGAACCTTGGGCTGAAAAGAAGGCATGGCCAGTGAAAGGGATGGGGAGGAAAAAATGAGGGGAGGAAGAGTGGGGGAATTATTTGGGACTGTGTATTCATCAGATCAGAATCAGAATGGACTGTCATTAACATTGGCCAAGGAGCCTGTTTTCCCCCAACTCCATTCCTGTCTGGCTGCCTCCAGCTGCACATGGTTTAGAGTGACCTGAAGAGATGAAGGGCCCTCGGATAAATGTTTGGCCATTCATTCAACAAATATTTGCTGACCATCAGATACATGTGCCAGGCCCTGGTCCAGGAACTGAGTGAACAGGCCATATAAGGTCTGTCCCTTATGGAGCTTACACTCTAAAAGGGGTTGGGGCAGGTAATTAACAATCAACAAACAGACAAAGTAGAACATTTCTCACCCAGGCAAGAGAATAGAGAGTGACGTGCGTTGGTTAAGGAGATCACAAAGGTCCTCTTGAGGTGACATCTGAGCTGAGACCTGAGTGCTGAAAAGATGATAGTCATCAGATCTGGGGGAACAAGGTTCTTGATGGCTGGAAGCTTAGGGTGCTGTGGGGGAAGAGAGGCCAGGGTGCTCGATCATGATGAGGGAAGGGAGGCAGGAGCCATTGCACACAGGAGCTTGAAGGCCATGGTTAGGCATTTAAGTTTTAGTCCAAGAGCGGTGAGGAGCCTTTGGTGGTGTTGAGCAGAGAACCAAGTGACTGCCCTTTACATTTCACAAACGCCCCTGGGTTGGTCAGATGGAGAATGGACTGTAGGAGGCAGAGTGGAGGCAGGCAGAAGAGTTAGGAGGCTAGAATCTAGCTCAGGCAACTTGGTGGTGTCTCCTGCAAGGATGGACTAGGAGAGGATGCCCCCTGGAGTGGATGAATGGGTCAGGCCTTCATATAAATTGAGTGCTTCCCTGGGTCAGGCCTATTGGAGCAAAGGAACACACCTACTCAAGAAACGTTTGGGAGGTATAGTCCTTTCCCTCGGCTTATTTTAATTATTGGAAGCTCAGACCACACACCTAAAGGAGCCTTGTAAACACAAAGCGACCATTAAATAAGTGTATAGGAGTGGGTATGTGCTGAAGCAGAGCTGGAAAAGCAGCAGTTGGGTGCCCTGCAAAGAGGAGACTTACGAGTCCTCTTTAGATGGGAAGGGGCATTCTATTTTCCAGTGGGCAGCGGCAGGAACAGAGGGTCTGAGAGGCGCTGCGTTCCCATCGTAGGCCGCGGTCCCGCGTGGCTGCCTGCGCTAGAACATCTAAGAGCCTGGCTCCAGGCTCTAGTTTCCCAACTTATTCGGAGCTCAAAGAAGCGGTGACTCAGGGGAGGTCCCTCCCCGGCACGCTGCGTTCTCGCCGGCCGGCCGGGAGTGACTCATTACCTCGCTCCCTCCCTCACGGCTGACTCCGGGCCAATCCCTTAATGAGTCTGCACCTCACTCTTCTCGTCCGGCCGGGACAATTGCCCGATGGAGTTTTTAGCTGCCCGGGGGCAGGGATCATGTCAGCAACGGTCCAGATTCCTCGAGAGAGGTTTCTCTCGGGGTCTGCAGGAGTACCAACCCTTTGAGTAGGGCCAAAGCCCCAGGCCCTCCCGGGCACCGAAGGCGGAGTTTAATGCGCGTGCATTCTTCTAATTTCAGAGCCTTTCGAGAGCATTTTGTTCTGAATAGTTTCGCAAGCATTGATGCCCTGGAGGATATTCTCTTGGACACCTCTTTGCAAAAACTTGCTTGGATAAAAAAAAGGCAATCAGAGCAGGTCCCCAAAGTCTGAAGAGACCAGAGGCACGGGGAAGTGTGGCGGGGGGTACTGATCAACAGGCTCCAGGGGGAAAAGGGACACTGCGCGAGGGCGCGGGCAACTGCTCTTCTGGCCCCGCGAAACCCAAAGCCCGAGGTGAGTATCGGTTAGATGGCTCGGTCAGCTCCCCTGCAAAGAACCCGCTGGCTGGAGCAGAAACCCGGGCGGCGGTCGTGTGTACGAGGATCCCCCACCCGGGGTCCCCCGGATGGCGACGCGACGCCCAGTACTTTCAGTGCACCCCGTGGCCTCTGTGCATCCGCCCACAACCCGAGGGGCATTTGCAGTTTTCCCCTCGCCCAAGCGCCCGGCCTCGCCGCCCCGCTGGGAGCCTGCGGGGGCAGCCGCACCCTCCAGCCTGTCTCGGCCCTCTCTGGGACCCTCCCCCGAGCCCTGACACGCCTCCGCGCCGGGACTGGAGCCCGCAGCCTGCGTCCCTAATTACCTGCCCCGGGAAGTCACAGTCCGCGCGTCGCCCGGGACTGTAAAAGGGTGAATTCGGCCAAGCCCCAAATCACATTCCTAGGGGAGGGGTCTCCACCTAGAGGGTCGCGGATCACGTTACCGGCCGAGGGGAGGAGAGAGCTGGAGGCCGCTCAAACAAGGGTAAAAGTTGCATTTAGTTTATTACTCTCCACCCCCTGCCCCCCAAACACGCTTTGACGTAGGTTGACTCGGGGACACCGTGTCCGCCCAGGTCCTGGAGCCCGACGGCCTAGCAGCGCCGTGCCAGGACAGAGGCACTTTTCCGCCTGCGGATGCGGGAGTCAGAGCGCCGGCTGGTCTGCAGGGCTGCCGGGCTCCGGAGCCCTGTAGGCTACCCCTGGCAGCCCGGGGGCGGGAAGCCGGCAGCCGGAGCCCGCCGCCGTGCACCGAGGATCTAGAGCAATAACAGACGCATAAATGCGCATAAATAAATCAATGAGCAGCTCTTTGCTGCCAGCAGCAGGGAAACTTCGGGCTGATTAAATGCAGACGTGGGGTGTCTGCCAGGGCAGGAGGGCGGCAGGGCAAAGGGAACAGGCGTGGAGGCCAGAGGTGGGGGGAAGGGAAGCCAGGGGAAGGAGGAAAGAGAAAAAAACCCAAAGCCACATTTAAAAAATGGGGTGAGTTTTAAATGCAAACATCCCGGAGGAGGGGAGAGGGCCGGGCGCCCGGGCGGGCCCGCCAACCCGGCAACTTTCCGGGCGGGAGGTGCGGCCGGAGGGGCGGCGCCGGCGGCGGGAGGCGGGAGTCGGGGGCCGACGGGGGGGGGGGGGGGGAGTCACTTTAAAGGCTCTTTCTTACCCATAATGCTTTGTGGGGACGTTGACAAGTGGATCCAAGATGGCGTAGAAAGTAATGACAGGTAAGTCCTGACTTCCCCCTTCTCTGCTGCTGGGACCGCTCCGCGAGGTGCCGGAGCTCTCCGGGGAGGCGACCGGACCCCGTTCCGGTCCCCCGGACGCCGGGACGGGTGGCCCCGGGGCGGACTGGGGGCCCGGGAGGCTCGCGGCGGGGCCTGGGAAGCGGGGCTCTTCGAGGCGAGGCCCGGACGCTGGGGCTGTTTACAGCTTCTTTCCCTCCTCGGTCCCCTTCCCCTCCGCTGGGGGCGGCGGCGCCCTCGGCCCAGGCGGTGGAGGGGGCCTTGCAGATCCGGGCCGCGAGCCTGCGGGAGGGTTCTCCAGCCGCGGGCACTCCGAGAGGGCGAGTCGAGCCTCCTCGCACGCTCCCGTCCTCTGGGTCGCGGCTGGGGGTGGGGAGCGTGCGGGCCTCCCACGGCCCGCTCGATTGGCCCCTCAGGGCTCGGACTTCCACCCGGGTGGCGCGGGGGCCGGAGAGTGGGCGTCGGGAAAAGTGGGTCAGGGGCGCACCCCTCCCTCCCTCGCCGAGGGCTGCTGCCTGAGCTTCACATTTTTCCCCCCTTTCTCCGCCCCCTCCTCGGAAATTCTCATTGGCCCAGGAGCACATCAACAAAAATAAAAACAGTATTCTTTCCTTTAAGACTCCCTTTTTCGAGGGCTAAGAGATTGCAGTTTTATCTAGGGGAACTTTGATTCCTCTCCCCCCAACTTATTTGAGCTTTCTGCACCCTCCCCTTTGCTGAGGATTCTTCAGACAGGGTTAGACGCCAGGGTCGTAGGATTCTTCCTGCACTGGAATCCTCAGGTCTTGTTTGAAACTCAGAATTGTTATTCCTTCTCTCTCCCAACTCATACTTCTCAGGCAAATCATTAATACATCATGTATAACCCCAGGGACAGTGGATTCCTAGAGTGGAGAAGAGTGGGGAGTTGTTGTCCCGATTAGTTTGTTCTTAATTTTGCCCTTTCTTAAACTCATAGTAATGAGATTTCATCTACTTTTTCTTTTTTTCAAAGTAAGGTCAATCAGTGCTGAAAGAGATGACTTTTTTATTGGATTTTAAGAGCATTTTATAATTATTACTCTAACAGAGGGGAAGTGTTTTTATTGTAAAGTGATAAAAACGGACTCACTCACAAAGATGAATACTGTACCAGTTTGGTAATCTTTTTCCATTTGAAATTTAGATGCCCTTTCACCTCAGGCTGATAAAATGTTTGCTGCTGATCGTGTCTATTACTGGTGTTGTATACACACATTTTGCTTTTCTATTTACCTCAGGAATTGGATGAAGTAATTGATCACTAAAGAACTACAGTGCTGGTGAGATGTGTAAGGTGAGACCGCAGTTAAAAATGATCTACCCTTTTTCCTTCTTTATCTTAACTCATAAAGGTGAAGCTGAAACCAAGTAATTTGATGGGACCATTTTTGTTTTTCAAATATCTCGGTCACATGGATTTATAGGCAGAGCTAGATTTAGAAAGGAAAAATACATCAAAGGTACCAAACTTTTCAGTGGTTCTAACGTTCTCAACTGTAGTGGAGTTTATCCAGAGCCAAGGGTTATTTGCAGCTATCCTTGATTAGTATCTTCACAGGGGTAATTATAGTTTGCCTGCTTAAATTTCCTTGTGTAACTTTAATTGGATGTCTTAATTTTATCTGTGTTTGGTGTTCATCACTTACTCTACACTGAGTGTTAGTCACTGTGTGTGTAGATTTCATGTGTCCACCATTTCTGGGACTCTTAAAAGTACACCCTTTCCATTGGAAAGAAGTATTTTAGGCAAGCCAGTCACTCCCCTCATTCTCTAAAAAATGGAATAATACCTGTCTCTCTCATAGTTATTTTGAGTAAGAATGATAGTGTTGAGTTTTGTTTAGCTCATCAGGGATTAGACTGGTTTTCATTATTTTCTGGTCACATGTGAATTCAGGGTTGCTTTTTCTAGTCTAACTTAAAATACTTTGGATTGAAAGGACTACTGATATAGTGTAGTTAGTGAACAGTTAGTAAGTATTCTGTATTGGGGAGAAGGAGAGAAGTTTGCTAATTTTACATTTTTCACAAGTGATTTTCTCAACTTTGAAAATATTTTACTGTTGCTTATTGAGAAAATGTAAGTTATGGTAGATTGGTTACTGCAGGCTTTATTTATTTATTTTTTAACACATCTGGGTAGCCTTTGGATTTTGAAATTTTCCCACAAACTTTCGTATCTTTATCATCTGTTTAAGAAGAATAAGGTATGCTTTATTTTTTCTTCCAGATTGAGGCACACTGTTGACATTTTGCCTTAATTAAAAAAAAAAAAACTTAGGAGAGGAAGGTGGACATAAACCAAGATCCTGTGTAAGTGCAGACACCACATTTGTGTGTGTTTGACACTCAGCAGTCAGTGCTTGTGTGTATTACATATATTTAAATTTTTATTCTTGGCAGAGCAAATCTGGATCTTTCAATTTATTTTCAGCTTACAGAAGGAGGCATAGTCATGGCTTAGACCATCCAATCTGAACTTTTTAGCTTTTTTTTTTTTTTAATACAGATTACTTTGTAGAAGGGAACCGGTGATCTGCTTTTTGTCCTGTGAAGATGTTCATTTGTAGCCTAAAATTGCATATTTAGAAATAAGTGATCTTGTGTGGCTATGTTGTCTGGCCTAAATTGTGTCAAGAATTTTCCACAGTTTTCACACATGTAGACCATGTGAAGTGCTAGTGTTCACTTCAAAGTGAAGTTAGTGGTTGGCCACCAAACAAGTTGTTACACAAAGTATTCTAAAATGGGAAATACCATAGTATGGAAGGTTGTGGTGAAGTAGAAGTCTGTGTCTTTGAGCTGAATAAAGACATAGCTTTTTTAGTCTGTCCTTTTGGCTGGGAAGCTGGACACTATTTTTAGGTAAGGCAGTAGTTTTTGGGAATCAGTAAGTACCTCTCATCAGCTAGTAAACTTGATTTCTGCAATTGTTAGCAAGAAGTTTAATGTTCTAATACTATAAATATTCAATCTACATTGTTTTAAAGTTTTTTTACATTTATGGACAGCTCAGTGTTTTACTGGAGAGGGGATTGATGCCAAAACAACAGGAGAAATCACTCCTACTTGCAAAGGGCCGTGTGTAGTTTAAAAATATACAGCATATTCATGAAAGGATAAGAATATTGCAGAGGGATCTACAAATAAGTGGACCAGAACTTATACTTGCCATTTATGTTCTCTGTTTAAGAAATAGGTTTGGTATTAATATTAACTGCAAACGAGTCTGTAATTGTCTGTCAGGCTGATATGAAGATCCAAATACAGGTCCAGCACAAGAAATGCATTTGCCTGTTGTTTAAAATGCATGGAAGATTTTGGGCCAAGTTTATCAATTTGTTGATAAATGAGAGGCGGGGAGGAGCTACTTAAAAATTATAAACAAATTGTTAAGGTTTATTTTCATAATGTCCATGCAAATATAATTTGGGATCTAAGTAATATTTTGCAATGTTTTCTAGGAGAGAACTATGATATGTATGGAGAGTGGCCACACCAGTTTACAGTTTATTTAAATTGATGGGTGTAGTGAGGATTATTTCTGTAGCATTGGCTAGAAGCAGCATAAAACATAGGGGTCTATCACTTCAAGGGTGGCTGGGATAATGAATACTTTTGAGTAAATCTGAATTTAACAGGGTTAATACTCCTTTTTTAAAAATAATATTGCAGATGTAACATGAGAGTTTTGTGTGTGTGTGTGTGTGTGTATAAATAATTTTTTAAGCTATTGTCTAAAACAAAGTGAAAGTTTTTCAACATACTACCAAATAATCACACCAGCTTGTTTACTTATGTAAATTGTGCTGGGTCAGTTTCTCCAAGAGCAGGAAATTGTCTGATAAAACCAAAGTTTGTATATTCATCTTGCCTTTGGACAACACAAAAACCCTGATTCAGCATTAGGTTCTTCAAAGAATGCATGGCATATTGTTTGACCAAACCATTCCGAAGTTTGTGATTTTCATTATTTTTGTGCCATATTTTAGGTGTTCTCAGCACATCTGAATTTGCCTTTCTGCTTTCTTCTATGGAAATTCTACTCGTAGTGGAAATATTCCTGTAAGGCGAGCTTCCTGTCAGTAGGCAATATGTATAACTAGTCAAGTTTTTAAAGAATATTTATTATTTTTATGCCAAAGTGTTGCATGCTACATTAAATAAATTTGAGCAGTACTTGTGTGTATGAACTAAAAAGGATAAAAAAAAAGGCCTCTGTCCTCCTTCCTCTAACTTTAGTTGTGTGCCGCTGAGCTGACCACAGCAAACAGCTGGTGTCATTTGACTTTTGGAAGACCTCTCTGTTGAGGTACACTGGCAGGAGAGCAGAGGAAGAAGTCGGGGAAGACCAGTGTTTAGGTGTGATCCAGGGACTATTCCACTCATTTCCTGGGATGTTAAGTATTAAGTAATGTTGACTATCTAAACTATACCAACAGTTTAAGATAGCTGTAACTGAATTTAATGAAACACTCAGACAGTTAATTCCATTGTCAAGTTGATGAAGTGTTGATTTGTTGATCTTTTAAGGAAATAAATATTTGTGAATTGAATTCATATCACCTTAGAGCTAGGGGTAATTGTTGTAGTTACCCTCTGTGGAATTTTATGAGAAGCAGCACGTATATTCACTATAGGCTTTTTATAACTCTTTATCTCTCCTATAATTCCCACAATAACTCCAAGATGTTGTTATTTCTGTTTTGTAAAGGAGGAAATTTAGGCTAAATGTGAAGTAGCTAACAGAATGTCACAAGATGTAAGTAGTGGTGCTAGGGTTCTGTCCTGGAAAGCCTGTGCTTTCTCTGTTTTAAATGTGCTCTGCTACTTCTGTCTGGTCTGATTTTACAGATGAGGAAATTTAGGCCCGGAGAAATGAAGCGACTTGCCCAAGGCCACACAGCTAAGAAGCAGCAACAACATTAAACAACACTTTTATCTCTGGTCTTGTATCTCAGGACTCTTGGTCCTGATTTGTTATAGTGCGTTTTATTGAAATACTATGGACCAAAATACTATATGCTGTGAATACTGGATACAAATGCTTCAGAATGGATATATCAGCAGTAGTGCTTTCTACTATGTATTTAAAAGCTTCCTTCTCTCTTTCAGAAATTATAAAGAGCTCTGATGGGCTATTTGGGTGTTACCCAGTGCAGTGAACTGCAGGTGAGTAATGTTTTAGGAGAGGCTTATTTAGAAAACAAGAACTTGGTAATGGCTGAGACAGAGACAAGAGAGGCTCAATCTGGATGAGAGTGACTGGCCAGAAAGGCTGAGGTGGGACAGGGTGGAGTGATACAGGACTGTAATGAGACTACACAGTGGTAACCCAGTGGTGCAGGTCTTGACTAATCCTTCTGGAGCAGACTGCTCTGAAGAGCCTGCCTGCCCTTTGTCAGTTTGTTGAAGAGAAGTGAGGGTAAGTTAATCTTCCACTTTTGTTCTGAATGAGTAACTGCACGGGGGCTCAACTTATCTGCATGTGATTGGAACTTGAGAGGTCCTTCAGTTTTTGTGTCAACATTCTTGAGTGGTAGTTGCCCTGCACTCTGATGAACTTAGTTAAGTATTGAATTGTTTTTCCTGTTATCTGCTATGTATGTATATTGTCATGAATGACTGAATATGCATTTTTGAGGCTCTAGATGCTGAGGATACATTACCAGAGCAGAAGGTTAAACATTTTTTCCTGATGGTTGTGTTCCCTCCATGCAGTGGTTTTATTAGTTCTTCAAATTATTTATATTTTGCTGGAATGCCCTGCTAAGTAAAGAAAGACAATTTAGTTTTGAGTTTCACAGTAATTAATTTTCTTGGTACCTCATAGTATCTTTGTCTTTCATTATTAAACTTAGCAAACCATAATACTACAGAAGAACAATTAGAAGACTATGTACACATTGTCTTTGTGGGCATCAGTACTAAAATTATTTTTTGATATATTTTCATTACTAATCTTTTGTCAGACACCACTAGCTTCAGAAAGCTTCATCTGTTAATAAAGTGACTTGCCATCTTGCCTTTTGGATTCCGACTGGGTAAGACCTATGAGATGTTGCCAGCTACTTTTTACCCATCTGTTTTATGCTGGAGTTTTTAGCTTTCTGTTCTTTGTAGTTAAAATAACTTTTTCCACCCTTTTACTATACCTGAGTCTCCTGGCCCCTAGTTCTTTGATTTGTCCATGAGTCCTGCTGCTCTTGAACTGTGATACAGTCTGCCACTGAGTCAGCAAGTTGGCCTTGAGAATTCCAGAGGCTTTAATGTGACAAAACTAATGTGACAATTAGTATAGTATATAATTGGACTTGGGCTGGGCTACCTGCTTATTGCCAAAGTAATACCTGGTTGTAGGGTTCTTTGTTTCTTGAGTATATACTTGTGCACGATTCAGCCCCCCAGGTTCATGAATGTGATTAAAGACCAGTTGAGGTGGTTTGTTGGTCCTTGGAAAGTTGGAGACTGGGGTTGTCATAGGTCATCATGAAAGGGAGTGCATACGAGTTCTCAGTGAAGGCCGAAGGGAATGATAGAAGGGAGGGTGAACCTCTTCTTGCCTCTCTATCAGCCTTGTATCCTGGAGCTTCTCTGTTTCCTCAGTATTGTGGAACTTTCTTAAATTATGAAATCATTTAAGAATTGATATTACATTGTTAAATATTTGGATTATTACCCTAAAATAGTTGATTTTCTTTTTGGCATTCCATAAAAAAAATTTGTATATATACATTTAACTCATTTTTAATTATGTGCATATAATTTGAATTTTTTCTACATATTAGATCATGAAACATTTCCATGTTTTAGGTGTCACAATTTAATTTATATGATTACGTTTGAAAGACTGCAAAGTATTTCATCAAGTCTTGCTCCCATAATTTACCTAAGTCTTTTTATGTTAGGTATTTATGTTGCTGGTTGGTTTTCAGTTAATACTTTAATTTACACTAGTGTAGATATTACTGTTTTTTTCTTTTTTGACTAAGTGTATCTCTAGGAGATATTTCTGAGTGCATTATTGTGTTGAATGGAATGAACATTTTTATGACTTTTGATGATATATTGCCATATTGTTTTTTGAGAGTGTTACAGCAGTTTGTACTACTAACAGATACATGGGTGTACCTGCTTCACCGTAGCTGGAAAGAAATACACTTCTTCTTTAAAAGTTTTTGCTCATTCAGTAGTGTAAAGTAACATTTCTTTGTTCTGTAGTGTTGACTTTTACTCTTTGAGTCTTTCATGGTACATTGTTCATATCCTCTTCATTTTTTACAGTAAACAATTGATGTAGGCTTTATATGGGAAGGCAAATATAACCAGCTGGTAGTAAACAGGTGATTATTAAAAAGATAACCAGGACATGTTCAGTGAAAATGTTCACATAGAGTCTGGTCTATCTGGATGGTTAAGTGATCTTGGGCATAGTGGTTGAAGGGGAACAGGTGCGTTATTCCAAGATCAGTTCAGCAAGTATTTATTAGGCATCTGCTCTGTACCATGTGCTGTGTTGCATCCTCTGAGTGCTTCTTAAGTTATCATCATGGTGTCTTCCTGGTTGAAGAAGGAGGGTGCCTGAGAATCCTTGAGGCTTGGCCAGCTGGGGACTCTGGCTGATGCAGTCCTTTTGTAGCTATTTGGAGGGCTGAGGGGATCGCGGTCTAGCGCATCTTTTAACTCATGTATGGCATACTACTCTGCTTGGGCACACTCTTTGAGAAACTCTGTTCTGAGGGATACAAAGATGAATAAAACATCATTCCTACTGATAACAAATCATCAAGTAAGGACAATGACTAAAAGGAATTTGGAAGGTGCTGTAAAAGAGGTTCTTAGTTAAGCTTAGGGGTAAGTAGAGGGAGTGATGCTGCCCCCTTGGGGATATCAAGGAAGCCTTCTAATGAAGAGGTGGCATTTAAATTGCATGGCTGACAAGATGAGAAGTGATGGAAAGAGAGCATTTTGGAGGGAAGGACAGCTTGAACGAAAGCTAGGGGGTGGCATGGGAAATGAGGGGGTGTCAGGAAACTGCATATCCAAATTACCTGGACCCTGGGATACATAAGGGAACATAGTGGAAGGGGAGGCTGCCGACAGATCAGGACTGGGTTTTTGGAGGGTATTAAATGTCAGACTAGTGAAAAATATGGTGAATTGGCAGTGAGGAGAAACTAGGGACAGGGACTTTGGTTGGCTTCATGGTAATAGGTCATGTGGATGATGAAGGGCTGAACTGAATTGGCACCCTTGGGAATGGAAAGGTGATCGATACAGGAGATATTTTGGAAGTTAAACAGAGATATGGGGATTGATTAGGTAGGAGTGAAGAGAACAGTTAGGTCTATGTCTCAAGTCAGAGATGATGTTGAGGTTTTTATGGTTGGGTGGCTGATAAAATGGGGCATCAGAAATAGGGAAGGGAGGAGGAAAAACAGGTCTTAGGGGTTTAGAATAAAGGAAAGATGAATTTGACTTTATGTGTGGAGTTTAAGGAGCTAGTAGAAAGCTGAAATCAGACTCTTTTCAATTCTAGAAGGAACAGATGAGGAAGTTTGGGGCCCGGAGGAGTTAGAGGAATCAATGAGGTCTCACTGTTAGTTAGCAGAGCTAAGACTAAAGCTTCTTGATTCCCACCCAGTCCAGTACTCTCTTCCCTGCCTCAAAATGAGACGTGCTGAAGGTTCTTAACTGTTTTTCTCACACCCAGGTGTGCCCGATAGAAAGTTGGATGTAGGTGAGTTTATGTTGGGGAGTGAGGACTTTATTCTTTAATTAAATTTTTTTTATATGGAAACTTTTGGACATACAGAAGTGAAAAGAAGAGTGTAATAAATCCTATTGTACCCACTGTCCAACTTCAACAGTTATTAATGTTTCACTTGTTTCTTCTCTCCCCATCAATTCTATTTAAGAAAACAGGAAAAAGTGTTTTGGTGACATTAAACTTTGTGTATTTGCACGTAGGAAGACTTGAACAGTTTAGGAGGGTATGTTCCAAGCTTTCTGTGTGGGGTCTAGAGTGAAGAGAAATAGGATTAACTTCCAGAATTCCTGTGTTGCCTTAGACTATGTTTTTGGGCAAGTCACTTAAGTCTTCTGAGTCTTAGTTTTGTCTGTAAGGTGGAGATACTAATATCAGCTTCCCAGAATCACTTGAGATAAGGTATGTGAAGACACTCTATGAACTCTAAACTTGGAGTCCAGAGTATTATGCAGAGTTGAGTTGTCTGTAATAACAAAAGGGTAATGGCTGTTTGGAATTCTGGCATCAAGTTTGTACTATTCAATAAATTTTTATTTTATTTTCCAACAAATACTTGTTATGTCGGGCACCTGGGACTTCCAACAGTGAACAAAACATACAGAATTGCAGTGCTCATGGAGTTCATATTCTAGATCTAGAGGATAGTGTAAGCTAATACTTTTATAGTGATTAGCACAGGCCCAGCACTGTTCTAAGTGCTTTCATATTTTGACCTGTTTAATTCTTGGAACAATCCTGTGAGGTAGCTGCTGTTTTTATTCCCATTTTGCAGATTTGGAGAACAAAGCAGATTTTTATGCAGATTGAAGTCACAGTGCCAGGATTCAGATTTAGGTAGAGCTGGCTTTAACCCCTAGAACATGTTTAACTCCATTCATGGCATACTAGTGTTTGATATAAATAAAGAAGTTAGGCCTGGGTTGACATCATTCCTGAACAAATAAGTGTTCTCTTCTTGTAAAAAACAAGAACAAATGAAAAAAAATGGCAATAGTTTTCTGTGGATTGAAACATAGTACTATTCTTTCATAGAACAGTGTCTTTCCTCTTGACTTTTTATAGGCTTTGCCTACTTTCTCAGTTTCTTTAGATGGAAGGAAGTCGTTTTTCTGCTGGCAGTTGGGCAGAATCTCTTCTTGAATGAGTCCTCTTCTTGCTTATAATTCTCTTTTTTCCTTTTTCCCCATTCCCCTCTCTTTCCCTATCTTGGAGGAATTCCCTTCTCTGATTTTTTTCCTCCCCTCTGTTCTTCCTTTTCCCCACAGCTGTTCTATCCCTGTTATCAGTCTCATCAGCCGCCCATGTCCTGAGAGAGTCCCTTCTCTTCCCTAGCCTGCCTCTCCAGATCACTCTGGACCTTGCCATGTGCTTTAGCTTTTTAAAGTTTATTTAGTGGGGCTTATTTTGAGACTCATTTCCTACGTCTGGTTCTGGTTCTGCTCTGCCATCTCCCAGGCCTCCATCATGGGCAGGGCCCACTGGGAAATGGGCAATGAGAATTCCTTAAGTTTACATCTGTATTAGGACACGGGCTTTACTGCTTATAAGGAGGGTATTATGGCTTGTATACTTAGCTTTTGAGAATTTTGGTGAAATATACATCACATAAATTTACCGTTCTAACCATTTAGCATTTTAGTTCAGTGGCATTAAGTACATTCATGTTGTCGTGAAACTGTCACTACCATCCATCTCCAGAACTTTTTCATCTTCTCAAACTAAAACTCTATATCCATTAGACAACTCTCCATTCCCTGTCCCTCAAGACTCTGGCATCCGCCATTCTACTTACTGTCTCTATGAATTTGATTACTCCAGGTACCTCATTTAAGGGCAGTCATACATTATTTGTCCTTTTGAGTCTGGCTTATTTCAGTTAGCATAAAGTCTTCAGGGCTCATCTATACTATAGCATGTGTCAGCATTTCCTTCCTTTTTTATAATATGCCATTGTTTGTAAATAGCACATTTTAAAAATCCATTCATCTATTGATAGACACTTGGGTTGCTCTTCTACCTTTTTTTTAACTTAATTTTTTTATTTTGGTATCATTACTCTACAATTACATGTACAGCATTATGGTTATTAAACTCCCCACTTGATCAGGTCCCCCCCACCAACTCCATTACAGTCACTGTCCATTAGCATAGTGAGATGCTGTAGAATCACTACTTGTCTTCTCTGAGTTGTACAGCCCTCCCCTTGCCCCCACAACATTGTGTCTGCTAATGTAATGCCCCTTTTTCCCCTTCTCCCTCCCTTCCCACCCATCCTCCCCAGTCCCTTTTCCTTTGGTAACTGTTAGTCCATTCTTGGGTTCTGTGAGTCTGCTGCCTTGTTCTTTCAGTTTTTTTTTCTTTGCTCTTATGCTCCACATATGAGTGAAATCATTTAATACTTGTCTTTTTCCGCTTGGCTTATTTCACTGAGCATAATATGCATGTTGTTGCAAATGGTAGGATTTGTTTTCTTCTTATGGCTGAATAATATTCCATTGTGTATATGTACCACCTCTTCTTTATCCATTCATCTACTGATGGACACTTAGGTTGCTTCCATTTCTTGGCTATTGTAAATAGTGCTGCGATAAACATAGGGGTGCCTATGTCTTTTTCAAACTGGGCTGCTGCAGTCTTAGGGTAAATTCCTAGGAGTGGAATTCCTGGGTCAAATGGTATTTCTATTTTGAGTTTTTTGAGGAACCTCCATACTGCTTTCCACAATGGTTGAACTAATTTGCATTCCCACCAGCAGTGTAGGAGGGTTCCCCTTTCTCCACATCCTCACAAACATTTGTTGTTGTTTGTGTTTTGGATGTTGGCCATCCTCACTGGTGTGAGGTGATATCTCATTGTGGTTTTAATCTGCATTTCTCTGATGATTAGCGATGTGGAGCATCTTTACATGTGCCTGTTGGCCATCTGAATTTCTTCTTTAGAGAAGTGTCTATTCATGTCCTCTGCCCATTTCTTAATTGAATTATTTACTTTTTGTTTGTTGAGGTGTGTGAGTTCTTTATATATTTTGAATGTCAACCCCTTATCTGACATGGCATTTATGAATATATTCTCCCAAACTGTAGGATGTCTTTTTGTTCTACTGATGGTGTCCTTTGCTGTGCAGAAACTTTTCACCTTGATATAGTCCCAGTTGTTCATTTTTGCTTTTGTTTCCCTTGCCCGGAGAGATATGTTCATGAAGAAGTCCCTCATGTTTATGTTCAAGAGATTTTTGCCTATGTTTTCTTCTAAGAGTTTTATGGTTTCATGACTTACATTCAGGTCTTTGATCCATTTTGAGTTGACTTTTGTGTATGGGGTTACAAAGTAGTCCAGTTTCACTCTCTTACATGTAGCTGTCCAGTTTTGCCAACACCTGCTGTTGAAGAGGCTGTCATCTCCCCATTGTATATCCAAGGCTCCTTTATCATATATTAATTGACCGTATATGTTTGGGTTAATGTCTGGATTTTCTATTCTGTTCCACTGGTCTGTGGGTCTGTTCTTGTGCCAGTACCAAATTGTCTTAATTACTGTGGCTTTGTAGTAGAGATTGAAGTCAGAGAGGATAATTCCCCCTTTTTTATTCCTCCTTCTCAGGATTGTTTTGGCTATTCGGGGTCTTTTGTGGTTCCATATGAATTTTAGAACTATTTGTTCCAGTTCATTGAAGAATGCTGTTGGTATTTTGATAGGGATTGCGTTGAATCTGTAGACTGCTTTAGGTAGTAGAGCCATTTGACAATGTTTATTCTTCCTAGCCAAGAGCATGGGATGAATTTCCATTTGTTAGTGTCCTCTTTAATTTCTCTTAGGAGTGTCATGTAGTTTTCAGGGTATAGGTCTTTCACTTCCTTTGTTAGGTCCGAGGTATTTTATTCTATTGGATGCAATTGTGAATGGAATTGTTTTCTGATTTCTCTTTCTGTTAGCTCATGATTAGTGTATAGGAGAGCAACAGATTTCTGTGTGTTAATTTTGTATCCTGCAACTTTGCTGAATTCAGATATTAGTTCTAGTAGTTTTGGAGTGGAGTCTTTAGGGTTTTTTATGTACAATATCATGTCATCTGCAAATAGTGACAATTTGACTTCTTCTTTACCAATCTGGATGCCTTGTATTTCTTTGTTTTGTCTGATTGCCGTGGCTAGGACCTCCAGTACTATGTTGAATAACAGTGGAGAGAGTGGGCATCCTTGTCTTGTTCCCAATCTTAGATGAAAAGCTTTCAGCTTCTCACTGTTCAGTATGATGTTAGCTGTGGGTTTGTCATATATGGCCTTTATGATGTTGAGGTACTTGCCCTCTAAACCCATTTTGTTGAGAGTTTTTATCATGAATGGATGTTGAATTTTGTCAAATGCTTTTTCAGCATCTATGGAGATGATCATGTGGTTTTTGTTCTTGTTGTTGTTGATGTGGTGGATGATGTTGATGGATTTTTGAATGTTGTACCATCCTTGCATCCCTGGGAGAATCCCACTTGATCATGGTGTATGACCCTCTTGGTATTTCTGAATTTGGTTTGCTAATATTTTGTTGAATATTTTTGAATCTATGTTCATCAGGGATATTGGTCTGTAATTTTCTTTTTTGGTGAGGTCTTTGCCAGGTTTTGGTATTAGAGTAATGCTAGCTTCATAGAGTGAGTTTGGAAGTATTTCCTCCTCTTCTGTTTTTGGAAAACTTTAAGGAGAATGGGTATTATATCTTCTCTATATGTCTGGTAAAATTCAGAGGTGAAGCCATGTTGCTCGGGGTTTTTGTTCTTGGGTAGTTTTTTGATTACCAATTCAATTTCGTTGCTGGTGATTGGTCTGTTTAGGTTTTCTGTTTCTTGCTTGGTCAGTCTTGGGAGGTTGTATTTTTCTAAGAAGTTCTCCATTTCTTCTAGGTTTTCCAGCTTGTTAGCATATAGATTTTCATAGTATTCTCTAATAATTCTTTGTATTTATGTGGGGTCTGTAGTGATTTTTCCTTTCTCATTTCTGATTCTGTTTCTGTGTGTAGATTCTCTTTTTCTCTTTGTAAGTCTGGCTAGGTGTTTATCTATTTTGTTTATATTTTCAAAGAACCAGCTTTTGGTTTCATTGATTTTTTCTATTGTCTTATTCTTCTCAATTTTATTTATTTCTTCTCTGATCTTTATTATGTCCCTCCTTCTGGTGACTTTGGGCCTCTTTTGTTCTTCTTTTTCCAATTTCAATAATTGAGTCTTTAAGCTATTCATTTGGGAATGTTCTTCCTTCTTTAAATAGGCCTGGATTGCAATATACTTTTCTCTTAGAACTGCCTTTGCTGCGTCCTACAGAATTTGCGGCTTTGTTTTATTGTTGTCATTAGTCTCCATATATTGTTTGATCTCTGTTTTAATTTGGTCATTTATCCATTGATTATTAAGGAGCATGCTGTTACGTCTCCATGTATTTGTGAGCCTTTTTGTTTTCTTTCTACAATTTATTTCTATCTTTAAAGCTTTGTGATCTGAGAAGTTGTTTGGTAGAATTTCAATATTTTTGAACTTACTGAGGTTCTTTTGTGGCCTAGTATGTGGTCTATTCTGGAAAATGTTCCATGTACACTTGAGAAGAATGTGTATCCTGCTGCTTTTGGGTGTAGAGTTCTGTAGATGTCTGTTAAGTCCATCTGTTCTAGTGTGTTGTTCAGTGCCTCTTTGTCTTTACTTATTTTCTCTCTGGTTGTTATGTCCTTTGGAGTGAGTGGTGTGTTGAAGTTTCCTAAAATGAATGCATTGCTTTCTATTTCCTCCTTTAATTCTGTTAGTATTTGTTTCACATATGCTGGTGCTCCTGTGTTGGGTGCATATATATTTAAAATGGTTATATCCTCTTGTTGGACTGACCCCTTTATCATTATGTAATGTCCTTCTTTATCTCTTGCTACTTTCTTCGTTTTGAAGTCTATTTTGTCTGATACAAGTACTGCAACACCTGCTTTTTTCTCTTTGTTGTTTGCATGGAATATCTTTTCCATCCCTTCACCTTTAGTCTGTGTATATCTTTGGGTTTGAGGTGAGTCTCTTGTAAGCAGATTATAGACGGATCTTGTTTTTTTATCCATTCTATTACTCTGTGTCTCTTGATTGGTGCATTCAGTCCATTTACATTTAGGGTGATTATTGATAGATATGTGTTTATTGCCATTGCTGGCTTTAGATTCGTGGTTACCAAAGGTTCAAGGGTAGCTTCTTTACTATTTAACAGTCTAACTTAACTTTCTTGTTAAGTTATTATAAACACAGTCTGATGATTCTTTATTTCTCTCCCTTCTTATTCTTCCTCCTCCATTCTTTATATACTAGGTGTTTTATTCTGTACTCTTTTATGTTTCCTTTGATTGTTTTTATGGATAGTTGATTTTACTTTTTGCCTTTAGTTAGTATTTGGATGGTCTGCTTTCTTTGCTATGATTTTATTTTCTCTGGTGACATCTTTTTAGCCTTAGGAATGCTTCCATCTAGAGCATTCCCTTTAAGATATCCTGTAGAGGTGGTTTATGGGAGGCAAACTCCCTCAGCTTTCACTTGTCTCGGAATTGTTTAATCCCTCCCTCAAATTGAAATGATAATCGTGCTGGATACAATATTCTTGGTTCAAGGCCATTCTGTTTCATTACGTTAAATATGTCATGCCATACTCTCCTGTAAGGTTTCTGTTGAGAAGTCTGGTGATAGTCTGATGGGGTTTCCTTTGTAGGTGATCTTTTTTCTCTCTCTAGCTGCCTTTAATACTCTGTCCCTATCTTTGATCTTTGCCATTTTAATTATTATGTGTCTTGGTGTTGTCTTCCTTGGGTCCCTTGTTTTGGGAGATCTGTGGGCTTCCATGGTCTGAGAGACTATTTCCTTCCCCAGCGTGGGCAAGTTTTCAGCAATTATTTCTTCAAAGATACTTTCTATCCCTTTATCTCTCTCTTCTACTTCTGGTACTCCTATAATGCGAATATTGTTCCGTTTGGATTGGTCACACAGTTCTCTTAATATTCTTTCATTCCTAGTGATCCTTTTATCTCTCACTACCTCAGTTTCTCTGTATTCCTGTTCTCTGATTTCTATTCCATTAACAGTCTCTTGCACCTTGTCCAGTCTGCTCCTAAGCCCATTGATCGCTTGGCTGATTTCTGTATTGTCTTTCCTCACTTCCTCCCTTAGCTCTTGCATATTTCTCTGTAGATCCATGAGGATGGTTATGACTTTTATTCTGAATTCCTTTTCAGGAAGCTTGTATAAGTCTAACCCATCAGGCGCCTTCTCTGGGGTTGTCTGGCTCATCTTTGTCTGTACCATATTCCTCTGTTTTTTCAATCTTTGTCTGTACTATATTCCTCTGTCTTTTCATGGCCATAGAAGTGGTTGTTGGTAGTCACCACGTGTGTCAGCTGTGAGGACAAAGTTCCTTCCTGCTTGTTGTTCTCCTTGCCCTTCTCAGGGGCCTGAGCTCTTTTCCAGCACACTGGGAGGCAATCTCTGGGATAATCCCCTAAGTTGCCTGTGTGCAGGCCGCCTCAGCTTAGCCTATAGTACTGCAGGGGTTTGCAGTCTCGTTGGGTGTGTTCTGGTCCCCTTGGTGTCTTCCAAACCTGATTCTGGGGCTCTTCCCACTTAGCTGCACGGCAGTCAGGAGGTGATTCTGTGAGGTCGGTGTGGGCAGGGCCACTCCTCCTCTGTTCTGCAGCAGCGGTGATTCTGCCGGACCCTTTGGGGCTCTGGCCGGGTGTGGGGGAATGAATGGTAGGCTGCTGATGTCTGTGGGAAGCCTCGGCACAGCCGTTTTGCCTGGCCGCTGGCCATGGAGTCTGAAATTCCCAAAGCCTCCCAGCCTGCTGGGCCTTGTGCGCTGGGGCGATTTTGTTCCGCTGTTGGGCCCTTGTCTCTTTAAGACTTTAAAAAAAAGTGCACGCTTTTTTTTTTGTCACAGGGAGCCCACTAAGGGGACCCGCTTGCCGTCTCCGTCTCAGATCCTGCACTTCAGTTTTCTAATCTCCGATATACCACGCGATGTGTGTCAGTGCTCCTGGTGCAGATCACCAGGGCTGGTTATTTAGCCGGCCTGTGCTTCCACTTCCTCCCCACTCTGATTCTTTTCCTCCCGCCAGTGCTCTGGGGTGGGGGAGTGCTTGGGTTCTGCTGGGTTGCGGCTTTGTATCTTACCTGCTTCGTGAGGTGCTGAGTTCTCGCAGGTGTAGCTGTAGCCTGGCTGTTGTATCTTGTGGTCTCTCTTTTAGGAATAGTTGTATTTGTTGTGTTTTCACAAATATATATGGTTTTGGGAGGAGATTTCCGCTGCCCTGCTCATGCCGCCATCTTCCTAGAATGCTCTTCCACCTTTTGGCTGTTGTGAATAATGCTGTTATTCAGGTCACTGCTTTCAGTTCTTTTGGGTAAATACCCAGAAGTGGAATTGTTGGGTCATATGGTAATTCTGTGTTTAATATTTTTGAAAGATAGCCATACTGTTTTCCATAGCAGTAGCACCATTTTATATCCCAGTAGCCAAGTATTGGGGTCACTTTCTCCACATCTTAACCAACACTTGTTATTTTCTGTTTTTCCAATAGTAACCATCCTGATAGGTATGAAGTAATGCTATATACCTGTTTGAAAGATGTTTTATATAGAATAACAGAGTTTCAGGACTAATATCAGAAATTGTATCAAAAAGATTTCTTACTGAGCAGTAGACAGCAGAGAGAGTTTTCCTATGCCTTATCATTTCAACTACTTCCTGCTGGAGAAAAGCATTTTGGGCAGGTAATGTCTATACAGGATCTTAGGCCCAATATGAGGTATGCCTGCACTGGGTACATGGAATGCAGCCTTATAAGATACCTGCTCTTCTGTTCTGCCACTGACTCTATTTCTTATTCTTCTTTACTATTTCCAACTGTGTCTTCTGGGTTATTTAATCTTCTTTCTGGTTTCTTTAAGGGATAAAATAATTGTATTCACGTAAGCACATTTATTTAAAAAAACTAGTAATTAGAAATTAATGAGTCCAAGTTCAGTATATACCACCCAGCTGATTAAAAGGACTATATTCAATATCAGTTTGAAGGAAGCCTAAATATTACTTCTGAATATTAGCCATAATTCTTATTATGTGAAGTAAATCACTCCTTTTCAATCATTTTTCATTTGGAAAAGATAAATTAAGCAGTATATAAAATTAGAATATATTTTATATCTAAGAGAAAATTATAACTTCTGAATTAGTTAGGTATTAGTCACTTTTTAGTTAAAACTTAGTTTAACTTATGAAAGTCATGTAAATTTCATGTAAAATATATAACAAAGTTGAAGATAATATGATCAACACCCAGTTTTCAGTGTTTCCTCTTAATTTGCCTTTTCTCTGTTTCTCTAAGTAGATAGGTATGAGGTATTTTTTCTGAGCCAGTTGAAAGTAAGTGGCAGACATCTTGGACGGTACTTCATCCACACATCAGCATGTGTCTCCTAAGATGAGGACATTTTCTTCTTAAACAAATACCATTATCACACCTAAGAAAAAAATTCAACACTACTATTGGTTATACTATCCAATATCAAGTTTATATATCCATTTCTCCATTTGTCCCTAAAATGTATCTTACTTCTTTAGGTTATTATATCTCTTTAGTTATCTGGGATATTTATCCCCTTCCCTCTTTGATTTTCATGATAACGAAACATGTTCCTCATTGAAAAATTAGAAAATGCAAATGAATTAAAAAAATCTGTAATCTCCCACTCAGAGACATTCACTTCTAATTTTTAAATAGACTTTTAATTTTGGAAAATTTTAGACATAAAAGTTGTAAATTTAGGTCACAGTTCTCATATGTTCTTCACCCAACTTCCCGCATTGTTAACATTGTCCATTTCTATGGTACATTTGTCAAATCTAAGAAACCATCATTGGAACATAAGTATTAATTTCCAGATTTTATTTGTATTTTCTCAGTTTTTCCACTAAAGCTCTTCTGGTCAAAGATCTATCCAGAATCCACACTGAATGTAATTGTCATGTCCTTTGAGCTATGACAGTTTTCTAGACTTTCCTTGTTTTTGTGATGATTTTTGAAGAGTCCTGAGCTGGTATTTCATAGACTGTCCCTCCATTTGGGTTTGTCTGATGTTTTCCTCATGATTCAACTGGAAATACGGGTTTTGGGGAAGGAGGTATTCACTTTTAGTATTTTGTTTCATATCTCTCTTAATTATATATAAAAACTTCAATACATATAGATATATATTTTATGAAAATAGGATTATAGGTCCTTATTTTATGATCTCGTTTTTACTTACAAATTGAGATCACACTAAAAATACTATTTTGTAATTTGCTTTTGTTACTTTGCATCTTTCCAGTAACCCCTATTCTTAACACTGTTTCTGCAGAAAACACTAAGTTTCAAACTCTGATTTGAAAAGATAGTTTTAGAACATAGGCTGTTGAAGACAGCCTGTTTTTAATTATGCAGTTGGGTCTATATTGATTCATTAAAAAAAAGAAACTCTTTTGTATTATCATGTGTTTACAAGTCTATACAGGTAACCTGGAAGGGAAAATGAAGAAATAAAAAGAATAGAAAATGTTTTATAACAATGACATTTCCTTGGCGAGCAGCAACCTTTTCTAGAAGTCAGCCTTTTAATATAATTTGCTTCCTTTGTAAATATGGGTTTTTGTTTTTTCATATCTTTATTGTTTGGTTAGTAAGCATGTTAAAGGATGTGGGAGGAGGCTCAAACTCTTCAAGAAGTAATTTGGAATTATTGAAACTAAGAAGGCTATCTCCAAATCGCTGGCAGTTCTTAAAAAATGGGTCAGGAAAAATCAAAGTTATAGATGGAAAAAAAAGTCTCAATTTTAGCTGTTGATGACTTTCTTAAAATTTAGTTTTTCTGTGTTTATCATTTTAGTCACTAAAACAGATGGTTGAAGGCCCAATAGGATATTTCTTTTATGTATTTAAAACATTTTACTTTGCTATACTGAATTCCATTCATTCTGGAATTTAGGGGAATTTACCTCTTTATGAAAGAGATTGTTCAAAATAGAATATGATAGGTGTTCTTAGTTTACTTCTCAGTAGGCTTAGTCTGTCTTTTAATGCTTCTTGCATACTCAGTGATTTTATAAGAGTTTTAGAGAAAAATGCAAGTCTGGCTGAATATTAAGCACAGTATAATAAATAAAACTTTTTACTTTGCAGAATATTTTGCCTGTATATTCCATTGAACCATGACAGATTCCAGTTTTGGGTAAAAACATAAATTTAAAGATAGTACAATATTTGTCTTTGTGAGTTGGCATTCTAATGAGAATTGAATTTGGTACAGGACAGTTCTTGGAATGCTTGGCATTTTGGTTATTTTAAGTCATCTCTTTGGGAAATTTAATTAAAGTATTTATTGGAAGGTTTTAGTGAATTGAATGGCTGTCATGGGGATATAAATGAGATAAAATATGACTCCTATTATAAAATAGTTGTTTTGGGTAGATAAGGCGCATCTTACGTGATATATTTAATCCAAGATAATAGATGATTAAGAGGCCAAATCCTCCTATAGGAAGGAAGTAATGCTGGTTTTGGGAGGAGAGCATCTTAAGGAAGTGGGCCTTGAGGCATTCATTTAAAGCTGGGTAGGGTTTAGGTGCAGAGAAAGGAAGGAGGAATGAAAGGACGTGTGGACAGAGAGAAGGGCATTGTCAGAGACTCAGAACCCTGTCCTTGGGTCCTGTGTGGGGAGTGTTGGCAAGTTAGGTTGTAGCCAGACTGGGTAGCCTGGATGTGTAGTAATGAGCGTGGACTTTATTTTATAAGCATTTCAGAACCACTATGCCATCTATAATGATTCTTAACTATTTTCTTCCCTGAAGAAGTATGACATGCACTTTTACTACCTGCAGTGTCTCATAATGGCAGTGCTGCCCAGTGGGGAGAAGGGGGCATATGGTCTGATATGCTTTTCTTAACTACATTGGGCTAGGCCATGTGGGTTATTTTAACAAAGTATCAATCTGGCTTTTCTTTCTTTTGTCACAGTACATTTACTTTCCAGAGTGGTCTTGTTTTCAGGATAATAATTGAGTTTCCACAGGGAAGATAATGCAGGAGACAGATTAAAGGCAAATTGCAGACTTTTAAAAAATTGTGAATCTCCAATTTTGTTCTAGTAGTTCTTCTTTTGTTTATTTTTTTTGTTATATAGAGAAACATATATTTTAGTATTTATGCCCTTTAAGTGTTCCTATGGTTTTATTGTTTATATAGTTTAATATCTGATTGTGAATGTTAGTAATATCTGTCAAAGTAGAGGTGGAATGTTTAGCACAACTCATTGGTCTTCTAAAACCTTTACTAATGCAGTCTGATTCATTCCACCCAAATTAATTATGAGGTAGATAATTTTTTTTTCTAATGGAGACAAATGTATAAGACAGATACAGAAATCACCTTCAATTTAGACTGAAGAAATTTTAGTTACTACTATTGGCTTCTGCTATTTAGTCACAGTATATTTTTGTTCTTTGAAGTATGTCTCTAATCAAATAAGATTTAGGTCTTTTGAAATAAAAGGGACCATGACTTACATTAACAAGAAAAGTTAATTTAAGGAACATAGCTGGTTTTTAAAAAAATAAAAGTACATTTTATGACTTGATTTCATGGTGGTCTGTTGGCTATTCTCATATTGTTACAGAAAAAAGTCAACAGTAGGAAAAGAATGATGCTTATAAATCACCTCCCTTGTTATCATCTGTTACTGAAAATGTCTTAGTCCAGGCCAGTCTGCCTACCACTTCTGTTGTATGCTATTGATTTCGTCTTCCTTCCAAGATTTACTTTTGGTCCTGGACCAGTTATATAGCTACGATGGAATTCTTCAAAAGTATCCTACATTTGTGCTAAGTAAACTCAATGATTGCTCTAGTTGGAGACATTTTATAGTTACCCATCCCCATAACCCTGGCAACCACTGAACTTTTCTCCATCCTATAGTTTTATCTTTTTGAGAATGTCATACAAGTGGAATACACAGTATGTGCGTTTTTGAGACTGGGTTCTTGTACTATTGTCTTTGAAATTCAACTAAGTTACTGTTTGTGTTGAAAGTTTATTCCTTTTTATTGCTGAGTAGTTTTCCATTGTCACTCATTAAAGGACATTGGGTTGTTTCCAATGTTTAGCAATTGTGAATAGAGCTGCTACAGACATTTGTGTGCAGATTTTTACATGAACGTATGTTTTCATTTCTCTATGGTAGCTGTCTATGGGGAGAAGAGATTGCTGGGTCATATAGTGAGTATATTTTTAACTTTATAACAAACCATCAACCCTTTTTCCAGAGTGGCTGTACCATTTTATATTCTCACTAGCAACGTATGAGAGTTCCAATTATTCCACATCAAACTGATATTATGAATATTTAAAATTTTGCCATTCTAATAGGTATTTAGTGGTATCTAATCATGGTTTTAATTTGCATTTCTCTGAGGACTAATGCCATTGAACATCTTTATATGTGCTTATTTGCCATCATTATATCCTCTTTATGGATTGCCTGTTGAAATCTTTTGCCCACCTTATAACTGGGTTCTTTTCTTACTGTTGAATTTTAAGAATTCTTTATATATTCAGATACAAATCCTTTTTCTGATATGTGATTTTCAAGTAGCTTTCTCAGCCTTTAGCTTGTCTTTTCATTCCTTTAGCCATGTCTTTCAAAGAATAAAAATGTTTAATTTTGATAAATTCCAATTTATCAATTCTTTTTCTTTTTTTGGATTGTACTAAGATGGATAGATATTAAAACAAGTTTCTATTCTATAAAAGTGGTGAAAAGTAACTTAGGAACAGTCTCATAATGTTAACTTTTGTAGAAGGTGCAGATGTTATTTTATGGAATGGTAGTGCTAATTAATGTACTCCTTCCTTAGCCTTGGGACTTTGGGGACATATGACTTTCGCTTAATCAAAGGAGATGATTGGTTTAGGTTTGTGAGGCTTTTCACACTTCTTAAAAAATGGTAATCACTAATGTGGCTAAAATATGTATACTTTTGTAATTTAGAACTATACAGGAGATGAGTCTTGAAGACTGTTTCAGAGTTTAAACAGTGATATTTTCCATTCATGTTTGATGCTTTTGGTATTGCTTGAGCTTGAGTTTGTACTCCATTAGAAGAGCATTAAAACCTTCATTGTGGGTTCAGAATCAGTGTCATGGCTGTGTAGGACTGTCTGGATTTGAATCCTGCCTCTTATTTATAGTGTGACTGTGGGTAAGTAATTCTCTGTGTTTCAGTTGCCTTATCTGTAAATGAGAATGATGATAATAATCTACCTTACAAGGCAATTATGAAGATTAAATTAGATTACATAAATATAGTCTTTTTCAACACCCTCTGGCATATAGTACACAGTCAGTAAATGGTTCTTGTCATTATTGTTATTGCTGAAGTATCTTTATGATAAAGTTGCTTAAACAGTGTTTTGGAATTATATTTTCAAGAGGTAGAGTAACCAAAAGCACACCAAGCCATTTTTCTCCCATGCCCACTTCTTTCTTTATACTTACTGTTATTACTGTGCAGTCACTGTGACCAGTGTTATTAATAATCACATGTATATACAGTACCTCCAAGAAAATTATCAGCTCATTTGTTTTTTCACATACTGTAGGCACTGATCAGCTGTTAACCTATACTGGCTCAAGCTAGAAAGAAATTTCTTGGCCCACCTAACTGCACAGTTCAGGCACAGCTAGCTGGAGTAAGGGCTCAATTGATGTAATCAGGACTCCGTTTCTCCCCATGCATCAACTCTGCCTTTAACTGTATGAACTTCAGTTGTGGGCACCATGGTAGAAAAATGGCCACAACGTATTCAAACCCCATAGCCTCTCAGATTTTAGACTCAGCAGGAAAGAGAAACAGTGCCTCTTTCCCAGAAGCCTCAGCAAGTCTCGTGATGCCTCATTGGCTCTTATGGAGTCACATGTCTTACCCTGAGCCAATCCCTATATTTGGGGGCTGCAAGGTTTGGATTGGCCAGTTCTAGTCACATGCCACCCTTGGATTCTTGGAGTCATCTAGTCAGGGTGGAGTCATCTAGTCAGGAACCACAGGGGAGTGAGAGTTGGGGAGAGGTGAATTCTGACAGGGAAATTGTGGGCTTTTATTACCAGGTAAAGGAATGGGTACTACTGCTTGGCAAAATAACTAATGTGATAGTAGTCTCTTTATATAGGTCAGCAGTAAGTCACAGGAGGTAATGGATTTGAATTAGAATCTTGGTTTCTGATTTTAGCTTTCTTGCCTGTGAAGTTATATCCTTCAAATCTGTGTTCCCCACAGGGCTAGGAATTTGCAGAAAGTTACAATGTTTTATGTTATTTTGGTGAAAGTTGGATTATTTTTAACAGGAAGAGAAAGGATCAGGGTAGATTGGGGTGGGTCACAAAATGGGTGGATGTGGTGCTTCTTTATACCCTGGTGGAATTCATGTGTCTCAGCTCCATTCCTGGGCTTTCTGTCCCCACGGGAGAGGCTCTTACAGACCCAGCTTGCTAGGTGTCTGCCTTTGGATCTGGCTGTTTTGGCCGGGCAGCAGGACTGTATGCTATAGATAGGGATGTATCTATGTATCCTACACAAGCATATCAGCTACACAGGGAGGCCTGTCTAGGAGGTCACCTCACATGTGAGAAGTAGTTCTGGATTTTTCACTATGTATTTTCTGTAGTCCATTTTAGAATGGCTTGAGACATTGTCTAACTTTGGCAGTTTTTATTTTATATTTGAGAAAGCACTTTCATTTCTTCAGAAGGGATACATGTAGTGAGACCATGCTGTTTTTTGAAAAACTAGAGGGAACAGTTGAACTGAGACCTGCTGTAAGTCCTGGGAGAGGAAATCCCGTGGCAAAATAACTCTTAAACCAAAATCAGTCAAAGGGAGAAATAAAGTTTAAAATCCATTTATTGCTTACAAACTGCAGTCCAGGGCCGTCTCTCTCCTCTGCTCATGAAGAAGCAAGCAAGCAAGCAAGCCAACCTCTCCCTTTAAACTGTCAGGTTCAGACACACCCTCGGTTGCCCAGGTAATTACCCATTGATATGGAGATGAACTTCTCTCCACCCCTGAGGATATGCAAATGCACTAAAGCCAGGCGAGATATCTGGAAATGTTATAATTTTACCCACACCTGCTTTATACTGAATGAGATCTGTACTGTTGCAAAGCTAGAAGTTAGAAACTAATAGTCAGTACCTGATTAACAAAGGTAATTGTGGTAGAAGCCTTTATATCCACTTCTGAGGTAGGCATTTGAGCTTATCATATTAGAGACATTAACTCTCTTAGTCATTTACCCCCAAAGCTCCTAAAATTCATGGTTCTGCCCTGATTCTCTATTTATATTTTAATGTTTCTGAGATCTCCCTGGTTAATATATTTCGTGACTAATGTGGACAGTAGTCTTTGTGATCTGTCCTCGTAGCCAGTTTTAGGAGTTAGCTCATTTTTATCAGTAACATATAAATGGCATTTATTTCTCCAGTGGCTGTTTGTTGCATTATCATTATCAGTTTATTGAGATGGAGGAAACAGACAAATAATTCCTGTGTCAAGTAGTTGAAGTAGTTACATAGAGTGGTATTTTATATTTTATAAATATGGTATTGATTGATGAAATCAGTAAGGTAATTTCCACTTTATGTAAACTGAACATTTGGAGTTTTAGGGAAATTACTATAGCTAAAACCTATTGAGCATTTACTATGTGCCAGGCATTCTTTTAAGTGCTTTGAAATATGATTTTATATCCTTAACAGTAATCGTAGGAGGTAGGCATTAGTTGTCTTCTTGCCATTTTAGAGGTGAGCAAGTTGAGATGCTTGAGGTTAAGTCACTTGTCCCAGGCCATGCAGCTGGTGAGTGACTGGGCTGGAGAATGACAGGGATGGTGAGTTTAGAATGCATGTCCCCTGACCTTGAGCTCTGTGTGGCATTCATAAAAAGACTTTTGCTTGTGTAGTATTAATTTTTCTTATATTCTTACTAATTTTCATAATATTTTCAGTATTATCAGTCAGAAATGATTATAGTCCCCTACCCCCCACCACTGTCAAGGAACATTTGCTACTGTCTAGAGACATTTTTAGTTGTTCCTAAGTCGGGAGATGGGCTCCTGGCATCTAGCAGATAGAGACCAGGGGTGCTGGCAAATGTCTTACAATGCATAGGGTGGCCCCCACAGCCAGAATTATTGAGCTTCAATATCAATAGCATCAACTCTGTCTATACTATAAGTGAGTATGTTGTAATGCGATTCTTAGGTCTAGAGGGCAAAGTCACTCTAGTAGTACAGACATCTTCAATTTTGATTTTTGTTTGATATTTGATATCACCCAAATTAATGTATGTTTGTATACAGGGCATAAATACCAACTGTAACTTAAATATTTATGTTTTCTTAAACAAACTGGATGTTTTAGCCCATTGAAGGAAAGCAGAGGAAGTTGAAAGGGAGGACTTGTAAAGACTGAAGATACAGTACTATGTTGGATTATCTTGTCAATAACACAATTAGATTATATTTTTTATGTTAAAAGTGTTAATTTGCTGAAAGCTTTTCCTTTAAGATTGGGAACAAGACAAGGATGCCCACTCTCCCCACTATTATTTAGCACAGCTCTGGAGGTCCTAGCTTTGGCAATCAGACAACACATAGAAATAAAAGGCATCCAGATTGGCAAGGAAGAAGTTAAACTGTCCCTGTTTGCAGATGACATGATACTGTACATAAAAAGCCCTAAAGAATCCACTCCAAAACTACTAGATCTAATATCTGAATTCAGCAAAGTTGCAGGATACAAAATTAATACACAAAAATCATTGTATGTGTGTACACTAATGATGAACTAGCGGAGAGAGAAATCGGGAAAACAATTCCATTCACAATTGCATCAAAAAGAATAAAATACCTAGGAACAAACATAACCAAGAAAGTGAAAGACCTATACTCTGAAAACTACAAGACACTCATGAGAGAAATTAAAGAAGATACCAATAAATGGAAACATCCCGTACTCATGGATAAGAAGAATTAATATTGTCAAAATGGCCATCCTGCCTAAAGCAATCTACAGATTCAATGCAATCCGTATTAAAATACCAACAGCATTCTTCAGTGAATTAGAGCAAATAGTTCTAAAATTCATATGGAACCACAAAAGATCCCGAATAGCCAAAGCAATCCTGAGAAGGAAGAATAAAGTGGGGGGGATTATGCTCCCTGATTTCAAGCTCTACTACAAAGCCACAGTAATAAAGACAATTTGGTACTGGCACAAGAACAGACCCATAGGCCAATGGAACAGACTAGAGAACCCAAATATAAACCCAAGCATATATGGTCAATTAATATATGATAAAGGAGCTATGGATATACAGTGGGGAAACGGCAGCCTATTCAATAGCTGGTGTTGGCAAAACCGGACAGCTACATGTAAGAGAATGAAACTGGATTATTGTCTAATCCCATACACAAAAGTAAATTCAAAATGGATTAAACACATGAATGTAAGTCATGAAACCAAAAAATTCTTAGAAGACAACATAGTCAAAAATCTCCTGAATATAAACATGAGCAACTTTTTCCTGAATGCATCTCCTCAGGCAAGGGAAACAAAATAAAAAATGAACAGGTGGGATTAGATCATGCTGAAAAGCTTCTGTACAGCAAAGGACACCATCAGCAGAACAAAAAGGCATGGTGCAGTATGGGAGAATATATTTGTAAATGACATATCTGACAAGGAGTTAACATCCAAAATGTATAAAGAACTTTTATGCCTCAACACTCAAAAAGCAAATAATCCTATTAAAAAATGGGCAGAGGATATGAACAGACACTCCTCCAAAGAAATTCAGATGGCCAACAGGCACATGAAAGATGCTCCACATCGCTAATTATCAGGGAAAAGCAAATTAAAACCACAGTGAGATATCACTTCACACCAGTTAGGATGGCCAGCATAGAAAAGACTAGGAACAACAAATGCTGGTGATGATGCGGAGAAAGAGGAACCCTCCTACACTGCTGGTGGGAATGTAAACTAGTTCAACCATTGTGGAAAGCAGTATAGAGGTTCCTCAAAAAACTCAAAATAGAAATACCATTTGCCCCAAGAATTCCACTCCTAGGAATTTACCCTGAGAATGCAGCAGCACAGTTTGAAAAAGACAGATGCACCCCTATGTTTATCGCAGCACTATTTACAATAGCCAAGAAATGGAAGCAACCTAAGTGTCCATCAGTAGATGAATGGATAAAGAAGAGGTGGTACATATACACAATGGAATATTATTCAACCATAAGAAGAAAACAAATCCTACCATTTGCAACAACATGGATGGAGCTAAAGGGTATTATGCTCAGTGAAATAAGCCAGGTGGAGAAAGACAAGTATCAAGTCATTTCACTCATCTGCAGAGTATAAGAACAAAGCAAAAACTGAAGGAACAAAACAGCAGCAGACTCACAGAACCCAAGAATGGACTAACAGTTATCAAAGGGAAAGGGACTGGGGAGGGTGGTTGGGAAGGGAGGGATGCAGGGAAGAAGGGGCATTACAATTAGCACACATAATGTAGGGGGGGCATGCAGAAGGCAGTATAGCACAGAGAAGACAAGTAGTGACTCTATACCATCTTACTACGCTGCTGGAGAGTGACTGTAATGGGGTGTGTGTTGTGGAGTTGATAATGGGGGGAATCTAGTAATTACAGTGTTGCTCATGTGATTGTATATTGATACCAAAATAAAAAATATAATAAAATAAATAAATAAACTATGGTACATACATACACACACACAAAGTTTTAATTTGTTAAATGTCACCATTTAAAGTATCCTGTAATTTTAAAACCATTTTTTGGTATTTTTTAAATTGGGAATTTCAAACTCAGACAAGTAGAAGATATTATATTATACCCCATATATATACCACCTGTATTTAACAAATGCTAACAAATACCAAAATCCTTTTAGAACTCTTCCTCATCCCATTCCTTTGCTGTATCTGCATTTTTTGATATACCAAGAATCTCAAAAGGAGGGGCCTTGGTCTCTTCTGAAGTCTGTCATCGTGCCTCACTCACTGCTGCTGTCTTTTGGTTGTCCACCCACAACTCTCTCCCCTCAGTCACTGCAGGGTATCAGCAGCAGATGGCCACAGAACAGCTCGGGGAGGGCGGACCCAGGCCTCCATCCTCAAAGCTGGAGAGGCCAGGCAGATAAAGTATGTGTAGGTTGGAGAGAGGTGGGAGGGCCAGTGGTAAGGTGGGAGGTAGGGAAGATCAGGAGAGTGAGTAAGGTGGGAGCTGGCAAGAGAAGCAATCTCTGTGCTTGACAGAGCTGGTGACAGGAGGTCAGCAAGCATGATCCTCGGGTTGTCAGGTCATAGGGTTTTAGGTCTTCTCTGCTTTTTGCTGTATGAGTGATATAATAAGCTAGGGAGATGCCATGCTTGAATTCTCAGTATCTCTTACTCGGATTAATTTAGTGGCCTCTTACTAATGGCATTGCCTGCTTCTCACCATTTCTTCACAGGACTTATATATAAGTTCTTTATTTAAAAACTTTCTATCATGCCCCATTGCCTATGAAATAAAGCCCTCACTACTCTTAGCACTTGAGATCATTCATAGCTTCTCTTCCTCTGACGCATCTAGTTTAAGTTATGTATTTTCTCCTCTTGGTGATTTTGCTTGAACTCTTCTCTCTGACAAGCTCACATATGCTCTATTATCTCTGTGTGGTGAACTTCTCTTCACCTTTTAAGGCCAGCCTATGCCTTTTGGCAGATGGAATAAGTCTTTCTGGTAATTGTTCATTTGTGCTTTGCTGCTCTTGTTAGAATCTGAGTTTCTTGAAAGCAGTGATGACATGTTCCATCTTTAAATTCAGTGCTGCTAGCACAGGGCCTGGCCTCAGGAAATGTTTGCTGAATTGAATTAAGAGACAGTTCAAACTTGCATTTTAGCCACGTATTTATATTGGTGGGGAAAATCCTACATGGTACAGATTGATTCTCTGCAGTCACTATCACAGAATTATAAGACCGGAATTGGGAGGTTTGGATATGAAACATTTCTGCACCTTCTGGTTAAAAAAAAAAAGCCTTCATAGTTTGTTGCACTTTTCAATATTCAAAATCATGTTTCATTTATAAATTTGCCTCATTGATAAATTTAATGTATTGTTGACATGATTCTGGCGCATGACGGACATTTTGTTTGGATTTTAGTAAAGACTTCATAAAATATAAAAGAGAAGTATAGATTTTGTAGCATCAATAGCTGCTGCTCAGCTGTGACCTTGATCAAAAGGCTGGTTGAGAGTAACTATTCAGATAGATAATTAAGCCAGCTGAGATAGGAATGGGGCTAGAATTTATAATTAATAAGTTTTTAAAACCTTCTCTTACTTCTTATTTCTCCCTGTCTTTAGGAGTTTTGTCCCTGAGTCATGGAAGACAGAAGAGCCGAGAAGTCATGTGAACAAGCATGTGAATCTCTTAAGAGGCAGGACTATGAAATGGCCCTCAAGCACTGCACAGAGGCCCTCCTTTCTCTTGGCCAGTACTCAATGGCCGACTTTACAGGGCCATGTCCACTGGAAATAGAGAGCATCAAAATTGAGAGCCTTCTTTACAGAATTGCTTCATTTTTGCAACTGGTGTGTAAATAACACTGTTGATAAGCCAATGCTGAACCATTAAAATGACCTTTTTCATGCAGTGGGGACAATTGCTGGTCATTCCCTCTGTGAGTCACCTAATTCTGGACTGAGGAGATGAGTAAAGTGGCTAGGGCTGAATATCTTTGATGGCAAGCAACTGTGTTTTTAAACCTTGAAAATTATAGTTTTTGGACTATTAGCACTTTGGACTATAGCATTTTGGACTATTCACTCATTCAACAAATATTTATTGAGTGAATACTATGTGCTAGACACTGTTTTCGGTACTTGGTATACATTCGTGAAAATAAAAAAAGAAATATCCCTTCATGGTACTTTGTAGTAGGGGATTGGACAATAAACAATAGACATTATACATAAGTAAACACTTCAGATAGATTATTAGAAGGTAACAGTCTGCATTAAAAAAGTAGAACAAGGCAAGGGAAGTTGGGATTACTAGGGGTAGGAATGGGGTTGTGGTTGAAATTGGGTGCTCAAGGTAGGTCTTATCAGTAAGGTATGTAAGGAGTATCAATAAGGAGGTAAGGAATGTCACAATTTTGGGGAAGAGCATTATGGGCTGAGGGAACAGGCAGTGCAAAGACCCTGAGGCAGAAGCTTGGCGGTCAAGCTTGAGGAACAGCTAGGAGGCCAGTGTGCTGGAGTAAGGGGCATGAGGGGGAGAGGAATTACAGGGCTAGATCCTGTGGGTCCTCCAGGTCACCGGAAGGACCTGTTTTTATTTGAGGTGGGGAGCTGTTGTGGGGTTTTGAGCAGAGGAGTGGCATGGTACAGGAATTCTTTGGCTTTTGTGTTGAGAATAGAGTATAAACGGGAAAGAGGAGATGCAGGGAGATTAGTTTGGAGTCTATTAGAATAATATAGGCCAGAGAAGACAGTAGCCCAGACTAAAATGGTAGCAGTGGAAATAGTGAATTGGTGTGGTTTTGGTTAAAATTTGAAGGTAGAACCAGTAAGATTTCCTAATGTATCGAATGCAGGGAGTGAGAAACATGAAGCAGTCACAGGTTACTTACTTAGAGTTTTGCGTTTGAGCAGTTGGAAGAATGTAGTTTCTGTCACCTGAGATGAGAAGGCTGTAGATGAAGAGCAGGTTTCATGGAGAGTTCATTTTGGACGTACTGAGTTTGAGATACCATTTTGATATCCAGCTGGAGATGTTGAATAAGCAGTCAGACTTGCAGTTATGGGGTTTGGGAGAGAGGTCTGAGCTAAAGATACCAATTTAAGAGTTTGTGGAGTTTGTGGCCTGTAGATGATATATATAGTCTTGAGCTTGGGTCGGATCACTAAAGGAAAGGGTGTAGACAGAGAAGAGGAGAGGACCAAGGACTTAGTCTTGGGGCACTACAGTGTTGAGAGGTAGGGAGAAAAAGAACCAGCAAAGCAGCCTGAAGAGTAACCCATGAGAGGAAAATAAGGGGAGTGAGGTGTCCTGTTAGCTAAGTGAGGGAAGTGTATCCAGATGCAGGAATGTTCATCAGAGTCAGTGCTGTGAATAGAGTAGTGAGAATTGGGAACTGACTGAGAAACGACTATGTGTCTAAATATTCACAGAGTAAAGCTAACTCATGAGCAGCTTCCACGGAGTGGTGGGTAAAATGTCTGATTTAAAGAATGTGTAAGAGAGAATTAGGGGGAAGGAATTTAAATATATGAGTATAGACAATTCTTGAGGAGTTTTGCCCCAAAGAGGCACAAACAGATGGAATGGTAGCTGGTAGGGGAGGTGAGGTCAAGAGAAGGATTTTTTTAGATGGGAGAAATAACAGCATGCCTATTTATAGGACTGAACCAATAGAAAGCAAAAAGTTAATGATGTAGGAGAAATAGTGGGAGTGTCCTGAAGTAAGCCATAGAGCAGATCTGCACAAGTGGTAGGATGGATTTTAGAAAGAAACATGGATAGTTCATCTGGTAACAGGTAGAAGGCAGAGCGTGTGCTAGGGAGCAGGTAAACATGTTGGTGACAGTCTGTGGAAATTCTCGTGGTTTTGGTTTTCTCAGTAAAGTCATTAGCTGAGGATGAGGATGGGGGAGGAGATTCTGGTGATAGTAGATTAGAGAAGGTGAGAAGTAGGAGTGTGAGTAAATGGACAAGGGAAGTATATCGTGATGTTTATTTGTGGGATGCTGTGTATTGGAGGCCCATGAGTTAGCTTTACTCTATGAATATGAAATTTGCAACATTAATGATTAAACTTTGAAACAATGCTGAGCTTCTTTTTGATAAAATCTGTGTTTTAAGCAGCTCTTGAACTACTTAATTTTATCTTGTATCTTTTATTTTGCAGAAAAACTATGGGCAAGCTGATGAAGACTGTAAGCATGGTATGTTTAAAAATGAGGCTGTTTTTTGCTTTGAAGATTTTGAATTATTTATGTGAGCAATGTTTAAGAGTTGATTTTTTTTCACATGCTAATTTCAAAAGTGATTATGGTGTTAAAAACCCCCACCACCCCATGGTGGCTAGTAAGGAATTTGGGTGATGACATTCCTGTTACAATGGGTGTACGCATGAGCGTTGTTCCTGCTCACGAGTATTGGCCTTCTGTTACTCCTTTGGGAACATTGCTAGTATCTTTCCTTTTTTTTTTTATTAAGGTATCATTGATATACACTATTATGAAGGTTTCACAAGAAAAACAATGTGGTTATTACTTTCACCCTTATTATCGAGTCCCCCCTATACCCCATTGCAGTCACTGTCCATCAGTGTAGTAAGATGCCACAGAGTCCCTACTTGTCTTACCTGAGCTACACTGTCTTCCCCATGACCCCACACACACCATATGCACCAATCATGATGTCCCACAATCCCCTTCTCCCTCCCTCTCCCCAACCTTTCCTCCCCCACCCCTCCCCTTTGGTAATCAGTAGTCCCTTCTTGGAGTCTGTGAGTCTGCTGCTATTTTGTTCCTTCAGTTTTGCTTTGTTGTTATACTCCACAAATGAGGGAAATCATTTGGTACTTATTTTTCTCTGCCTGACTTATTTCACTGAGCATAATACCCTCTAGCTCCATCCATGTTGTTGCAAATGGTAGGATTTGTTTCTTTCTTATGGCTGAATAGTATTCCATTGTGTATATGTACCACCTCTTCTTTATCCATTCACTGATGGACACTTAGGTTGCTTCCATATCTTGGCTATTGTAACTAGTGCTGCAGTAAACATAGGGGTGCATATGTCTTTTTGAATCTGAGAAGTTGTTTTCTTTGGGTAAATTCCTAGGAGTGGAATTCCCCAGTCAAATGGTATTTCTATTTGTAGTTTTTTGAGGAACCTCCATATTGCTTTCCACAATGGTTGAACTAGTTTACATTCCCATCAGCAGTGTAGGAGGGTTCCCCTTTCTCCACATCATCATTAGCATTTGTTGTTCTTAGTCTTTTCTATGTTGGCCATCCTAACTGGTGTGAAGTGATATCTCATTGTGGTTTTAATTTGCATTTCTGTGATAATTAGTGATGTGTCTGTAGGCTATCTGAATTTCTTCTTTGGAGAAGTGTCTGTTCATATCCTCTGCCCATTTTTTAGTAGGGTTATTTGCTTTTTGGGTGTTGAGGCATGTGAGTTCTTTATATATTTTGGATGTTAACCCCTTGTCAGATATGTCATTTACAAATATATTCTCCCATACTGTAGGATGCCTTTTTGTTCTGCTGATGGTGTGTTGCTAGTATCTTTTAAGGTTTGTGTGAGTATTTTCAGTCAATAAGAGCCAAATTTTAAGAACTGTAACATACATTGATTAAAATGTTAAGCTTGGATAAATTGAAAGGCTGGACCTATTCCTCCCAAAATGTTTTTCCCCTTCAGTAGAAGATTTCCCTTAGAAGATACTGATTAGCTCTTTAGTGCTTTTTCCTGTTTCCTTTTGGGCAGAAAATTGATTGAAAATATTTTTGCTCTTTGGATACTCGTAGGATAGGAATTCTTTTCTTCATGATGGCTGCTGGTTCATTAGAATGAATCTAGAGTGAGTGGGAGAAGGGTTCAGTGTTCATTCTCAAACGCACTTGGATTTTTTGCACAGCTCAGTGATATGAATAACATAATGTTTCATTGATCCAGAATGGAGAAGGAGGGCTGAGGTGTGTAACAGAAGTTATTTTTTTTTCTATTTACTTATTTGTGTCAAAACTTTTTAAAGTATTAACTGTTTTTGTTGTAAGACTTAAAAAACTATCTTACATATTCCTGTGGCATATTGGACATAACCATTCATTAAAGATTTGGCAACCTCCTTATGAACCTCACTTCATAGAATTGGGAGTAACACCAGTTTTAGAGAACTCTAGTATAAGCTTCCTTTAACAAAATTCTTGCTGTCTATGGACATTTAAAAATTACCAAAAAGCCAAATAAATCAAATAATATAAAGGAATATGAAGAAGGGAATCATCTTTCCTTTTACCCCTTTTGAAGAAGTTATTATTGTTATTAGTGTGCTGTTTCTTCTGCACCCTTCTCTACAGTGTTAAATACAAATGCTTATAATACATAGAAAGGGTTTTTCCTTTAAAAATGGTAAAAGATTTATAAAATCATCACAAAGCAACTTGCTGTCTTACATACCAAAAGGTCATAGATATCTTTAACAGCTCCAATTCCTAGTTCATATTCTGTAGTATAGATGTGTCATAATTTATTTAAAAAGTCCTATATTGATGAGCATTCAGTTGTTTTTAGTTTTCTAGTTTGTTATTATAATCCATCTTGTAATAAACATACATTCTTTCATGTTGTTGCCTTTATTTTTGTAGGATAATCCTAAAAACTGTATGTCTGGATTAAGGAGTTTTAAAAGTTGCATATCTGGGTTAAAATATACTTATATACACTGTCAGATTAATATCAGATACACCTATCAGCAATAGTATGAGAACACCTGTTCCCTGTAATCTCACTAATACTGGAACCTATTGGTCCTGACATTTTGCCAATCTCGTATATGACAAATGGCCCCTCTCTTTATTTTCACATCCTTGAATACTAATGAGGTTGATATAGTCTTCTCATGGAGACATACAAGCTCCCAGAAGGATAAATGATTTAAGAAAAGTCACAGAAGAGTAAATGCTGTTGAAGGAGCATATGGAAAAATGTTGCATTTTTCTGTTAATTGGTTTACTTAGAATTTAAAGTTAGATACTACTTACAGCTACTGAATTACCTCTTTAGGTGGTGATGGATATGTTTACCGCCTGGGTTATGAAAGTAACATGAATGTATACATATGTCCAAAGTTATTAATTCTATACACTAATTATGTACAGTTTTTATATACTAACTATACTTTTGTAGTGTTGGAGGAAGTTTAACCAATGCCTAAGATTAAGTTGTAAAGAAATGCATTTACTCTTGTGTTGGTAGAATATGAAGCTGAATGCAGCTTGGTGATATGTTAATGCCCTTTGACCCACTCATCTTTTTTCTGGGGTACTATCCCAAGTAAATAATCCAAAAGAAGGGAAAAATTGTATGTGGAATGATGTTTATTGCAGTGCTGTGCGTAAAAGTGAAAGATTGGTTTGCTTCCAATAAAGGAGGAGTTTGTTGATTATATTTATGCATTCCTTGTTACCATTTATGTGATAAGTAAGAACATGGAAAATGCTTATTTAAATGCTAAAACTGTGTATAAAAGTTCATTTGAAATAGACATTTAGGGATATTGGCCAAGTTTATATGTATATGTTGCCAGTTGTAGAGTTCTGCTATTATGTGTAATTTTTTTTATTTTTATGCAAGATAAAAGTTTTTCTGTAAGATAAGAATACCATGGCTAGGCAGCCAGTTAGTAATAAAAAGCAAGATGAATATCTCTGTTAATTATTATGCTGCTTAGTGATGCCAGATAGCTGTGGAATAGCTCCTATCTTAATTGCCCAGACCTTAAGTTTGCATTTTTATATACTGTATTGTCTTGAAGCCTAGTCCCTTACTGTCAGGCTGTTGCATTCCTTACAACTCTCAACATGCCTCATTTCAACTGCCTTCCTCCTCTTCTCCACCTGTTGCTTCTGACCTGATCGCACTTTCTCAGGCAGGGTTTGGAAATCTTTGTCATGGAATTAAAAACAAAAATTTTTTTAACTTTTTAATGAAAAAATTAAAACATACAGAAAAGTAGAGGAAATAGTATAATAAACATTCATATTCTCAAAATTTAGATTGTAGTATTTTATCATATTCATTAATTTTTTTTATGAAATATTTAAAAATAATTACAGACATTATGGTATTTCCCCCTAAATACCTAAATACTTCAGTATACATCTCTAAAAATAAGGCCATTACTGCATAACCACAGTATTTTATAAACCTAATAAAATTAACAGTAATTCCCTAATATTGTCTAAAACCCAGTCCATAGTCAGATTTACCTGGTTGTCCGTAAAATGTTTTTATGGCTGATTTGTTCAAACCAGGAGCTAATCAGAGTCATACAATTTTCATGGTGAAATTCTAGTTCAGGAAGGGTAGAAAGACTCTGAGTAAGGACTCAAGGGCGTTTGGAAAATGAACTATGTACACTTTAAGTTCATGGATTTTAGCTCAGAGTTTGATGGTGTGTTCTGGATAGCGAAGGTTGCCAAACTGGTGACCGATGAATACGTAATATAAGGTGGTCAAGTTTGTTCTCATGATATGAACATAACTCATATTTGGCATTACAGGAAAACTTTCATGAAATAATAATTCTTTTTCTGCTCTTGAAATACTCATTATATAGGAAACTAACATGTTTTACACTGACAAAATGGAATGGGGTAAATGGAGAAAATAAAATCAAAAGAAAATCTTCTTGGCTAAAAGAGTATTGTGCTACATGTAGTATGTAATTCAAACTCAGTCATCATAAGTATCAATGAATATTTTTCATAAGGCTGCAAGATTTTCAAACCCTAGCTGAGAGTGTCATTTAAAAAAATCATTATAAACAAAGGAGTTTGGGTCATTGATTGATGTTTATTGTCATGATATGTGCCCTGTGAAGTAAATGATTCAGTAACCAGCAACTCCTGTTGAATAGAAGCTGACTGTTAAAAAAGGCAAATTGATATGTGATTGATTGAACCTTCTACACTTTGGGAGTGTGGTGCTTTACTCACCTTCCTTTTCAAAAGAGTTTGATTAAATAGATTTTATGGTACCAGGAGTAAAAATGTTTCACAGGGGTAAAAATATTTATTCAGAATTATCTCTAGGTCCGACTCTCTGATACAATGTTATTTTATTTAATCACATTGTAACATAATTCCAATTTTACAAATGAAATGGGCGTTGTGAGATTAAGCAACTTGCTTAATTAAGTATATAGAGGCAGTACAGAGTGGAACTGTGGTTTTGAAGTTAGGTCTTGCTGATCTGAAGGGCCATGCTCCTTCTCTTTATCCTAAACTCTACTGCCTGTGTATTCTTTCAGGTTTTGCAGACATTACTCTGTTTGGCATAGTAAACTTTGAAAAAAGACAGTAGGGTATTTCATATCCTAGAAATGAAAAAAACTGAAGTGTCGGGTCACTTAGATAACCGTTAGTGGAGGGGGGACAGGAATTTGGGCTTCAAGTTCCTAGCACATACATGTTGTTCACAAGGCTTTTTAAATAGGGAGGCGTTCCAATAATATTTCTTAACTCAGTGTTCTTTAGATCCAGTTACAGTAACTATTTTTAAAAAATTTCATATATATAAGCTTTATTTCACCAATAATTTTTAAAAACTTTATTATGAAATAATTATAGATTGACAGGAAGTTGCAAAGATAGTACAGAGGGGACCCATGTACCTTTCCCCCATTGCTTACATCTTACTTAACTATATATAGTACATTGTCAAACCAAAAATTGACATTAGTACAATGAGTGTGTGTAATTCTTTGTCATTTGATCATATGTAGATTTGTGTAGCCACCAATACAAAGAACTGTTTCATCACCATGAGATCCCCTGTGCTACTCTTTATATAAAGTCACACTCACCACCTTCCCTCCTCACCATCCTAATCCCTGACAACCACTAATCTGTTCTCTACCTCTGTAATTTTGTCATTTTGAAAAATGTTAGTTAATAGAATCATACTGTAAGTGCCTTTTAAAATCCCTCACCATAATGCCCTTGAGATTTATCCAAGTTGCTGTATGTATCAATTATCCATTCCTTTTTATGGCCGTGTGGTATTCCACGGTATGGCTGTACTATAGTTTGTTCTCCAAAAGAAACTTGAGGCTTTATGGACTGGGATATTGACTTTTACTCTTCATTTTCCCATATGCCTGTTAACTGTTTTAAATAAAGATTTCATATTTAACTTGATGGGAATAAATTAAATTATAGAATACTAATTTTGGCACAGAATATGAATCAGGGAAGTGTAGGGGTTTATTTAAATATTTGAGTTAAGTTTGAACACTGTTATCCTCTAAATATGTAAACTCTCTTTTGTATGAATAGATGCTTAAGTAAGCAGTAGTCTTTGAACTTACGTTTACTCAATTGCAAGAGTCTCATGGTTGTGTGACTATCTGTTCTAGGTGTTTTCTGATCTGTACATGGTTTCAGCTATAGTCATGAGGGACATTTCAAAATGTATTTCATGTTGTTTTTCACTCATGAAATAAATATTTGTTAGCATTAATTTTATATTAACTGAAATTATACATAAAGAGAATTTAAAATGAGTAGTATCTTGCCTTATAAAATCTCAGTAAATACTGTACCAAAGGGGGAATTGAAATTAAGATTACTGTGAACACCTGAAAGCACAGTTCTCTCCCACAGAGCAAGGGAAACAAAAGAGCAAAATGTCAGTTTTTTTCTCAGTTAACAAGTTATTAAAAAAAAAGAAAATAGGCAAATTAGCCATGGAAACAATGAAGTAAGGGAGTGCTTTAGCAGAGGATTAAAAAACCCCAAATCTTGCTTTTTCCACAATCAGGATTTCTTCTTAGTGCTTACAACAGAGATAAGAGAGATGGCAAGGGGTTGTCTTCTGAAATTGAAAAGATGGCAGTGGAAGAATTTTAAAATTAAAAAATACAGTTACATTGTTTTTTTATTTTGGTATCATTAATCTACAGTTACATGTGCAACATTATGGTTACTAAACTCCCCACTTCATCAGGTCCCCCCCACTTACCCCATTACAGTACAGTCACTGTCCATCAGCATAGTGAGATGCTATAGAATCACTACTTGTCTTCTCTGAGTTGTACAACCCTCCCCTTGCCCCCCCAACATCACATCTGCTAATCATAATGCCCCTTTTTCCCCCTTGTCCCTCCCTTCCCACCCAGTTACATTCGTTTTTAAAAATAGAAAATGCTTCTTAATCCAGTTATTAAAGAGTTAATGGAGGTTAACTTTGCTGTAACTATATAGCAAATGTATCTGGGAAATTAGTGCTCTTTTTGTACAGAGGAGTTGAAGGCACTGCAAGCAGCAGACTCCCACCAGCCCCCTCTCTCATACACATGGTGTAGGACAGGCCACTCTTGGCAGATATTTCACAGAGTCTTAAGTAAAAAGTTCATTCAAGTATGTAGATGAAATAAAAATCTTTTATGATATTCTGGGGAACCAGATTTCAGGTTTGTTTTTATGCTCAATTGTGTTGTCAGCATTTTTTTACTGTGTTTATTTTATATTTGTATAGTAATGAGGAAGTTGAGGGACAGTAAATGAATTAGCACTAAAATTTAAACTGAAACACTGAAAATAAACCAGGAGAAATGACCTATGTTTTTGTAGTATGAAAACATCTAGATGGAAGGAGTCCAAGAGTCTTCACAATGAACTGCAGTTAAAGGAAAGAGTTACTTCCAAAAACATGCAATAAGATCTTAATTTAAAGCTCAGTGCACACCCAAGGAGGTAGTACGAGAGATCACAAGGATTTTTGTGATCAGATTAACGAGTGAATATTGAAAGGAGCAAGGTAGTTGGGATTAAAAAAGAAAATGTTTATTATAATAGTTAAAGCTGGAGATGAAATATTCAGAAGAGGTCTAGGTGATACCTCATATTGAATACTCCTACAGCTTTTCATGTTCATGTTCCAAAAGCATTTTATAAAGGAAACATTTATCTGCAAGAGACCTTGGTAGGAAGGACATAAAATGCCACAAAAGCTGCAGTCTACATGTCCAAAACATTTATTTATTACAATTGTTATTGCAATTATTTATACATTTATGATAATAAATATGTCATAATAAAATAATACACATAAAATATACATTATAAAATGAATAAAAATGAAAAGTAGTAAGTTATAATAAATATACAGTTATTTATTACAATTATTACACATGGAAGAAGAGAGGGCAAGGGAAAAGGGTCAAGGAGAAGAGTGGTGATAAAAAACTCAATTTGACAAATTTTGCCAGTGAGAGATTTGCCACAGTGCTCTTCCTTTGGTTTATGTTATACTTTTTGATGGTTGTAGAAAATGGACAGTTTAACCTCTGCTTAATAACTTTAGGCCTTCTACTGTTTGGAGTCTGTTTATATGTTTTATATGCCCTGTTCCCCAATACATATGTTTGGCAAATAAGTTCAGTGCCAAAATTAAATGGCTGATATTTAGCAAAGGAATTTGTTTATAGATTATAAAGGAAATTTTAGTTTTTGATATTTGTATAGTAATGAGGAAGTTTCGAAGTATTGGTGCCTAGAGTCTGAGTGTATTTAATCAGTGAATCATTTCACTTTATTAATGGCTGAAGGATTTAATTTTTTTTTATTTTAATAATTTATTTTATTTTAGTATCATTAACCTACAATTACATGAGCAATACCGTGATGATTGAACTCCCCCCATCACCAGGTCCCC
>JAQQAC010006923.1:30556452-30622796 GCA_029783875.1 Phataginus tricuspis
TGTTCCACTGGTCTGTGGGTCTGTTTTTGTGCCAGTACCAAATTGTCTTGATTACTGTGGCTTTGTAGTAGAGCTTGAAGTCAGGGAGCGTAATTCCCCCTGTTTGATTCCTCCTTCTGAAGGATTTAATTTTTATGGTAATTAAAATTTTTCATTTGAAGATTTTGGAAAAATACTTTGATTAGGCTAAGCTTTTCAGTAATATTTTAGAAATAATAGGACTTAATAAAAGAAATAACCTTATATGGTCATGTTACTGAAAAAATATATAATACTCAACATGTACTCAACAATACTTTTAAGCTTGTTTTAAATGACCTAATTGCAGGTAATCTTTACAAGAAAGGGGAATTACATTTTAATTGTTGATACTCTCTATTTGATAGCCAGAGGCTGTCAAGCTCTAACAGACTAATTTTGTTGAAACAGTTGAATGAATATTCTAATATTACTCTGTTTCTGGTCTAAAACATTTCAAGTATGACATATTTCAAGTGTTAGAAAATATTACAGAAAACTTAAGAATGAGAGGGGTAGAAACTTAAATGCAGCAACACAGCTAAGGTGTTCAGATTTCCTCCTTTGTAAATCCCAGTGGATAGGAAGGAGCAATTCAGTTTGGGAACAGTTGTGTGTTCACAGTAGAATCTTGAAGATAGTTGGTGGGAAGAGAATTTATCTGCAAGGAATTCTAACTTTTTACCAGTTGCTCTAGATTAGATTATATTTTTAATGTCCTTTCTTTTGGCAAGTTCAATTATTTATAGCTAAGGCAAATTAAATAATACTCAAGGTCGTATTTTGTTTTCTTTCAAGCTTTTTCAAGATACTACAGATAATAAGGGAGCAGGTGAGCAGTATTGCAATTTAATTTTGTTTCATGATACAATAACGAGAGTTTTAAAATCTGGAATTGTTGATTATTTCTTTGCTATACTTCTTAATGTGGTATCCTACATGACATAAACCGAATTGCATTTAAAGGCAATGGTTGGAAAAAAGTACATCAGGACTGCTTCTTGTCAAAAAAAGAGAGGGAGAAAAGGGAAACAATTTTGAAGCAATAAAATAAAATTCAGCAAATACCTTATGTGAAACCAAAGATGATGAGAGGTATTTGTAAAATTTCACATGACTTAATGCCTTTTATTTTATTTATTTTTTATTTTTTATTTTTTTTACAATTTATTTTATTTTAGTATCATTAACCTACAATTACATGAGCAATATTGTGATGATTAAACTACCCCCTTCATCAGGTCCCCCCCACCAACCCTATTACCATCACTGTCCATCAGCGTAGTGAGATGAGAATCACTACTTGTCTTCTCTGAGCTGTACAACTTAATGCTTTTTAAACAGGACATGATCACTTGAGATTGAAATATTCTTAGATTTTTTTCATTCCCTAGAAACATTAATTAGCTTTTCACAACTAATTTCTTAAATTTCAGTTACTGAAAAGGAAGTAGGATATTTCCTTAGCAGTTCTCAATACTGCTTTATAATTTTGAGAAGGGAAAGGTAACATCTCGGAAACTCTTATGGAGAGACTGTGCTAAATACTTTATATATTAACAATCCTTACCACAATCTTATTGAGTATCTACTCTCAACTCCATTTACATGGGAGGAAGCGGTCTTAGCAAATGCAGGTAGTCCACACCTTAAGAAGGACTGTTTTACTTACATTGTTATCACTTGCTCCTTATAATATATTTATACACATTTCTTTTTTACGGATGACCACACTGAGGGGCCAGAGAGAGAAAGTGATTGTTAAGGTCATATTTGAATAGTTTTATGAATAGTAAGATCTGAGGAAGATGTGGGCTTACCATGGAATTTTATAAGATGTTCAAGACATTCTTAATGATACTCGTGGGGTTATTCACTTACTGGAATCCAGTGGCAGTTGAGTAGATGTGATCTGTAATATGGATGGAGGAGACAACAGGTTGGTCCAAACTAAAAGTAATTGAATAAAACACAGAAAGACTGGAACTTTCAGTTTAGCAATCTGATTGATTAAAGAATACATACATAAAGATGTTTATTGCAATGTTATTTTTAATAGTTAAAAATTGAAATTGTTCTGTAACAAGGGGATAGCTGAATAAAGTATGTATCTACTTGATGAAACTTCATATAGGCAATAATATAAGCACTAATAACATGGAAAACATTGAATGTACTGAGGGGAAATAAAGCAGAATACAACTGTTACATCAGTTACAATCATGTAAAATTAAGTAAATATTGATAAAAATTGGAAGAGAACATGAATAAACGAAAACTGTTCAGTTGAGTGGTGAGCTTATGGGGATCTTTTAAGCAGAATTTTATTGGTGTTATAATGTTATTTGTGTAATAAAAAAATTGAACAGTATAATGAAAGACTGTGTTCAGTATGACCAGAATAAATATTTTTTGAACAGATTCAATGGATTTTAAATATGCACTATATTAAACTGATATTTAGGAGAAACATTTATTTGGAAATAATTAGAAAAAAAATGCAGTTTCCAAAACCTTTTCTTTCAGCAAATTATTATCTTGCAAAGGAAGCTAAAATTATACAAACTAAAAATAGAATCTTGGACTTAGCAGTAAGGAGGATACAGAGTAGTTTACTAGTTGAACCATTAGCAGTTGCTGTGAGAAATCATCTCAAATGACATGGCATAAAAATGATATATTGTGTATTGTTAAAAATATATACTCTTTGTGATTGTATTAAATTAATCTGTAAACACTTGTAGCATTTGGCCATTTGATGATTCAGTCCTTAGTGAATCTTGCTGGTTTTGAAAAAGGCTAATTGTTAATTGTTTAGGAATTTCAAATGTTGAGATTTGTGGTTTCTATTCTTAGGTATTTTAATGGTATGGGATCTCTTGGGTCACTGTCAAAAATGTGAGAACTTTATTCAACGAAAATCTCTGCAGTTTAAAGCCCTCGTTTACTCAGAAATCATAAGTTGAACAGTATTTTTCACTGGAGATCTTTAAGACTATTTCTCCTTGCTGTAATTTTGGTGTGATCCTGTTCTGGCTGTAGGCTGTAATGGGTTAGGTTGCCCCATGCTTTTTCTTGTCTTCATGGATGTCTTGGACAGAACTGAAACATCACTGCTTTCCTCTAGTACTTGGAATTACTCTTGGCAATAAGAAGTCATACTTGTGATAGTGTGCTAATATTATAATTAAGAAAAATGCATATTGAATGTCATGAGGTTAATGATGGCTTTCTCTCATGACAGTGCTGGGAGAAGGACTGGCCAAGGGAGATGGGGCCTTTCAGGCGGTTCTTTGCTGCATGCAGCTGAAAGGAAAGCTCCAACCTGTAGCCAACATTCTTGCCAAGTCACTGACAGGAGAGTCCCTGGTACGTTGTGAGCTCTAATTTTGAATGTCCACAGAAGGGATTCATTAATTTGACTCTGTAGGCATATTGTGGGGAAAAATATGTGCATCTGTCCTCTTATTTCTTCCTATCAGAAATCAAAGTGCATGAATATTTTGAGATACTCATTTCTCTCCAACAAACTGATGTTTAACATTGGATTCTTGTAGTTTGCGATATGTAGGGATTGCAGGTACTTTTTAAGACTTAAAAATATAGGATAACTGAAGGATTTTATTTAAAGGTACAATTGAACAGACCTTGGAAACATTTTTTGAGTTTAAAAATACTCTTGTGGACATATGATTGTTTAGGGTTCTCAACAAGTAAACCATTTATTTTATAAAATGTTTGAATTTATCTAACCTAAGCAATAATTACCTTTATATCTGAAGATGGTGTGATGTAAGTTAATATACATGACCACTCTGATGGAGCTATCTAATTGTATTCAGTCTTAGGGGTCAAAGTTTTTTTTTTTAATGTAGCATTTGATTTTCTAGAGTTTTGTTTGCTTTTGGCCGAGATCATCGAAAGGCTACATTTTGGAACATTAGAGTTGGCAATCTATACTTTTAGAAGAAAGGAGATATTATAACTTTTTCACCAGTTGGTAATTGTCATGAAATTTGCTGCTATTTTTTCAGGAGTCATAATGAAAAACAATGAAGGCAAGAAAGTATATGTATACTTTGCTATATAGTGTGAATTCCCATACCTCATTTATTCTGAATTGACATCAATTGTGAAAATTTGGAGCAAAGTTATGCTTTCACTGCAAATAAATATATTTGGTCAAAAGAAAATAAGGAAGTACTTGGTATCCTGCTGAGTTTAATGTAATTACCCATCTCAGAGGATGATTTAGCTATTTTCTAAGGAATTACTATGCAGTCAATTATTTAATTGGTTTAGCAATGTTTTTTGATTTAGTAATAGTTCACAAATGGATAAGACATATTATGAATATAGCAAAATTCTATAGCTGTTTAGTAAAGAAGTTATTATTAAGATAATTCTGTCCTTAAGGAACATTTCTATGTAAAGCATTTTACACAGTTTTACCTGTTGAGTTTTTAAACTTAAAACTAGAAAGAAGTAATTTGCTTTTAAATCTCAAGGGAAATTTGAATTTCAGAAGAGTGAATATTTTGTATGTTTTCCTTGAGCAGCTTTACGAATGGGTTATCTTTAAAGTGGTGTGATCATTTTATGTGAATCTGAGTCATGGGTAACTGATGTTACCATTTTGCAAATAAAAGCCCATTAGTTTTAGGAAAAAAAAGATAGTTAAAAAAAAGTTTAGGTTTATTTTTCTCTTCACTTACCTATCTTGCTCTTCAGTGATACCTGTTGTGAATCTTTTATTGAACTGATTTTTTAAACTCTTAAGGTAAATACAGTGTTTTTAGGGCATACCGTAGATGTTGTCCTATTAATCTCTTAAACTTTCCCTATAGACAATTAGCTTTATTATCACTATTAGTGGTAGTGGGGATAGAAGATGAAGATAGCATTGTTTTTTTTTTTTACAGATAAACCTTAGAAGTGGCAGAGGAATTAAGTCCCCTTAGTAAAGAACTAATATGCAAATTGTTTTTTCCCTTTTCATTCACCTTTTCAGAATGGGATGGTAACAAAAGATTTGACAAGACTAAAAACACTTCTCACAGAAACAGAGGTAAGACTATTTCAGTGGATCTCTTTGGAAAGAGTTTAACTTGATCTGGCTAGTAAGTGTTCTGTATGAAAATTTGGAAAATCATTGGGCATCCACCAAGAAAGCAAGGCTGTAAAGGTGGTCTAGTGGAATCTTGCAATCTTCTCCTGTAATCCAGCTTGGTCCTATCCTAGGAAGTTTGCTTTTCTCATGTCTCCTCTGCATCCCAAGTCTTTTGTTCTGTCCCTAATTCATGTTAGCTGTCTCTGGCCAACAAGTGGGAAGATGATTAGAAATACTAGTTACATCTGGCTTAGTTACATCTGGCTGTTAGGAAGTACTGTCATTGAAGATACTTCTCAAGCCTTTTGTGTTTTTATGTGCAACTAAAAAAGTCTGTGATTTAAGGGCTGCTTTTAGTGAATGGGTTTAGGAAATGGAAATAATGTGTATCAGGGTAAATGGTGAACAAAAATGTGCTCTGGTGAAGCACTGGAATGACACATGGAAGACCAGGGAAAGCAATAGCATGTAAAAGGCTCAAAGCTTTCTAAGTATCAAATTTCTATTCATTATACAAGCTTATAAAAGTGTTCTTATTTAGATGTCTCATTTTTAAAATAGCCATTTTTGGCAGCTTTTATCATAAATGGAAGCCCTTGTAAAGTGATTGATTAGCTGGTTTATTTATTCAAAAATTGGCATCTACTGTGTGCTGAGTCCTTGCTTGGTGCTGGGAGGACAAGCACTGACCTTCTTCTCTGGGGGACTGAAGTCTGGGGAAGACGTAGGCATAAATATGTCAATTAAACAACTATAAGTGTGATTCACACGGAGGTTAAGTAGTATAAGGGACAAGAATAAGGTTTCTGTGATGGAAAAATAACTGTATTGGGTGGTCAGGGGATGAGGCAGGTAAACGAGCTAGGGTTAGGAAGATGCCAGTCTCATGGAGAATGAGCTGGAGGGTGTTCTAGACAGGTGGAGATGACTCTGGCTGTAAACCATGACCTCCTGTAATGACTTTCCCTTCCAAATCTGATAATGTATCACAGTTCTTACCAACAAAAAAGTAAGCAAAGAACATAGTCACCATGATTTACATAGGCTGGATGAAGATACTGTTTGTTTTGCTACAAGTATATGGGCTTTAAAAAAATATTATCATGTTCTTTGTCTTATGTTATCTTATTGTGAATTAACTGAGAATCAGTAAGCTCTAATTAACTACAAAGCCATTTCCTTTCTTGGATATATATAGTCTTTTAATTTCTAAAGAGTAAAAGAAGACAATTACAAATGTTTTAGACTTTTAAAATGGGAATGTAAAATAAGATGACCTTTCATTTTATTAAGATTTTTGGCTTTATTCTTGTATTGCCTTAATTGAATGACCAGCTTTACATCTGATAGCCACACAAAAATATATATTGCCAAATTTGATGTTTAATGTTTATAATCCTGCTGTATGAAAGGCCACAAATATCATTTAAGTCTTATTTTGTGACTATACTTTTGGAAGAGGTGATGTAAGTTTTGCTTATCATTTCTTTTCTGTGTGACCAAAGTAGTATTCTTTTTGGTTAGTGAACTGATACTATTAAAAAAAAAAATCCATGTTGAAAAAGCTAACAAACAATGCTACCCTTATTTATTATTGCCCATGACATTTAAAAATGCAACAATTTGTTATTTAAAGATTGGGCTGAGCTGGTATTTAACTTGTTAATGCTTGTGGATGAGAATAAAGACATGGAACTAAAGGCTGACTAATGGAAACAAGAACACTGCGTGCTCTTTAGTAAAACTTAAAGTATCAAATCACTAGATTTGTTTGTGAATTTATAGAAATTCTAGCAATATGAAATTGGCCGCTTTCCCTGAAGGCATCAGTAAAAACTGAAGTTCTAATCTAATGAATTGCTCTTCAGTTTTGGGGTCTGAGCATATGTTTAAATAAAACCAAACTCGGTACCTTGGAAACTAAAACCCATGGTAGCCAAATGCCCAGCTGAAGCCCAGCTTCTGATTTTTACCAGCTCTTCTGATGAGGATGTGCTCTTCCCTGAGCCCCAGACTGAGAACCGCAGCATCAGCACAGGCACACGCTGGCCATTTGCAGAGCGCGGCAGATGCTCACTTGTGGAACACACCATGTGTTTTTCCCTTCCAACAGTTATAAGTGATTTTGGCTTTATTTTATAACCAAAACATTTTATTCCTATTTTTCTTGCATATTTGGTTAATTAATCTTGATAGAATTTTTAGAGGAAATACTTTAAATTCATACTTGATGTGAATTTTTAGCTTTTATTTTTATAAATTTTATATATGTAGAATTGTATTTTAAGGGCCAGTGTGGGACTATGGCGCCTACACTTTGCTTGTAAAATTTAAAGAGATCTTTTCACGTATCTTGTGTGAGCATAGAACCGTTGTCACATGAACATTTACTCCTGATTGATTTGTTAGCTTGTGTAGTCTTATATTCAATCCTCATTTCACAGAAAGAATAGGCTGTTTTTAAAAACTTACTAGTAATTTTTTAAATACAATGATTTAGTTCCAACCCAATCTAAAAAGTTCAGTTTAACAATGATACATAAATTACAGTGATACCATTGTTTCAGTTATGCCCACTTAGCATCTGTGACATTATTTCTATGGTACGGGACATGCCAATTTCATTTTAGGGTACTGTTTCCTCCTTCTAATTCAGTTCACCATTTGCAGAGCACCTATGCTGTTCAAGATGCTGTGGGTTTTACAAAGTTGAGATACCTAGGAAAAAATATGGTGGGCTGATCTGAGATACATACAGCTAATGTACCTGCAGGGCAGCCTGTGGTCAGTAAGGGGTGTAATGGAAGTAAAAGCAGGGAAACGAATGATTAACACTCTCTGGGGAGACCAGGGAGGCAGGAATGTGGGAACTGAGGTTGAGCTGTGGGGCAGCTAAGTGAAGACTCAGAGATGACTTGGTACAGGGTAAGGTTGGCAGGCAGTTGGTTCAGGGGTAGATGAGACAAGTAGTGATGACAGGTAGTAATGAGTAGAGAGTATGAGACATTCGAGACTTGCTTGGGCAAGATTTGGAGAATCCTTGGAGCAGGACAGAAGATGGAGTTCAAGATGGCTTTCAGAATTTCAGTCTGTCTCACTTTGGGGAAGATGAATTCATTAACTGGAGATAAGGAGCTCTGAAGGAGGATGAGATTTGGGGTAAAGTTGATGAATTTTGTTTTGGACTTACTGTCATTGAGGTGCTTCCATCCATCCACCCACCCATCCAGCATTTACTGGGCACCATTATGTGCCAGATTCTCTGTGCAGTATGGGAATACAAAAAGGCGGTTGCAGGTTGTTGACAGTGGATCTGTAGATGGCTGACACTGATCCAGCATGTAAAATGCTATACAGTAGTTGAGAAAAAGTGCTGTGGCAGGTACTCTTGGAATTGTGGGTGTGGAGCTTAAAGTCAGCCAAAGGGGCAGGTTGGGGATTTATCCTCACCAAGGGAGTCAAGAAATCCAGGAAGTCAGAGTGAGTGGGTCCCCAGTCATGGGCCCCACTGTGGGAGAAGACCTCATCCCAGAGTGAGGGGGACTCAGCAGGACGTGCTCCCAGGTTCCCAAGTGGTGGAGCTGCACTAGATGTGGGAGAACGTACCTTGCTAGCTAGCCATTCTCTACATGTTGGGAAGATGAAAGTGAAATGAATGAATGGATGGAAAGTACAATGCTGTGGGGTTCAGGACTGGGGACTTAGATTTCTCTTCCTTTGCTACCAGGTAATTTTTATGTAAGGGATCAGTTTCCTTAAAGAGGGCCACACGGTACTTATTTTCTGTATTTAAATATAGTTTAACATAGAGCAAACCGCAAAAATATCATTTGCAATATTAATATTTATTAAGAATTTCTGAGTATTCAAACTCAACCTTTTAAAAAATGTTGAAAATGTCCAAGTTTAATTCAACATCAACTAGTCATTTCTTGTTATAAAAATGTCTTTCATTTGGAAAATTGCAGACAGCAACTAGTAACATCCTCTCTGGATATCATGTGGAAGACTTAGAAGAGGGTAAGTACCAAATTCCATGTAACTTTTGGTAGCTGTGGTTCTGGGCATTGCTTTTTTATTGATTATTGGAAGAAATTTACAGTACATGTAAGTGGATGTGTAGGCAAGGATATAAGTTAATTTTAAGAATAGGTTGGGGATATAAACAATTTTTTCACTGGCCCCTTTTGATAGAATAATGGAATAGTGGAGGCAGGAGTAACTCCAGAGGTCCTCTATTTCATTTTTCCTGCCTCCATGTAGTTCTGAATTTAAATCTCATTATTAGCAGTGTAGAGTTGCTGCATTCTATATTGTGAGGGAGGTCTTTTAGTCTCTCTCTCTATCCAGGCTAGTGTAATACCACTTTTTGGAAGTCCTGATCTGTAAGCTGAGTTGTTCCTGCCACAAATAAAATCCATGATTTTCTCTTCTCTTACCAGAGGAAAAGGAAGAGAGACCAGCATTTGTTAAACACTTGCTAGGTACCGTGTATTGTGGTAGTTAGTGGCTTTTACAAAGACGTGTACTGGCTTCTCAGCCCTTGTCATCTTTGTAATAGGCGATGAAACTGGCATTTATTGAGGTGCAGTAATTTTTCCAGTCACACAGCTACACAGCCTTAAACTCAACTTGGCTGAACGTCTTTTTTTTTTTTTTGACGGGGGCATGTGACTTGTGAGGAAATAGAGAATGGCTATAATGTCCTTGAAAACTTGTCACTGCCCAGCCTCTGTAGCCCTAGCCTTTTCTCTTGTAAACCCTATTTTCCTTGGCTTATTTGGAACATTTTGTGTAAATGAATCAAGGCTCATTGTATTCATAAGCGAACAAATGTTATTTTTTAGCTCCTATCTCAGAATTCAATTTTTTGAACTTTATTTCAGTTGTAAAGAAGGATTACTTTATACACTGACATATGTCAAACAGATCTAAGGAACGTGGATGGAATTTCTTCTCATTCATTATGCCATAATGGAATTTGTTCTACAAAATCTCCTTCCAGGATATGATAATTTTGTCATTCCTGAAGTAATTCCTGATAGAGAACATCTCATAGTTAAAAATGACAGGCATGCCCTCATCCTCCCTTTAGTTGTTAGGGATGAGACTGCCCTGGAAATAGGTCCACCAGTTGCTTGGATAGAGAGATAGGGTCATCGGCTTCATTCAGCTTCTGGGGAACAGCTTCTTCAGTGATTTGTTTCCTATGGTTAATTGATTTAACTCATTTGATTGGTAGACTACTTTTTCGGTAGACGCAAGTATGTCATGTCCTTTTTACATCATCTGGGATGATGTTACTGGAGAGTTTAAAGTGTTTCTTACACGTTAAAATACCAGAATTATTAGCAAGCTTTAAATGATAAGACTATATCCTGATTACTCTCTAGGATCTTGTAATGGTTGGCATTTCCGCCCACCACCTAGGGGAATCACAAGCAGCGAGGAATATACTTTGTGTAAAAGGTAACGTGAATTTTTTTTTTAAACCAATGACATGTCTTTATTCAAAGGATAGTTAATTTTCCTTCACGTTTTGAAAAGTAGTAGTTCAAACTTAATATGTGAAGGAAGAAATATGATTGAGTAATGATTGAGTATAAGAGTAAGATGGTTTATTTTCAATTTGAAACAGAAGCCATAATGGTCGTTGTCATTAAATAATAAAAGTCATATTGATGAGCCTTCTTTTAATTACAAATGACAATGATCTGGATGGAGACTTTTAATATTTTGTTTAGAAGTCTTTTAAAATACCAGTTGGATTATTATGACTGAATTTAATTTCTGGTCTTCTGTTTATGTGAAATTTACCTAAGTTACAGTGATTGAAATTGAAATTATATAAATTGAAATAGAGCACAAAAAAGATGAAGAAATGTTAAATTATTTTAATAACTTTTCTTAAAAAAAGAAAACCATGTAATCTTTATATAGGATTTATGAATAGTTTTTATTTGAAGGGATAACCTTTCAGAGTTTAATAATTGTGCATTAAGATGGAGAGAGTTATTAAAGTCACATTTAGATAAGTGAACTTGTAACTAGTGGGATTTAAGTTATAAGGTCTCATTACTCTAGATTGCTTTTGATAATGAAGGATATTTGATGTGTAGTTTTGGTGATTGAATAGTCAAGACATCCAATTTGATTTTATAGTAGACATAAAGAAACTAATTAAATTTGGAAATCTTGATGGCATTGTATTTTAGAAGAGGTAGAACACAGTCCTTTGCAAAGAAAATGTGAAAAATTTATAGTCCAGATAAGAATATCAGACCTTCAATTTTTAGAAAGTAATTTAAAACAAAACAATAAAAAGACAAAGAAATATTTGGCTCTCTAAGACACACTTAAGAGAAAAAAATGCATGATTTTAAATATACCTTATGAAGCATGAAAACGTAGTGAATAGTATAAGTTCAAGTACTTTGTATACCATTAAGAAAAGCTTTAAATGTACTTACCTTTTCAAATAGGGTGAACCATCTGATAATTTATATTGTGCTGTGGTTCATTTTGTATTTCTTATTATCAATATTTTTCTGGTTGAAAAACTATCTTAATATAATTTCTTGTCTACATTTTGCTGTTTATAGTTTAATTTTCATTTTTTTTCTCTCAGAAGACCTCTTATTAATTTTCTTATGTTTCAAATGTTTACAAACTGGCTGGACCCATAATTTTGCAGAGTATTTAAAACTTAAAAAAAAATTAATGATCAAAGTCTTGCATTTTTATCTGTTTTGACCACTGAATTGTCAGTTGCATTTTTTTGAGTTATAAATACTGAGAAACCACTAACTCTGTATCCTTTAAAATGAACATTTATGAATTTACCCACTGAAGAATTTAATGTGACTATTGAATAAATGGTGATCTATAAAACTTATTCTTTAAAACAGCAAATTAATATACTCTAATATTTTCAGTGACATATAGGTAATAATAATGTAGAAAAGAGGACAGGCATTAGATTTGAAGGTTAAAAGCAGAAGCCTTAAAGTGATAATTTAATGATATATTAAAATTTTTTTCAGAGTGAAAATCTTGGTATGTGGAAGATTTTCTTTAGGCCATATCATTTTGGGAAATAAGGCATACCTGTGTTTGATGAACTAATCCACTTGATGTCAGTGTTGCTTTAGAAAAATTCTGCTCTAAAAGGAATTGTCTGATAGAGTTGTTTTATCACAAAGGAAGCTACCTTTTCAATGATGGTTTTTGTGGGTGGGTGTGGTTATGATTATGTTCTGCTTTAGCATCCCCTTATTCCAAAGAAAGAGGTCAATGAATCTGGGGAGTTGCTGTTTTGATTAACTGTTGTAAATGTTCTTTAAACCTCTGCTTCATCCTCTGTGCAAGACAGTGTGATAAATATGGGCTTTCAGGAGATGAAGTTTTGTTTTTGTTGTTGAGGAGTTGGAGGGCAAATGCTGGAAGTTTATCTTTTAAATGGTCCAACAAAGTATATGATAAAACAGTCTTTCCTATTCTACTTAGATTTTTAGAGCAAGGAATCTGTAGGTATGGTGCCCAGTGTACTTCAGCACATTCCCAGGAAGAACTAGCAGAATGGCAGAAAAGATATGCTTCACGGTTGATAAAATTGAAACAGCAAAATGAGAATAAACAGCTCTCAGGCAGTTACATGGAAACCTTGATAGAAAAGTGGATGAATTCATTATCTCCTGAGAAAGTGGTGAGGAAAATAAACTGCATTTTTTTGTTTGTTTTAAACAATGATTTTGTTTTAGTTTTGACTTCATTGTGTCCTATATTTTGGCTTTTTCCTTATCCTTTATATGAAAAACTTGATTCTTGATAAAGTGTGTTTAGTAGCAAAAGTAGACCCATTTGCTAAACTAAAGAGCAGAGCCAAGCCATTTGTTTGGAGATTGGCAGGTGTTATGTTAACTTATTTTCATTTAGGGAGTTTTTACTGCCATTTTTTGTTGTAAATTTTCTTATGTCTTCTTTTAGCTTTATATTTTGTTACCCAAATAACTGAAAATTAATGTATAAAATACCTTGCTTTGTTAACAGTTCCATCAGCATCTTTACTGTTGATGTTTATTTACCATGCCAGAAGTTTTCGTTTGTGCTTTTAGGAATAAAAACATAACATTAATTGCTCTCTATTTTCAGCTTAGTGAATGTATAGAAGGAGTAAAGGTAGAGCATAACCCTGATCTGTCGGTTACTGTCAACACCAAAAAATCTCATCAGACATGGACCTTTGCTCTCACTTGTAAGGTATGAATTTTGTGCTAATTAGAGAATGTAATTTTTTTTTCATTTTCCTTAAAACTTTTTTGGATCTTTAAGTCTCTGTGTTAAAGGGCACTGAAAATGTTTGAATCCAAGTACATTTTAATGTAGGTTCTATATTGTGCTAAAGTGTATATCTGTAATTTGATCATTTAAATATAATTATTTTTAGATTTTTGAGATAAATCTTTTTAGATGTTTAGATGGTTGCTTATTTATTTATTTGGTAAAGAGGTCTTTGGCATATTTTCTTCCAAATTTGTAACATAGGATGGGGTTCATGGCTTATAATTAACTATTTAAAAATTGAATTGTTTAATCTGGCAGTTCTAAGATATTTAAACAATGACAACTTGTTTTTATATTTGATTTGATGAACTCACAAATTTTGTAAAAATGGGTTTTTAATATGAGACATTTTCAGTTTTTCCCCTCTTGAATTATAATATTCAAAGGTTAAGAAAGAAGCAAAGTCAAAATTTTCTTTGAATCTGTACAGTGGAAAAGTATTGTGTATTTTTGGTGGCATTTCTTCCACTGTACCACCTGCATCTTGGGATGAAAAATCTGGGAATGTTTGGCTTCGGCCTTGAACCCAATCCAGTGCCTTCAGAGGTAACTGCCCTCCTATGAACACTTCCTACTTGAGGCAAAATAAAACCTTTTCAGGCCAAGGTATGGAAAGTTGGAGGTCGATGGTCATACAGGATGATAGCTTTTGCCACAGTGAAAGATGAACATATCACAGGAAGAGCAGGGAGGCTAGTGATGTCGCATAAATACATCATTTTTAAAAATTTCAGCTTTATTGAGGTATAATTGACATTATAAAGGTATCATTTTAACAGCTGACTTTTTAAATCATTCTCATTTTTTCTTTAATGGCTCATGAGTACAGTTTGTATTTTAAACAGTATCTTAGAAGCATGGGAAAATAGAAGTCCCTTATGGAAATATTTTCATTGAAGAACCCAATTACAATTGGATTTTTCACCCCTTTGTACTCAATGAATTATTTTAACTTCCTTGTAGCCTGCAAGAATGCTGTATCGTGTAGCATTGCTTTATGATGCTCATCGTCCTCATTTTAGTATCATTGCAATATCTGCCGGAGATAGTACTACCCAGGTATCACAAGAAGTCCCAGAAAACTGTCAAGAATGGATAGGAGGAAAGATGGCCCAAAATGGATTAGATCATTACGTGTATAAAGTCGGGATAGCATTTAACACAGAAATATTTGGAACTTTTCGCCAAACCATAGTTTTCGACTTTGGATTGGAACCAGTACTCATGCAAAGAGTAATGATTGATGCAGCTTCTACAGAAGGTAATATTTAGACTTTTTTCCCCTGATACGATGTATTAAAAGGCACTATAATAACAACATTAAAAGATATGTATTGGCCCCTAAATATTCCGTGGATAGAGAGGGAATAATGAGGAAAGAAGTCCCAAATTAATTGACTCATTAGCTGTGTAATGGAATTAGAGTGGTTCACATTATGCCCTTTTCTCTTTATACAGACATCAGGCAAAACATGCTTTGAGGGTTCCCAAACTTGTATGAGTAAATGATCAGGTCTGTTTTGGTCTACCAACTTCATTTCTCAAGTAAGATGATTGTAGCACAATAAAACCTTTCAGTATTGGGGTAGAATATAATTTTAATGGTAATTATGAACACACCTACAATGTCTATTTCCGTGTCTGCCTGACTGTCCAGTTAACTTTGCTGATATTAGTATATTATCTCTGAATGAAAAGTCCTAAATATAAGCTTTCATAAGTTGGTTTTGTTTATTCACTAGTATAAGGGAGACTGAGGTGCCTTTAATAGGGTCTGCTTTGTGTTCTTGGGAAGAGGTGGCTGGTTTCAACATGTAAGCCCCCACAGATGATGAGTTACTTTGTATATTGTCATATTACTGCCTATACCTAAATTTTATGCCAAGATCCAGCAGGACAAGGACAGGGCATGTTAGCCTACATTTCTTTGGGTCTTGGTTGGATTTATAGGTTCTTTATTTTATGTAATGAACACTAAATATTTATTTAACACTTCATATAGCAGAGCTGTATGAAGCTTGCTGTATTGACTATAACTAACCATATGGTGGAGGATGTTTTTCACTGTGTACCACAGTGTCGCATTTATAAGAACTGAGAAGCTTTTTTCATGAGCAAATGCTAAGATTTTATGTTTTGGACCTAATGAAGAGGTAGACCTGAGTCTGTCTCCTCCTTTAGCTGCTAGTAAGGTTAAAGCAACATTTGTGCTCAGATTGAACAATTAGGCATTCCCTTCTTGTATATGTGCTGATATTACTCAGACTTCATTTTACCTTTATTTCTCACTTACTTTGATACCTTTTACCTGTTTTTGTTACATTGTATTATGTTTTTGTCAACTTCTCAGTACTCTTTGGAATCTGCTTATGTTAATTCCTATGGCCAAAAAGATACAGTTAACAAAAATATTTGATTTATATTTACTACTATAGGAATTATTTGGCAACTTTTTTCTGGAAAGGGCCAGATAGTAAATATTTTAGGTGTTGCAGGACAGATAGTCTCTTGCAACTACTCTGCTCTCACTGTGATGAGAAGGCAGCTGTAGACAATGTGCACATGAATGGGCATGACTGTATTCCAATAAAACTTTATTTTCAAAAAGAACAGTGGGCTGGATTTGTCTTGCATTGCGTGGTTTGCCTACCTCTGTATTAGTAAGTCGCTTTTAGAATCGAGAACTTAAGAACTTACTAAGAAGAATCCTTTTTAAATCATGAAGAGATTTAAATCATAAAAGAGAGACCAACATGTGTTCCCTCCTGTCAAATATAAATCTAAAAGGATATTCTTGGCTTACTGGGTGGCTTGTATTTTATGTTTACTTTTGATTGGTAGTTTGTAACTCATAACTCATTTTCCCATAGAAATAAGTTTGTAACTGTTGTCGAGAATCTGTACTAGTGAATGAAAGCCAAAATTAATAATATAAAATGTTAAATGTTGCAATAAGGTGTAAGAGTAAATGATACTATTAAGGCAGATAAAGAAGGTGGTCATGAGACTTGCACAATGTCTGACACACAGTAGGCATTTAGTAAATAGGTATTCTTTTTACCATTAGCCATGATTAAGATAATTTCCGGCTTTACAAATAGAATGAAGAAAGTAGAAGAGAGAACTTTAAAAAAAAATGGTGACTGGGACTAGGGTACTGGGAGAGGGACTCAAAAACCAAGATAAAGACCCAAGCCACTAAAGCACAGCACCTATGGCTCTGGGCAAGAAAATGCAATATCGTGGGTGGAAGAGAAGTCCGAGATGACTGTTTTGAGAACCCTCATGGGGTTGACAGATTGAGGTACTTGGACTGCTTTTGCCTCAGGTATGTGCATTTTTCTAGTTAGAGAAAAAGAGTGTGGATAGACTTACAAATCAAATTGAATTGGATTTGAATTCCGATTTTCTGCTAGTTATCTATTTGACCCTGAGAAGAGTACTTAACATTTCTGAGTTTCATGTGGAAACACCTGTAAAGTGGGGCTAGTGATAGCTGTCTTAGAGGATTCTTGTGAGAACTAGAATAAACCTTGCACAATGTGTGACACACAGTAGGCATTTAGTAAACAGTAGCTATTATTTTTACCATGAGCCATGATTAAGATAATTTCTGGCTTACAAATAGAATGAAGAAAGTAGGAAGAGCGAAGAATTTTTTTTTTTGAAAATGATGACTGGGATTAGGGTGCTGGGAAATGGACTAAAAAGCCAAGAAAGACCCGAGCCGCTAAAGCACAGCACCTATGGCTCTGGGCAAGAAAATGCAATATTGTGGGTGGAAGAGAAGTTGTCCAAGATGATTGATGTTTTGAGCATGGTAACAGGAAGAAATAGTTCCATTTCCGATGCTTCTAATGTATCAGTTTGAAAATGTTATAAATTTTATATTTCATTCAGATATGGTAGAGGGAATTAATACAGATAAAGATATCCTCTCATTTGGAATTACTACTATACCTCTGCTAAGATACTATGTTCTTTTTTTAGTGACTTCTTTGCAGTTTGGTATCTTTACTTATTTTCTTTTAAACAAGTTTTTGCCTCTGAGTAGTTAAGTTATAGAAAATAATTAAAAAGCATTTTCTTGAACTAATTTGGAAACATTAAAACAATTTCACATAGTGAAATCTGCCTTTCAAGGACAGAAAAAAAATACTACAAGAAAACAATATCAAATGTACAAAACATATTTTCTGATATGAGATTTTAAATATTTTAAAAAGAAAAACTTAAATTTAGGTTTAGGCAAGCTAGATGACATTTGGTTGACTCTTTTGGTCACTGAATTAGCAAATCTTTAGTTCTATCTTTGATATTTTCCCTGCTCTTAAAATTGATGTCATTGAATATCTTGATGTTTTTGTTAAGTTCCTAAAATTTTTATTATGTGACTATTTTTATTTCATTGTGACTGTGTACAGAGTTCCAACAGAATTTTGAAGAAATGAAAGCAGGGTATGAACAGTGTATTATTTCCTGCTTCTATGTTAGTGCTGGTTAGTGGGTTTGCATATTGCAGCACAAGGACTGAGGGCAAAAGATCTTTTTATGAGAAGTCACAATTTTATAAACATTCTGAAAAAATAAAAATGTACAATGTCAGTCTTCTATTTGTATCTTTTCCTGGAATACTTGTGTGGATAACGTTTAGAGATGCTGAGAGCAAGAGAACTTCTTTGTTAAATTTGTGACAATGTGACAACCTGGTTGATTTCACCTCCAGCCTCACCCAATTCATTTGATATTCCTTGGCCTGGAATTAGGGGAAAAGTGTCATTCCAGGTACGAGTTGGCCAAATGCATTTGGGAATTGGGGGACTGAATTATGGATGGGCTTTATCATGTTCTCATATAGTTTTGATAATATTATAAATTATATCATAATATAATTTGTTTTCTGCACACACAAAGAAGTGTAGTAATGGTGTGAAACTAGATTTGAATAGGAAATATCTTTATCATTTCTGCCACTTGATTAGCTGTTTATTGTTTAAGCAAGATTTTGTTCTTAAATGAATGTTAGAAGCATATATTTCTCTTCCACAAAGTTATAAATTTAGGTCATGCTAGACCATTGATTAGATTAGTGTTTCCAAAACTGAGTTCTGGTTAATAATAGGTCCAGTCCCATGTACAAGTGAGTTTGGAAATGTTGCATGCTTTATTTCCCTCTTAAAGATTCAAAATGGACCTCACTAATTAAAGGCTCCATGTCTGTCAAACTGATTTGATCATGGAACTTAGTTACATCACTGCATTACTCCTTTAAAGTTAAAATTAAGTTACATAACAGATCTTCGAACTCATTGTTTCTTTGTTTTTTTTTTTTTTTACTTATTAAAGTATCACTGATATACAATCTTATGTTGGTTTCAAATACATTACACAGTGGTTCAACACTTACCCTTACTATCAAGTCCTCACCCCCTCCAGTGTGGTCACTGTCCATCAATGTAGGAAGATGTTACAGAATTATTAACTGTATTCTCTGTGCTGTACTACTGTCCCCGTGACCAACCTATACTGTGATTGTGAATTACTGTGCCCCTTTATCCCCACCCTGTTCCTTATGGTAACTGCTAGTCACTTCTTGAAGTCTGTGAGTCTGCTGCTGTTTTGTTCCTTTCAGTTTTGCTTCGTTCTTATACTCCACAAATGAGTGAAATTGTTGGGTACTTGTCTTTCTCTGCCTGGCTTATTTCACTGAGCATAATACCCTCTAGCTTCATCCATGTTGTTGCAAATGGTAGGATTTGTTTTCTTCTTATGGCTGAATAATATTCTATTGTGTATATGTACCACATCTTCTTTATCCATTCATCTACTGATGAACAAACACTTAGGTTGCTTCCATATCTTGGCTATTATAAATAGTGCTGCAATAAACAGGGGTGCATATGTCTTTTTGAATCTGGGATCTTGTTTTCTTTGGATAAATTCCTAGGAGAGGAATTTCTGGGTCAAATGGTATTTCTACTTTTAGTTTTTTGAGGAACTTCCATATTGCTTTCCACAATGGTTGAACCAATTTACATTCGCACCAACAGTGTAGGAGGGTTCCCCTTTCTCCACATCCTAGCCAGCATTTGTTGTTCCTAGTCTTTTTGATGTTGGCCATCCTACCTTGTATGAGGTGATATCTATTGTAGTTTTAATTTGCGTTTCCCTGATGATTAGCAATTTGGAACATCTTTTCATGTGCCTGTTGGCCATTTGAATTTCTTCTTTTGAGAAGTGTGTCAGATCCTCTGCCCATTTTTCAATCAGGTTATTTGCTTTTTGAGTGTTGAGGTGTGTGAGTTCTTTATATATTCTGGATGTTAACCCCTTAATGGATATGTCATTTACAAATATATTGTCCCATACTGTAGGATGCCTTTTTGTTCTACTGATGGTGTCCTTTGCTGTACAGAAGCTTTTAAGTTTGATGTAGTCCCCTTTGTTAATTTTTGCTTTTGTTTCCCTTGCCTGAGGAGATATGTTCAGGAAAAAGTTGCTCATGTTTATAATCAAGAGATTTTTGCCTATGTTTTCTTTTATGAGTTTTATCATTTCATGACTTACATTCAGGTCTTTGATCCATTTCAAATTTACTCTTGTGTATGGGGTTAGACAATAATCCAGTTTCATTCTCTTACACATAGCTATCGAGTTTTACCAACACCAGTTGTTGAAGAGGCTGTCATTTCCCCATTGTTTATCCATGGCTCCTTTATGGTATATCAATTGGCCATATGTGCTTGGGTTTATATCTGGGCTCTATTCTGTTCAATTGATGTATGGGTCTGTTCTTGTGCCAGTACCAAATTGTCTTGATTAGTGTGACTTTGTAGTAGAGCTTGAAGTCAGGGTGTATAATCCCCCCAGCTTTATTCTTCCTTCTCAGGATTGCTTTGACTATTCGGGGTCTTTTGTGGTTCCATATGAATTTTAGAACTATTTTTTCTAGTTCATTGAAAATGCAGTTAGCATTTTGATAGGGATTGCATTGAATCTGTAGATTGCTTTAGGCAGTATGGCCTTTTTGACAATATTAATTCTTCCTATCCATGAGCACGGGATGTATTTCCATTTATTACTATCTTTACTTTCTCTCAGGAATGTCTTGTAGTTTCCAGGGTATAGGTGTTTTACCTCCTTGGTTAGGTTTATTCCTAGGTATTTTATTTGTTTTGATGCAACTGTGAACGGAATTATTTTCCTTATTTCTCTTTCTGCTAGTTCATTGTTAGTATATAGGAATGCAACAGATTTCTGTATGTTAATTTTGTATTCTGCAACTTTGCTGAATTCAGTTATTCTCTTAGTTTTGGGGTGGATTCTTTAGGTTTTTTTTTAATGTACATCATGTCATCTGCAAACAGTGACAGTTGAACTTCTTCCTTACCAATCTGAATGCCTTTTCTTTCTTTGTGTTGTCCGATTGCCGTGGCTAGGACCTCCAGTACTGTGTTGAATAAAAGTGGGAGAGTGGGCATCTTTGCCTTGTTTCCAGTCTTAAAGGAAAAGCTTTCAGTTTCTCACTGTTTAGTATGATGTTGGCTGTGTGTTTGTCATATATGGCTTTTAATATGTTGAGGTACTTGCCCTCTATACCCATTTTGTTGAGAGTTTTATCATGAATGGATGTTGAATTGTATCAAATGCTTTTTCAGCATTTATGGAGTTGATCATGTGGTTTTTGTCCTTCTTTTCGTTGTTTGTTACTGAACTAAAAATTCTACTTATTTAGTTAATACAAATTTGAATTGGGAAAAAACCCCACAGTTTCTGTTTCTTTTTAACATTATTTTCATGATATCTAAAGCATCCAGACCTTTTCTATTTGGAGGAATAAATTTTTTTGCTGTTATATGGCAATCCTGCAAACTGGTCGAGGAATATATATAACTTTGACTTTGCTTTTCCCTTGTTGATGAGATTCAGGTTCAGAAAAAGACACTGTTTGTACTAAAAATTTGTTTTTGGATTAAAGGTGTGCCTCAAAAATGTGGCAAAAGACTTCTACAAATAAGGAAAATTTAGGAAATTAGGAAAAAATAAGGAAATTATTGAGTTTTCCCCTTGCTTAGAAAACAAACTGCATTATACACTATATACCAGAACTTTGAGTAATGGAGAATTTTTGCTTGACAAAATTGATTTGGAGTTCTTTGAATATCTGGAAACTATATATTGAAAATTAATTCTTACATTCAAATTTTAAAATCTGATATATATGTATATACTTTCTCTACTTTGAGTCCAGCAGTGTATGTTAACATTAAAATTTACTATGACTTGAAAATGATCTTCAGTTGCCGAAGTTTTTGGTAAATTAATGACATGTTATACCTGTGTTAAATATTACATATTTAATATTATGTGATCAGAAAAGTAATAGAAAAATAGATGTTAAAATACAGTTTACGTGTCAATAAAAGAGAAATGTAACTGACTAGAAGCTTGTAAATGTATGACATACTCCGGTGCTGTTACTTTGCTGATTTAACTTTTTATTAGCCATCTTTAAGAGATGGAAATTCGGGACAGGCAACATGATAAACTAAGAGATGTGCATCTTGCCTCCATGTAGCAGTTTTGTTGAAAGGAACAATACTGAAATGGATAGCTGAAGATGGTAGTTTGGGATAACTTCTGGATTCTATTTTATTGTTAATTTGGGCAGTCAAGACTTGTAAAGCCACAGACCAAAATGGTTCCTAAGAAAGAGTGTGGTATCTGATTTTGGAGTTAAGAATCATTGAATCTCATATTCTCTAATTCCTAGAAAATATATAGGTGTTTTAAATAAATTTCCATATTTAACATGCATTTATTGCAAGTCTCTTCTGTGTCAGCTCTTGTTAGAGGACATTGGATTTTATTTTTTCTCCTTCCTTCTTATCTGCTCTTTCTTTAGGTCCTGTTAAGGATAATTTTCAAGTCTACTGTACCAAATACTTCAAGACAAAACAAACCAACCCTTTGTAAACAAGCTACTTTATTAGAATAGTAACTGTGGCTGAAACAAGAACACTGTTATTCTCAGTAACCAGAAGGGCAAGGGATAAGTTGGGAAGCATATCTTGTATCAGACTAGTTATTCCAACCTTGAATTCTATTTTTGACAGTAGTCCTTCCCTTGTTATCTTAAAAAATTAGGTATGCTCTAATTATCTTTAACTTTTTCTTATGAATTTCTCGTAGAATATATTTATAGCTTCTGCCATATTTTAGGGTAACAAATTCCAAAAGTTTATAATTTCTGTCATGTTTGCTTTGAGATTTATTATTAATTATTAATTATTATTGGAGTTGGTTAATAAGTTCCTGTTCAGCTCTCCTTATGTGGTTTTTTATGACTGTTGATCATAACCTGTTCACTTTTCATCTTTTTCAGAGCATTTTTCATTTTAGCCTAATCTAGTTGGAAGAAAAGTACTTATCAAGAAAGTGCTGGCTCAGGCTACCCTAAGCAGTACATATGTCGGGTTTAGATGTTAGCAGGTGCTAACACCTGGAGCAGGTGGGGGTTAAATGAACCCCCGTAGTAGCATGTCTAGTGCCCTCATGAAGGTCCTCATCTCCCTCCTCTATTTAAAGAGGAACTCTCAGGACCTAACAACCTTTAGGGACTATAAGTTGGGTGGGTAATTAAACAGATTTAATAAATTTCTTTTTACAAGTGAGAGGATTGGAGGTAGAAATTTGTCTCAAGTTCAGATGAAGTAGGGAAAGAAAAGTGGTTTTTGGAAAATATATCCTTAGTAGTCACTGGCCACAGTTAATTTTCGACATCTTAATTAATAAGTGAGATCAGTAGTTTGTAGACTTTTTGATGTTGGCACACATGGATTTTTTTCAAGATTCTTTTTTCTGCTCCCTCAGCTCTCTGCTCCCCCATACTGTGTTTATAGTCACTTAAAAAAATAAATAGAATAAAATTTAACATTGTTAGGGAATTGTATTTAAATCATGCTACCTGCGGGAGACACTAATTTCAAGAATTTCCCCAAATCAGGGTGGGAATCATGGCACTATATAGATCAAATGAGAAAAACAAATACTATTTCTCATGCCACTTTTCCCCAAAAGCCTAAATACTTCTGGCCCAGAATAGAATGAATGTATAATTTGCTTTGCATATTAAATAGGTGATAGAAAAAGCTTTTTAAAAGGAAAACTGTAACGTCTTATGTTTGTTATTATCCCAGTTACTTAAACATCAGTTAGGAATAACTAGTGATTTTTTAAAGAATGTGAACAGAAGATTGATCTAGGCATAGTCAACCCATCCCCAAAGATTGTTAGACATCTTTGTATTACATGTTAAATAGATTCTTCAATATTTTGTAGCATTTATAGTTTTATTTTTAAATAACTGTTTATTGGGTTTGTCACTGTACCATTGCTGTTTCTCTTTTTGACTTTTGAATTATGGAAAAAAATTATGTATATCCTTGATATTTTGATAATAATTAGCATCTGATGTTGAGTGATGGTATAATGTGTTTAGGAATGTTGGCATTTGTAGAATTTAAATATCTTTTTGTAGCTGGGACCGAACGATTGAGTAGACAGGGCCCTGTTTTAGAGTGTTTTAGGAAGAAAATGCGGTCAGTTCACTTTATGAAAACCACTTGTGAGGTTACTGCGAAACAGACCATCATTACCTCATACGTCATCCAGAGTATTTTAGAAATGCAGATTTTTAATGAGTGGACTATCTTTATATCTTGATGATTGTAGTTGTATTTATGTTGTCATCTGAGGAATAATAAAACTGTCATGTAAAAATTAAAAATGCCTTTACAAGGAATAAAGGTAAGAAATGAAGGCCTTTACTTTTTTTTTTACATTTAAATTAGGGTCTTTAATCTTTAATAATATATTAGGATCAGCTATATTCTATACTGAGAAATTTCTCTTGGTGGATGATTATACTTAATATGTTTTTAATTTATATGTAACATTTAAATGTAGTGAAATCTCTCACTGAGCAAGACATGGCAATTGTACATGTTGCTCTCATTTCAAAGATAGTACAGGATAATTTGACTTTGGAGACTAACTGATCTCTGTTTAAACCGTTTAACTCTTTAAATTTCCTAAAATTTTAACTTGAATTGTAAAATCCATCTTTCAGTTATGTTACATTAGGATTGGATCTTGGCCTAATGAGTCATTTAAGCAACACTTTTCCCCTTTTGGTTAACTTTTTATATTTATAGGTGTATGTATGTTCCACCCAATAGAAAAATATTGTGCGCTACGAGTGAGCCTACCCAGTGCTCAGAATTCATGATATATTTCACCCTTTGCTGGTGTTATGCTACGTTTTTTTCAGAGATGTCAGAACTTGCATAGCTGTTCATTTGACTTTGTGCCCTACTTAGAGTATAATTTTTCTGAGGCTAAGCTGGCATTTGAATGTTACATTGTATCACATTTTAATGTGGAATTAGCAGTGTTGTACATTAATATTATCTGAAAGATTTTTGTTTGTTGTAAATTGACTTTCAGAGAGTTTCGCTGTGCTTTACCACACAAGAAAAGATTCAACCTTTCAGTTTTCTAATCCTCTTTTTCTGTAATGGGGCAGGTATTGGTAATAGGAGAAAAGTGATTATCACCTGATAGATTTTGTCTTACGAGGAATATCATATTTTCTTTCTGTGGTTCAAATTTCTCCTGTCTGAAGAGTTAAGTTCTAAATGTTAATCTGAATTTTAAAAATGTTAATAAGTGTTTTGGGCATATTCTAGCCTGGTGTAAAAAAAAATGGATTCCTATTTATGTTATTTGGTTAAGCTAGACAAAAAAAAACATTTCTGATTCGGGGAAAATTCACTGTCAAATGGGTTTTTGTATTGTTTTGTTTTTAAGAATTTTAGTTCTAATATATAAAATGTGTAACATATTATTTGAGAATTTTAATGTTGTGTTCCTTTATAAATGTGTTTTTTGTTTCCATTTAGATCTTGAATACCTGATGCATGCAAAACAACAGCTAGTAACCACAGCTAAGCGGTGGGATTCTTCTTCTAAGACTATTATAGATTTTGAACCTAATGAAACTACTGATTTGGAGAAGAGCCTTCTTATCAGATACCAAATTCCTCTCTCTGCTGACCAGCTATTTACCCAGTCTGTTTTAGACAAATCACTGACCAAGACCAACTATCAATCACGATTGCATGATCTGCTCTATATTGAGGAGATAGCCCAGTATAAAGAAGTTAGCAAGTAAGTTACTTTAGAAACACTTAAAAAAAAATAGTAAAATGGATGTTATTCAGTAGCTGTCTATGAACTTCTTGAGGCAAGAACTGTGTCCTGCTCATCTTGGCATCCGTAGAATTTAGAACAGTTCATTTCCACAAGTCTGACCCATGCTGGGAGTATGAATGTGTGGTCTCTGCTCTTCAGGAGGTTTCTGTTAATGGTAGTCAGAGCAGGCATTCAATGAATATTTGTTTTGGGAAGTAATTTTAAGAATGACATTTTTAAAATCTTCTGGAAAACTATTTCCTAATAGTAAAATACCCTTATAGGCATTTATAAATACTTTAGCATATTTTACATATTATCCATATGCCCCAGTGAAGACCAAGAGTTTAAACCAAAAGCTTATTTGAATCATTATAGGAAAGGTAATCTTAGAAATGAGAGTTTGAGTGAAGGAAGATGTTAATGAAATAGTTGTTTTATTTGCTTATAGCATTCTACTTTTTAGATAAAATGGGAATGAGCCTTAAAAATGCAATCATAGTTATGAGACATGAACACATCTTTTACATAGTTTTCCCCTTAAATACAGCCTACCCAACATATTTTTCTTTTTTAAGCTGCCTTATTGCTACTTTATCATTAATATTATAGACAGATACTGAACATTCATTAATGGATATATTCAGAAAAGGAAAAGTGAAAACTTAGAGGTACCTTTGTTACTCTATTTATAGATTATATGTGATCTAACTTCTAGAAAATAACTAATTACAAATTAAATACATATAGAAATTACAAAATCAGATGGTATATATTTTTCATTACTGTAGGACTTTTAATCATGGCCCAATGATGTTCTCTTAAAAGATTTTTATTGATTATATCTATATACAGTTCTAATGAAATGGTCAGTTATTAAATAACAAGGATAGTGGCTTATATCATGTACATTATTCACATTGTTAATATGCATGTATGTTATTTACGTATAAGGAATATAGTATTATCTATATGACTATGAAGATAAATTCCACATAAGGAATATAGCCCCCCCTTATTCTAGGTTTTGCTTTCCACAATTTCGGTTACTTGTGGTCAACTGCAGACTAGAAGCAGATGACCCTCCTTCTGACTTACCATCAGAAGGTCAGTAGTAGCCTAACACTATGTCACAGTGCCTGTGTCATTCATGTCACTTCATCTCATCATGTAGGCATTTTATCAGCTTACATCATCACGAGAAGAGTGAGTATAGTGAAATAAAGTACTTTGACAAAGGGAGAGACCACATTCACATAGCTTTTATTACAGCATATTGTCAAATTGTTTTATTTTACTATTAGTTATCATTGTTAATCTCTTACTGTGCCTGATTTATAAATTCAACTTTGTCATAGGTATACATATACAGGAAAAATCATAGCATATATAAGTTTTAGTATGGTCTGCTGTTTCAGGCAACCACTGGGGGTCTTGTTCTTCATAGATAAGCGGGGGCTACTCTACTGAAATTATGTTCTTGAAAATTTTTTAATACAGTGAAGATCTCATGATATAATATTAAGGGGAAAATAGGTTAGTTATGAAACCTATCCACTGCAATTCTAATTCAGCATATATGAATATACACACACATATGAATACATTTGTATACAAAAATACTGAAAAGATTGAAAGCAAAGTGTTGTAGTTGGTGGGATTACAGGTGATTTTTATGTTCTTATATATAGTTTCCTTGGTTTCTGGAATGTTGTACATTATCCGTGTATGACTATTATAATGAGAAAAAACAAACAAATGAAAAGGAAACCAGAACATTATCAGTTGCAGGACTTGATGATCGTGGTGTAAAATTGCCTCTAGATATGAAAAGGAAGGTTGGGGTAAGACAGTGTAGACAATGTGGTTAAGACACTGGTAAGATAGTATATGGTCTTTTTATAGGAACATCTGAGCTTTCTCTCTTTTTTTAATCTTTAAAATTAGATCGTACTTACTGATTGAAATAAGGATATTTACGAAATGAATATAAATCTATAGAATCACTTTTGATGTGTATATTTTGAAGGATCTTAAAGATAGCAATGAGAATTTATTGCTACATGTCTAACATGATGAGTAGATAGTAACTGTATGAGAGAATTCTGAAAAATTTCCAGTGATCTGTCACCCAAAGGTAACCCTGGATGTGAAGGCTGGTAAATTACACTTCTGGATTTGGTGGGCTTGTAAAACTTAGTGAAGTCAAGTATAGAACTGGTACACATACAGAGAAGCAAATCCTGTTAGTTCTCAGAGAAGAGGTCTCAGAGGACATGTGAAAGTAGATAGACAAGGGACAAATAACAGACATAAATTGTAAGGATTTTTACAAGTTTTTGACAGTTTTATACACTGCTTAAAAAAGTTTATCTTCTGTTTTCTACTTTACCCATTAAACTTAATATTCATATGTATTTTAATGCTGCCTTAAAGCGAATTCACATTTGTTAATTCTTTAAGCATAAATAATGTAACTTTTTTAAAATATGGATTTCAGGGAAGTCTGTATGTAGCTTACTAAACTATGCTCTAGTGTAGAGATCAACACATTTTTTCTGTGAAGGATCAGCGAGTAAATATTTCAGGCTTTGTGGATTCCCTGCAGTCTTTGTACAAAACAAACTGTATAACTGTAGTCAAGGGCTATACAAAATAAACCGAAGATTGGATTTGGCCCTTGGGCCATGCTCTAGTGTGGTTGGTGCATCATTTTGCTTATCTGTTCTAACCAATACCAGCCACCAAAGCAAACCCAAGTCACCATTAGAATGGTGAAGAATGTTTTGTTGTGGATTGAGACCCAATTTAAAGCCAGAAGACAATGGTATGGGTAAATGGACTCATCCCTCTAAATGACTTGGATGTATAGGACAGTAATAATATATTCTGTATGTATTGAAATGTGCCTCTTTGAGATCTTGTAGTCATACATACCACATGATTGATAGGAAATTTCCCAAGGTCCAGAAAGTGTATTGTCATTTGTGAACTTTGACAGTTTAAGCAGAATATTACAGTTGACCCTTGAACAACAAAGGTTTGAACTGTATGAGTCTACTTATATGCAGATTTTAAAATAAATATATTGGAAACTTTTTTGGATATTTGTGACAATTTGAAAAAACTCTTAGATGAGCTGCATAGCCTAGAAATAGTGAAATAGGTATGTCATGGATGCATAAATACATGTAGATGCTAGTAATATACTACCATAAAATCAACAGTAGGCTATTAGTAGTTAAATTTTGGGGGAGTTAAAAGTTATACACAGATTTTCGACTCCATGGAGATTGGCATCCCTAATCCCTGCATTGTTCAAGGTTCACCTCTACTAATCATGAAAGTATTATCAGGGGAATTCATACTTACATTTTCACTTTAGCATCCCTTCCTTGCAAATAGACTGAATGAAGCCTTTCAAGATTAGACAAAATAATTTTTGGCTTGCAGTTGGATTTAGTAATCAAGTTTTTAAAAAAGACAAATTTTCAAATCAGTTCAGAGATGAAGATTTCTTTTTTATGTTAAGTTTTAGTGTGGGATGTGTGGAGGTGGTAAGGATAATACTGCATTTCATTTAAGATTTAGAAAATGCTTCTGAGTTCTTTCAACATTAAAAAAAACCAAACTTCTCCTTAGCTACATATTGATTTGCCTTCAGTAATAATCCTACCTTGAAGTGAAATCTGTCTGATTCTAAGGTAGACATTTTCAAAAGAAATTGCTTTGGCTGAAGCTATTGTGTCCACTGAACTGTGTGATGCCATGCCTGATAGGGTTGCTATGGCTTCTCAGTGGTAATAGCTGGCATGACAGGCCTGGTGTGTGGATGCACATTTCATCGTTAAGATGGGTGAGGCCTTTTGGATATACCACTTTCTGTTGCTCTGCTTAAATAAACCCAGGTATTGGCTTATTACCTTGGTTGATTTTTGTTGTCATTCATTCAGTCAGAAATTGCATGAGGTGAAATTCACTATATATCTTTGACGTTTTTTTAAAGTTACACTCAAGAGATACAACTATTGCTAAGATTGAGGGAGCCATATTTCTTTTAGCTAAGCATGGTTTTAAATTGGTTGAAAATGTAGTTGGCTACTATTATGCCATTCCCCAAAAGGTTAGGAATTAAATATATGCATTAAGGTTGATTTCAAAATGTGACATGCAACAAATGGAAAGATTGCTTTTCTTCTTATTAAGAAATATTTTTGTTAATTGTAGGATATACTTTGTAATTTAGGTATTTCTGAGTTATAAAATCTTAAAAATACATGTTATTTTAAGTACCTAGGAAAGCTTACTAGTGTAATTTAGTTTTAGCCTGTTAATCTTTTAGAAAAATTAAATATTAATAGCAAAAAATTCCATTAGAAAGTTTATAATGTCTGCATCTTGAGCATATGATGAATTTTCTGTGGGAAAAGCTGTATTTCTTAGTACTTATATTTTCCAGGACCTCTGCCTTAAGAGTTTTGTTGCAAGGCACAACTAAATGTCACAAGAGAATTCTCTTTTTGCTTTAAAACTGTGAGATTAAGTTTTCATTTTGTTAAATTGTCATCAAGTGTTTTGGAATGATGGATTCTGAAATAGGTGTTAACAGTGAAACTTTAATATATTGCCTAAGTTAGTTGAGAAATTATTATAGGATTTCAAGAATTTGTTAGGAAATAATACAAAGCAGTTGAAATGGGAATATGAAACCTGGAAAAAATCAGATTATTACAAAAATGTAAAGTTAATTCAATGAAAATTTACTTGGTAGGTTCTAGGCTAGTTACTGCGATTCTAAGGCAAACTAGTTGTTTCTTTGTTTCCCAAAAGTTTGTAATCCAGTAGGGGAGACAGACCTATAAACGTAGGGTTACGACAGGGTGTCATCAGCACTGTGATAGAGGAATGCATAAAGGCCCTACCGGAGAGGCACTTATCATATAGTAATGAAGAGGAGAAGGACAGTCAAGTCAAGGAGGGAATCAAGTCTGCTTTTGGGACCAGGTGTTATTTAAGCTGAATTTTGAAAAACAGATATCACTGTGAGGTGAAAAATAGGATCATGGCATTTATTTATTTATTTATTTATTTATTTATTTGTTTATTTATTTATTATTTATCCATTCATTCATTTCTTTACTTATTTATTTATCTATCTATCCATTCATTCATTCATTTATTTATTATTTATTTACTTATTTAGTATAATTTATTTTGGTATCATTAATCTGAAATTACATGTGCAATATTATGGTTATTAAACTACCCCTTCACCAGGTCCCCCCCACCAATCCCATTACAGTCACTGTCCATCAGCGTAGTGAGATGCTATAGAATCACTACTTGTCTTCTATGAGTTGTACAGCCCTCCCCGTGCTCCCCCAACATTACATCTGCTAATCGTAATGCCCCTTTTTCCCCCTTGTCCCTCCCTTCCCACCCATCTTCCCCAGTCCCTTTCCCTTTGGTAACTATTAGTCCGTTCTTGGGTTCTGTGTCTGCTGCTGTTTTGTTCCTTCAGTTTTTTTCTTTGTTCTTATACTCCACACATGAGTGAAATCATTTGATACTTGTCTTTTTCAGCTTGGCTTATTTCACTGAGCATAATACCCTCTAGCTCCATCCATGTTGTTGCAAATGGTAGGATTTGTTTTCTTCTAATGGTTGAATAATATTCCATTGTGTATATGTACCACATCTTCTTAATCCATTCATCTACTGATGGACACTTAGGCTACTTCCATTTCTTGGCTATTGTAAATAGTGCTGCAATAAACATAGGGGTGCATCTGTCTTTTTGAAACTGGGCTGCTGCATTCTTAGGGTAAATTCCTAGGAGTGGAATTCCTGGGTCAAATGGTATTTCTATTTTGAGTTTTTTGAGGAACCTCCATACTGCTTTCCACAATGGTTGAACTAATTTGCATTCCTACCAGCAGTGTAGGAGGGTTCCCTTTTCTCCACATCCTCGCCAACATTTGTTGTTGTTTGTGTTTTGGATGTTGGCCATCCTTACTGGTGTGAGGAGATATCTCATTGTGGTTTTAATCTGCATTTCTCTGATGATTAGCGATGTGGAGCATCTTTTCATGTGCCTGTTGGCCATCTGAATTTCTTCTTTAGAGAAGTGACTATTCATGTCCTCTGCCCATTTCTTAATTGGATTATTTGCTTTTTGTTTGTTAAGGTGTGTGAGTTCTTTATATATTTAGGATGCCAGCCCTTTATCAGATACGTCATTTATGAATATATTCTCCCATACTGTAGGATGTCTTTTTGTTCTACTGATGGCTGCTGTACAGAAGCTTTTCAACTTGATATAGTCCCACTTGTTCATTTTTGCTTTTGTTTCCCTTGCCCTGGAAGATATGTTCATGAAGAAGTCACTCATGTTTATGTCCAAGAGATTTTTGCCTATGTTTTCTTCTAAGAGTTTTATGGTTTCATGACTTACATTCAGGTCTTTGATCCACTTGAGTTTACCTTTGTGTATGGGGCTAGACAGTAGTCCACTTTCATTCTCTTACATGTAGCTGTCCAGTTTTTCCAACACCAGCTGCTGAAGAGGCTGTCATCTCCCCATTGTATATCCAAGGCTCCTTTATCAAATATTAATTGAGTGTGTATGTTTGGGTTAATGTTTGGATTTTCTATTCTGTTCCACTGGTCTGTGGGTCTGTTTTTGTGCCAATACCAAATTGTCTTGATTAGTGTGGGTTTGTAGTAGAGCTTGAAGTAAGGGAGCATAATTCCCCCTGTTTGATTCCTCCTTCTCAGGATTGTTTTGGCTATTCGGGGTCTTTTGTGGTTCCATATGAATTTTAGAATTATTTGTTCCAGTTCATTGAAGAAAGCTGTTGGTAGTTTCATAGGGCTTGCATTGAATCTGTAGATTGCTTTAGGTAGTATAGCCATTTTGACAATATTTATTCTTCCTAGCCAAGAACATGGGATGCATTTCCATTTGTTAGTGTCCTCTTTAATTTCTCCTAGGAGTGTCTTATAGTTTTCAGAGTACAGGTCTTTCACTTCCTTGGTTAGGTTTATTCCTAGGTATTTTATTCTTTTGGATGCAATTGTCAATGGAATTGTTTTTCTGATTTCTCTTTCTGTTAGTTCATCATTAGTGTATAGGAAAGCAACAGATTTCTGTGTGTTAATTTTATATCCTGCAACTTTGCTGAATTCAGATATTAGTTCTAGTAGTTTTGGAGTGGAGTCTTTAGGGTTTTTTATGTACAGTATCATGTCATCTGCAAATAGTGACAATTTGACTTCTTCTTTACCAATCTGGATGCCTTGTATTTCTTTGTTTTGTCTGATTGCTCTGGCTGGGACCTCCAGTACTATGTTGAATAACAGTGGAGAGAGTGGGCATCCCTGTCTTGTTCCCAATCTTAGATGAAAAGCTTTCAGCTTCTCACTGTTAAGTGTGATGTTAGCTGTGGGTTTGTCATATATAGCCTTTATGATGTTGAGGTACCTGCCCTCTATACCCATTTTGTTGAGAGTTTTAATCATGAATGGATGCTGAATTTTGTCAAATGCTTTTTCAGCATCTATGGAGATGATCATGTGGTTTTTGTTCTTGTTGTTGTTGATGTGGTGGATGATGTTGATGGATTTTCGAATGTTGTACCATCCTTGCATCCCTGGGATGAATCCCACTTGATCATGGTGTATGATCCTCTTGATGTATTTTTGAATTTGGTTTGCTAATATTTTGTTGAGTATTTTTGCATCTCCGTTCATCAGGAATATTGGTCTGTAATTTTCGTTTTTGGTGAGGTCTTTGCCAGGTTTTGGTATTAGAGTGATGCATGCTTCATAGAATGAGTTTGGAAGTATTCCCTCCTCTTCTATTTTTTGGAAAACTTTAAGGAGAATGGGTGTTATTTCTTCTCTGTATGTCTGGTAGAATTCAGAGGTGTATCCATCAGGTCTGGGGGTTTTGTTCTTGGGTAGTTTTTTCATTACCGATTCGTTGCTGTTGATTGGTCTGTTTAGTTTTTCTGTTTCTTGCTTGGTCAGTCTTGGGAGGTTGTATTTTTCTAAGAAGTTGTCCATTTCTTCTAGGTTTTCCAGGTTGTTAGCATATAGATTCTCATAATATTCTCTTATAATTCTTTGTATTTCTGTGGGGTCCATCATTATTTTTCCTTTCTCATTTATGATTCTGTTTATGTGAGTAGATTTTCTTTTTCTCTTAATGAGTCTGGCTAGGGGTTTATCTATTTTGTTTATTTTTTCAAAGAATCAGCTCTTGGTTTCATTGATTTTTTTCTATTGTTTTATTCTTCTTGATTTTATTTATTTCTTCTCTGATCTTTATTATGTCCCTCCTTCTGGTGACTTTGGGCCTCATTTGTTCTTCTTTTTCCAATTTCAGTAATTGTGTCTTTAGACTATTCATTTGGGAATGTTCTTCCTTCTTTAAATAGGCCTGGATTGCAATATACTTTCCTCTAAGAACTGCCTTTGCTGCATCTCACAGAAGTTGTGGCTTTGTGTTGTTGTTGTCATTAGTCTCCATATATTCTTGATTTCTGTTTTGATTTGGTCGTTAACCCATTGATTAATTAGGAGAATGTAGTTAAGTCTCCATGTATTTGTGAGCCTTTTTGATTTCATTCTAAAATTTATTTCTCGTTTTATACCTTTGTGATCTGAGAAGTTGGTTGTTAGAATTTCAATATTTTTGAATTTACTGAGGTTCTTTTTGTGGCCTAGTATGTGGTCTATTCTGGAAAATGTTCCATGTGCACTTGAAAAGAATGTGTATCCTGTTGCTTTTGGGTGCAGAGTTCTGTAGATGTCTTTTAGGTCCATCTGTTCTAGTGTGTTGTTTAGTGCCTCTGTGTCTACTTATTTTCTGTCTGGTTGCTCCGTCCTTTGGAGTGAGTGGTGTGTTGAAGTCTCCTAAAATGAATGCATTGCTGTCTATTTCCTCCTTTAATTCTGTTAGTATTTATTTCACATATGCTGGCGCTCCTGTGTTGGGTGCATATATATTTATAATGGTTATGTCTTCTTGTTGGACTGACCCCTTTATCATTATGTAATGTCCTTCTTTATCTCTTGCTACTTTCTTCGTTTTGAAGTCTATTTTGTCTGATACAAGTACTGCAACACCTGCTTTTTTCTCCTTGTTTGCAGGAAATATCTTTTTCCATTCCTTCACCTTTAGTCTGTGTATATCTTTGGGTTTGAGGTGAGTCTCCTGTAAGCAGCATATAGATGGGTCTTGCTTTTTATCCATTCTGTAAGTGTGTCTTTTGATTGGTGCATTCAGTCCATTTACATTTAGGGTGATTATTGATAGATATGTACTTATTGCCATTGCTGGCTTTAGATTTGTGGTTACCAAAGGTTCAAGGGTTGCTTCTTTACTATCTAACAATCTAACTTAACTTTTCTTGTTAAGTTGTAAACACCCTCTGATGTTTCATTATTTCTCTCCCTTCTTATTCTTCCTCCTCCATTCTTTATATATTAGGTGTTTTATTCTTTGCTTTTATTTTGTATTTGGATGGTCTGCTTTCTTTGCTATGATTTTATTTTCTCTGGTGACATCATTTTAGCCTTAGGGGTGCTTCCCTCTAGAGCAGTCCGTTTACGATATCCTGTAGTGGTGGTTTATGAGAGGCAAACTCTCTCAACTTTCGTTTGTCTGGAATTGTTTAATCCCTCCGTCATATTTAAATGATAATCGTGCTGGATACAGTATTCTTGGCTCGAGGCCCTTCTGTTTCATAACGTTAAATATATCATGGCATTCTCTTCTGGCCTGTAAGGTTTCTGTTGAGAAGTCTGATGATAGTCTGATGGGTTTTCCTTTGTAGGTGATCTTTTTTCTCTCTCTAGTTTCCTTTAATACTCTGTCTTTATCTTTGATCTTTGCCATCTTAATTATTATGTGTCTTGGTGTTGTCTTCCTTGGGTCCCTTATGTTGGGAGATCTGTGAGCTTTTGTGGGAACGTTTTCAGCAATTATTTCTTCATAGACACTTTCTATCCCTTTTTCTCTCTCTTCTTCCTCTGGTACTCATATAATGCGAATATTGTTCCGTTTGGATTGGTCACGCAATTCTCTTAATATTCTTTCATTCCTAGAGATCCTTTTATCTCTCTCTGCCTTAGCTTCTCTGTATTCCTGTTCTCTGTTTTCTATTCCATTAACAGTCTCTTGCATCTCATCCAGTCTGCTGTTAAGCCTGTCATCGCTTGTCTGATTTCTGCATTGTCTTTCCTCACTTCCCTCACTTCCTCCCTCAGCTCTTGCACATTTCTCTGTAGATCCATCAGCATGGTTATGACTTTTATTCTGAATTCTTTTTCAGGAAGACTGTGCATTTCCATCCCTTCAGGCTCACTCTCTGGGGTTGTCTGGTTGATTTTAGTCTGGACCATATTCCTCTGTCTTTTCATGGCTATAGAAGCGGTCGCTGGTAGTTGCCACGCATGTCAGCTGGGCTCTTTAAGACTTTAAAAAGAAAAAAAGAAAAGAAAAAAGAAAGAGGAGAAAAAACAAAAACAAAACAAAACAAAAGAAAAAAAACACACACCTAGGGTAGATTCTGTGGTGATGCTATAGGTGGCGCTGTTGCCCCACTATTCCGCACCCGTGGCCGGGCCGCTCCACAGGGCCCTTTATAGCTCTGGCCGGGGTGGGAACGAATGGGAGGCTGTTGATCTCTGTGGGTCTAAGTGCGGCCACCCTTTCCCAGTCGCCAGCTAAGTGGTCTCAAATTCCCCAGGACTCCCAGCCTGCTGGGCTGAGTGTGCCAGGTCAATCCCGCTCCTCCGCTGGGTTCCTGTCTCTTTAAGACCTCTGAAAAAAGCATGCGCTTTTGTTTTTTTTTTTTCCTTCCCGGGAGCCAGCTGAAAGCACACCCGCTCAGATCCCGCCCCGCTGTCTCTCCAATTTCCCCTACACCGCGTGATGTGTGTCAGCGCTCCCGGCGCAGATCACCAGGGCTGGTTATTTCGTGGGGTGCACTTCCACTCCCTCCCAGCTCTGAATCCTCTCCTCCCACTGGTGCGCTGGGATGGGTGAGTGCTTGGTCCCGCCGGGTTGCCGCTCCGTATCTTACCCACCTCACGGGGTGCTGAGTCCTCTTGGGTGTAGCTTCACGCTGTGCACTTTCCTGTGTATTCTGGTCTCTCTTTTAGAAATAGTTGTATTTGCTGTATTTTCGTAGATATATATAGTTTTCGGAGGAGATTTCTGCCGCCCTGCTCACGCCGCCATCTTCCCGGAAGTTGGATCATGGTATTTAGTTAGAAGAACTAGGATACGAGAATAAGAGTGTAGAGTTTTGGGAGAAGCTGCAAATTCATCATCATAGTTGTAATGGAGGCACTGGTAGGGTGGTGAGAGACAGTGCTGTTTAAACCTTATCCTTAGAGCTATATATATATAACAAGCTGCTCACCATCAGACTTGCATTTTACAAAGTCCTCTGGCCATGGTTTGGAGAACAGATTTGAAACAAAAGTTGCATTAGGAATTTGTTTATAGTAACCCAAGTTAAAAATATTGAGGTGCAGATGAGTTAGAAGGAAGAGTAACTAACAGGGATTGGTGGTGGGGTTATGAAGGTTGGTGAGAGAGATGAGGGCCAGGGTGACTTGGTGTCTGGCTTGGCCACCTCGGTGGGTGATAGTGCCATTGCCTAAGCTCTTTTGTACATGGAAGATGGGTTTGGGTGACATGTGGGAAGGTCAGAAAGTGATTCTGTTTTGGTCGTACTGAGTTTGAAGAGCACAGAAGTTAAGGGGTATATTTGGCAGTTGGGTTTATGGCCCTAAGCTGAGAGGCCAAGGAGATGGTGCCCTCACCTAGTGAGAATCCACAGAGTAAGAAGACTTTTAGATGGAAGATAGAGTCGCTAAAAGGCAAGAAGAAAACTAGGGAGTATGACCACAGGAGTGGAGGAGAGAGTTTACAGAAAGTTGAAAGTGATGTCCAAGTCAGAAAAAAATAACCAGACACATGTATATCAGCTTTAGCAATGAAAGGGTCATTTGTGAATGAAGAATGCTTTATGCGAAATTTCTGTTCTCTGAGAAAGTTTTTAATGACTCCAAATCTCACTTATATGGATAGTAAAAGGAAATTAAAAGTTAACTTCACTTAAAAAGCATGAAGAACCTGAGGGTTCCTGTTCTGTTTTAAAGCATGTATTTTATTAAAGCAGGTGAACATGATTATGTGTAAACTGGGAAGTGTAGTATACTTTTGTTTCATTTCCATTTTAAAGCTTGTTTTTACATGAATCTTTAGTGCACATTCCAGTCTTTAAAGAGTCAAGCGTAACTAGATAACATGCAGTCTATTTTTCTTTAAATTGTAATCCTACTTTTCTAGTTTGGATCTAGTGAAATGTGCATAGAGAATGAGAGAACTTTACCGTGATTTTTAGTAATTACACACACACAGAAACACATAGCAATTATTGCTAAAATTCATTTCATCCTCATATAAAGCCACATTACTAAATATTAATTTTAGTACATATTTACGTATATTATGGAGCCTTAAATGTTTCATTATAAATGTATCTTTTAATTACTAATGGAACCTGTAAACTCTTATGATTTTTTACATGCATAAGTAGCTATTCAGGTATGTTATTTCCATAAATATTTTATTCCTGTAAAAATATTTCTTCTTTATAATTTTCTAACTTTAAAGTATATAAATGGACATTCAGAATGTTAGTATAGTGTTTTAATTAGATTTGATTTCCCAATATTATAAGCAATACAAATGTTTCCATTGCAGAAACTTATGTTTTTAAAAAGGATTTTTTTCTTTTCCTTTTAAGAATTTATAAGACATTCTTGATACCATATATACAAAAGATCTGAAAAGAAAATTCTGTAATACCATTAAGAAGTATCCTTTTTCACAAAAGGATAGATTTTAAAACAATTTAGTTTTTTCACTCAAATATTTTAAACCTCTTAAGATAAAAGTAGAAAATGGTCCCATTCTTACCACTTTGTCTTCTTTCTTACAGTACCATTTCAGAATGGCTAAGGAGAAAACCTGCAGTTAGTTTAAATCTTTCTGTTTCTTCGTATTTCTTGACTATAAATTAACCTTAATTCTCTGTGCTTCTTCCATATACATATTCTCTTACGCTCATGCACACATGTGGAAGTGTGAATGAGTGCACCAACCATTGTCTGTAAAGATAGCCTTTAACTTCTCTTCCCGTAATTCTTGAGTGAGATCTGCCTTGATGCAGCCATGAAGAAAAATTTATTCTCAATGTTATTCATTATCAGTATTGAAAGAGAAATTTTATGGTTAGAATCTTTTGGTAAGATCTGCTTGGAAAGCATCAGTTAGTAAAAGTTGTGGTTCTAATGCCGTGTATTTCCTCTTAGTTTTAGGTGATTTTAAAGTCTTAATTATTCCAGTGGTGTGTTTGAACACTTTATATTAATTAATACATAATATTTCACTTTATTAAAATATCATACTTAGCTTCATTTTAAACACACAGACTTTTAAAAAATGTTTGTATTCCTCAATACAATAAAGACACAAATATGTGTCTTTATGTAACTCACATGAGAGTTTATTCACTTAAAATTTTTTTGCTTTTTCCAGATTGGATTAAAAGCAGAAAGATAGTGTATAGTTTGTAGTTCAATGGAATCAATTGATAAGTGAGTTTTAATGTTTTGTATGTTTATATTTGATTTATTTTGTTTTTGTCTTCTAGTTTTTATGTTTTTGATGTAAAATATTCATACTTGATTTCTACTTCTGATTTAGGTTCAATCTTAAAGTGCAATTGCAGATTTTAGCAAGCTTCATGCTCACTGGAGTTGCTGGAGGTGCAAAGTATGCTCAGAATGGACAGCTTTTTGGTCGCTTTAAGCTTACTGAAACACTTTCTGAAGATACTTTGGCTGGACGGCTGGTGATGACCAAAGTCAATGCTGTTTATTTATTACCAGTCCCTAAAGAGAAGTTAGGACAGACCCAGGGAACCAAAGAGAAGGTTTATGAAGCTACTATTGAAGAAAAAACAAAAGAATATATATTTTTAAGGATATCCAGGGAATGCTGTGAAGAACTTAATCTTCGGCCTGATTATGACACACAGGTATGTGTTGAAGTGTGGCAACATAACTATCCTTGTCTGTGGTCTCCCTGTCAGCTGATACACTTTTGGTTTGGTTTTCCTTCTGCCATTACCAGAAGTGCATTTGAAGTGTTCTACGGGTGGGCAGGGAATTGGACCTCTCGTAACTTTCAGAGAAAATTGATTCCCTTTAATCTAAGTAACATCTAAAATGTTCCAGTAAGATTGAGCTTTCTGATTAGAGTTTTAAATCAGCAGTGGAAGAACAGATTAAACAAGGCTACATCCTGGGACAGTCCTCATCTGAAGTTGTATCTGCTCCTGTTCTCTTTGTCTTAGTAAATTTTTAGGTGGACTGTATGTTCAGTCTGCCATATTTAGCTGGAAAGCTAATCTTTTTTCTTTTTAAACAAAATTTGATGAATATTATTCATTCACAGTAAATACATACAGTGTCATAGGCCTTGTATTTATCACTCAGTGGATGATATTTTCACAGATGTTCTACTGATGTTTTCAAATACATTCTTAACAGGAATGAAAGAATCATAACCTTCATTTAAAGATTAAGTAATTTACAAGTGCCTCAGTTTCTTTAGATGTAAAACTAGGTTAATAATAGTGTATACATCACTGGTACTAGTAAATAAAATAGTCTATGTAAACTGCATGTTACAATGCCTGGTACTAAATAAACAAAACAAATATTAGCCATAATAATTATTATTAGAATATGATTACACTTTAAAAGAATCTCTAAACTTGGTTCCTCTGAAAAGTTATCTCCAAAAGTATTTTAGTGAGCTGCAAGCATTGATCTTTGCTTTAATGCTTTTTAAAAAAAATTTGTATTTCAGGTTGAACTTCAGTTTCAATTAAATCGATTACCCCTCTGTGAAATGCATTATGCTCTAGACAGGATCAAGGACAATGGGGTTTTGTTTCCAGACATCACTATGACTCCAACCATACCCTGGAGTCCCAACAGGTACAAAAAAGGAGATACCTCATTCATTAAAGAAGTTATGTTAACGTTAAATTGAATATCTGTATCAAATCACTCCAGTATACTTTTATAAGAAAGTTTGCCCATATTCTTTAGGAAACATGTTACTAGTTGAGAAGGGAGAGTAAAAGAACATTTGAGGTTCATCATGTATTTTTTTCACTTTTCCTCAGAATCTAAATGAGTTGTATTGGTTTTCTCAATGGCCTTAATCTAATACGGTGTTAAGCAATTTAGGAATATTTCTGAGTAGAAGTTGAATGGGAAAATTAAGGCCTTTCTAAAATGGTTCAAAGGGTTCATTTAAAATAAATTTTTAATATAGAAGACATTTTTTAAATTTAGGAAAATGGAGAAAATGTCATAGAATGTACAACTTTAGAAACCACTCTCAAGTTAAATATTTTTCTGCTTAAGTTCTCTTTGGCACCTCTTTACACGGAATTGAATGTGATGCTTCTGTTTTGTTTCCAGACTCAACAGTGGTGACAGTTGTATGACTGCATCTTTCTTTTCATCCTGTTCACTGGGTTTTGTCCTCTTGGTCCCTGTTTATATTAGATCACGCCATCTTTTTTTTTTTTTATCTTAGTGGTTCTACACAACAGAAGTTTATTTATTACTTGTGTCAATCCAGTCATGGTAAGATAGCCCTGTTCCATCACAGATGGAGGCTGTAGTATTTTCAGTTAGTGGTTTCCAAGGTTTCAGCCTGCATGTTGGCATTCAGCCGGCAGATAGAGGAAGAGGAACACCGGATCATGTGGGAAATTTTTGTGGGCTAGGCCTAGAAGTGGCATATACCTCGTCCCCTCACGTTCCATTTCTTTTAGTTCTGAAAACTGAACAAAGCAAAATGTGCCTTACAACACAAAACCAAATCATTTCTCCCTTGTTTTTGTTTATCCTTCCTCTCCTTTCCCCATTCTTCTTATATAGCCAAAATTCTTGAGTGGGAATAGTTTATGTAGTTCTGGTATTCTTATGTACTCATTTTGTAATCTCTGTTAGCCATTTCCTCATTCTCCTGAAAGTAATCAGTGATCTACTAATTGTGAAAATCCAGTGACATCTTCTTCTCACTTCTCATTTGACTCAGCTTCTCTGCGTCCTTCTTTTCCCATTCATATAGTCAGTGCTTAATTTAGTGCTGGACTATTTCAGTAGCCTTCTGGTCAGTATTCCGTCCTGCTGTCTATGACTGTATTCTCTGGTCCAGCCCACATATTTCTTCCAGAGTTAGTTTGCTAAAATAATCAACTCATTTCACTGATTACAGATGTCTAAAGGCTTCTTGATATTATTATGTGGTCTAATTGACAGTGCTTTCCAACAATATCTTTTCAGGTTTTTTACTTTTTTCTATTTGACTCTCCCCCTTTCTCTAAATCCCCATGCTCTAGCCATACTGAACTACCTTGAAGTTTGTTTAATTATCCCTACACTTATTTGGCTCCTTATCTTAAAAAAAAACTTTTTGGCATTAAAAAAAAATTGTGATAAAATCTATACATAGCTATATGATTTAATATGTCTATGTATACATAAAACGTACCATCTTAACCATGTTAAAGTGTCTAGTTCAGTTAGTGTTAAGTATATTCACATTGTTGCTCAATCTCCAGAACTTTTTCATCTTGCACAGCTGACACTTTATACCCAGTAAACTCTGCATTTCTCTTTTTCTCAGCCCTATCTTCTTACCTGTGATTTTCTCTCCCTGAAATCATCTTTCCCCAATATTGATCTATGGAAGATCTAGATTTACTCCAGCTCAAGTGGTCTCTCCTTCAAGTAGATGAACCCGACCTGATGCTTCATTATTCCAACAGATAATTTACTGGGTGCCTACTGTCAGTTTTGTCCTTTCAAGTATACTTTCTCTGAAATTAGTTTTTGTGAACTGTGTACATTTCTACTATCTTCATTAGTCTCTGAGCTTTCTAAAGGAAGAGACCACATCTTATTTATCTTTGAATCTCCAACAGGGCCTTACACATATTAATATGTGACACATTTGAATTATTAAGAGTTTTAAGTTTAAAGAGAAAAATTAGGGTTTTAAATGTGAGGCCCTACCAATAAACTTTTTTTTCCCATGTATTTTCTTTCTTTATTAAGGTATCATTGATATACAATCTTATGAAGGTTTCACGTGAGCAACATTGTGGTTACTACATTCACCCATATTAAGTCCCCCCAATACCCAATTACAGTCACTGTCCATCAGCATAGTAAGATGCTATAGAGTCACTACTTGTCTTCTCTGTGCTATACTACCTTCCCTGTAATCTACAGTATGTGTACTAATCATAATGCCTCTTAATCCCTCCCTCCACCTACCCTTCCCACCCCCTTCCCTTTGGTAACTGCTAGTCTCTTCTTGGAGTCTATGAGTCTGCTGCTGTTTTGTTCCTTCAGTTTTGCTTTGTTGTTATAATTCACAAATGAGTGAAATCATTTGGAACTTGTCTTTATCCGCCTGGTTTATTTCACTAAGCATAATACCCTCCAGCTCCATCCATGTTGTTGCAAATGGTAGGATTTATTTTCTTCTTATGGCTGAATAATATTCCATTGTGTATGTGTACTAACTCTTTTTTATCCATTCATCTACTGATGGACACTTAGGTTGCTTCCATATCTTGGCTACTGTAAATAGTGCTGTAATAAACATAGGGGTGCATATGTCTTTTTCAAACTGGGCTGCTGCATTCTTAGGGTAAATTCCTAGGAGTGGAATTCGTGGTTCAAATGGTAGTTCTATTTTGAGTTCTATTTCTGAGGAACCTCCATATTGCTTTCCACAATGGTTGAACTAATTTACATTCCCACCAACAGTGTAGGAGTGTTCCCCTTTCTCCACATCCTAGCCAGCATTTGTTGTTCCTAGTCTTTTTGATGTTGGCCATCCTACCTTGTGTGAGGTGATATCTATTGTCATTTTAATTTGCATTTCCCTGATGATTAGCGATTTGGAACATCTTTTCATGTGCCTATTGGCCACTTGAAATTCTTCTTTCTAGAAGTGTCTGTTCAGATTCTCAGCCCATTTCTCAATCATGTTATTTGGTTTTTGGGTGTTGAGGTGTGTGAGTTCTTTATATATTTTGGATGGTAACCCCTTATCAGATATGTCATTTACAAATATATTGTTCCATACTGTAGGATGCCTTTTTGTTCTACTGATGGTGTCCTTTGCTGTACAGAAGCTTTTAAGTTTGATGTAGTCCCCTTTGTTAATTTTTGCTTTTGTTTCCCTTGCCTGAGAAGATATGTTCAGAAAAAAGTTGCTCATGTTTATAATTAAGAGATTTTTGCCTATGTTTTCTTCTATGAGTTTTATGGTTTCATGACTTACATTCAGGTCTTTGATCCATTTTGAGCTTACTTTTGTGTATGGGGTTAGACAATAATCCAATTTCATTCTCTTACATATAGTGGTTGAGTTTTACCAACACCAGTTGTTGAAGAGGCTGTCACTTCCCCATTGTTTATCCATGGCTCCTTTATTGTATATTAATTGGTCATATGTGCTTGGGTTTATATCTGGGCTCTCTATTCTGTTCCATTGATGTATAGGTCTGCTCTTATGCCAGTACCAAATTGTCTTGATTACTGTGGCTTTGTAGTAGAGCTTGAAGTCAGGGAGTGTAATCCCCTTGGCTTTATTTTTCCTTCTCAGGATTGCTTTGGCTATTGCTTCTCAGGGTCTTTTGTGGTTCCATATGAATTTTAGAACTATTTTTTCTAGTTCATTGAAAAATGCTGTTGGTATTTTGATAGGGATTGTATTGAATCTGTAGCTTGCTTTAGGCAGGATGGGCATTTTGACAATATTAATTCTTCCTATCCATGAGCATGGGATGTATTTCCATTTATTGGTATCTTCTTTAATTTCTCTCATGAGTGTCTAGTTTTCAGGGTATAGGGCTTCCACTTCCTTTGTTGGGTTTTTTCCGAGGTATATTTTTTTGATGCAATTGTGAATGAAATTGTTTTCCTGATTTCTTTTTCTATTAGTTCATTGTTAGTATATAGCAATGCAACAGATTTCTGTGTATTAATTTTGTATCCTGCAACTTTGCCAAACTTAGATATAGGATCTAGTAGTTTTGGGATGGATTCTCTAGGATTTTTTATGTACAATATCATGTCATCTGCAAACAGGGACAGTTTAACTTCTTCTTGACCAATCTGGATTCGTTTTCTTGCTTTGTGTTGTCTGATTGCCATGGCTAGGACCTCCAATACTATGTTGAATAAAAATAGAGAGAGTGGGCATCCTTGTCTTGTTCCTGACCTTAAAGGAAAAGCTTTCAGCTTCTAGCTGTTTAGTATGATGTTGGCTGTGTGTTTCTCTTATATGGCCTTTAACATGTTGAGATACTTGCCCTCTATACTCATTTTGTTGAGAGTTTTTATCATGAATGGATGTTGAATTTCGTAGAATGCTTTTTTGGCATCTATGAAGATGATCATGTGATCTTCGTCCTTTTTGTTGATGTGGTGGATGATGTTGATGGCTTTTCTAATATTGTAACATCCTTTTATCTCTGGACTAAATCCTACTTGATCATAATGGATGATCTTTTTGATGTATTTTTGAATTCAGTTTGCTAATATTTTGTTGAGTATTTTTGCATCTATGTTCATCAGGGATATTGGTCTGTAGTTTTCTTTTTTTGTGGAGTCTTTGCCTGGGTTTTGTATTAGAGTGATGCTGGCCTCATAGAATGAGTTTGGAAGTATTCCCTCCTCTTTTACTTTTTGGAAAACTGAGGAGAATGGGTATTAGGTCTTCACTAAATGTTTGATAAAAATCAGAGGCCAAGCCATCTGGTCCAGGCGTTTTGTTCTTAGGTAGTTTTTTGATTACCAATTCAATTTCATTGCTGGTAATTGGTCTGTTCAGATTTTCTGTTTCTTTCTGTGTCAGCCTTGGAAGGTTTTATTTTTCTAGAAAGCTGTCCATTTCTTCTAGGTTATCCAGTTTGTTAGCATATAATTTTTTCATAGTATTCTCTAATAATTCTTGTATTTCTGTAGTGTTCATAGTAATTTTTCCTTTCTCATTTCTGATTCTTTTTCTGTGTGTAGACTCCCTTTTTACTTGATAAGCCTGGCTAGGGGTTTATCTGTTTTGTTTATTTTCTCGAAGAACCAGCTCCTGCTTTCATGGATTCTTTCTATTGTTTCCTTCTCGATTATATTTATTTCTGCTCTAATCTTTATTATGTCCTTCTTTCTACTGACTTTGGGCCTCATTTGTTCTTCTTTTTCTAGTTTCATTAATTGTGAGTTTACACTTTCATATGGGATTGTTCTTCTTTCCTGAAGTAGGCCTGTACTGCAATATACTTTCCTCTTAGCACGGCCTTCACTGCATCCCACAGATTTTCAGTGTTGAATTATTGTTGTCATTTGTCTCCATATATTCCTTGATCTCTGTTTTTACTTGGTCGTTGATTCATTGGTTATTTAGGAACATGTTGTGAAGCCTCCATGTATTTGTGGGCTTTTTCATTTTCTTTGCATAATTTATTTCTAGTTTCATTCCTTTGTGGTCTGAGAAGCTGGTTGGTACAATTTCAATCTTTTTGAATTTACTGAGGCCCTTTTTGTGGCCTAGTATATGATTTATTCTTGTGTTCTTGAAAATGTTCATTGTGCACTTGAGAAGAATGTGTATCCTGCTTTTTTTGGGTGTAGAGTTCTGTAGATGTCTGTTAGGTCCATCTGTTCTAATGTTTTGTTCAGTGCCTCTGTCTCCTTACTTATTTTGTGTCTGGTTGATCTATCCTTTGGAGTGAGTGGTGTGTTGAAATATCCTAAATGAATGCATTGCATTCTATTTTCCCCTTTAATTCTGTTACTATTTGTTTCACATATGTAGGTGCTCATGTGTTGGGTGCATAGATATGAATTTATTTATTTATTATTTTACTTTGGTATCATTAATCTACAATTACATGTGCAACATTATGGTTACTAGACTCCCCACATCATCAAGTCCCCACCACATACCCCATTACAGTCACTGTACATCAGCATAGTGAGATGCTATAAAATCACAACTTGTCTTCTCTGAGTTGTACTGCCCTCCCCGTGCCCACCCCCCCCTACATTACGTCTGCTAATCATAATGCCCCTTTTTCCCTATTCTCCCTCCCTTCCCACTCTCCTCCACAGTCCTTTTCCCTTTGGTAACTGTTAGTCCATTCTTCGGTTCTGTCAGTCTGCTGCTGTTTTGTTTCTCCTGTTTTTTTCTTTGTTCTTTTATTCCACATATGAGTGAAATCATTTGATACTTGTCTTTTTCCACCTGGCTTATTTCACTGAGCATAATACCCTCTAGCTCCATCCATGTTGTTGCAAATGGTAGGATTTGTTTTCTTCTTATGACTGAATAATATTCCATGGTGTATATGTACCACATCTTCTTTATCCATTCATCTACTGATGGACACTTAGTTGCTTCCATTTCTTGGCTATTGTAAATAGTGCTGTGATAAACATAGGGGTGCATGTGTCATTTTTAAACTGGGCTGCTGCATTTTTAGGGTAAATTCCTAGGAGTGGAATTCGTGGTTCAAATGGTATTTCTATTTTGAGTTTTTTGAGGAACCTCCATACTGCTATCCACAATGGTTGAACTAATTTACATTCCCACCAGCAGTGTTGGAGGGTTCCCCTTTCTCCACATCCTCGCTAACATTTGTTGTTGTTTGTGTTTTGGATGGTGGCCATGCTTACTGGTGTGAGGTGACATCTCACTGTGGTTTTAATTTGCATTTCTCTGATGATTAGCGACGTGGAACATCTTTTCATGTGCCTGTTGGCCATCTGAATTTCTTCTTAGGAGAAGTGTCTGTTCAGCTTCTCTGCCCATTTTTTAATTGGACTATTTGCTTTTTGTTTGTTGAGGTGCGTGAGCTCTTTATATAATTTGGATGTCAACCTCTTATGGGGTATTTCATTTATGAATATATTCTTCATTACTGTGGGATGCCTTTTTGTTCTATTGATGGTGTCCTTTGCTGTACAGTTCCTTTTCAGCTTGATATAGTCCCATTTGTTCATTTTTGCTTTTGTTTCCCTTGTCCGGGGAGATATGTTCATGAAGAACTTGCTCATGTTTATGTACAAGCGATTTTTGCCTATGTTTTTTTCTAATAGTTTTATGGTTTCATGACTAACATTCAGGTCTTTGATCCATTTTGAGTTTACTTTTGTGTATGGAGTTAGACAGTAATCCAGTTTCATTCTCTTACATGTAGTTCTCCAGTTTTACCAACACCAGCTTTTGAAGAGGCTGTCATTTCCCCATTGTATATCCAAGGCTCCTTTATCGTATATTAATTGACTGTATATGTTTGGGTTAATGTCTGGACTTTCTGTTATGTTCCACTAGTCTGTGGGTCTGTTCTTGTGCCAGTACCAAATTGTCTTGATTACTGTGGCTTTGTTGTAGTGGAGCTTGAAGTTGGGAAGTGAGATACCCCCTGCTTTATTTTTCCTTCTCAGGATTGCTTTGGCTATTCGGGGTCTTTTTTGGTTCCATATGAATTTTACAACTATGTGTTCCAGTTCGTTGAAGACTGCTGTTGATATTTTGATAGGAATTGCACTGAATCTGTAGATTGCTTTAGGTAGGATAGCCATTTTGACAGTATAAATTTTTCCTATCCATGAGCACGGGATGCGTTTCCATTTTTTGGTATCTTCTTTAATTTCTCTCATGAGTGTCTTGTAGTTTTCAGAGTATAGGTCTTTCACCTCCTTGGTTAGGTTTATTCCTAGGTATTTTATTCTTTTGGATGCAATTGTGAATGGAATTATTTTTCTGATTTCTCTTTATGCTGGTTCATTGTTAGTGTATAGGAAAGCAACTGATTTCTGTGTGTTTTGTATCTTGCAACATTGCTGAATTCAGATATTAGTTCTAGTAGTTTTAGAGTGGAGTCTTTAGGGATTTTTTTATGTACAATATCATGTCATCTTTAAATAGTGACAGTTTGACTTCTTCTTTACCAATCTGGATGCCTTGTATTTCTTTGTTTTGTCTTATTGCCATGACTAGGACCTCCAGTACTATGTTGAATAACAATGGGGAGAGTGGGCATCCCTGTCTTGTTCCCGATCTTAGATGAAAAGCTTTCAGCTTCTCACTGTTGAGTATGATGTTAGCTGTAGGTTTGTCATATATGGCCTTTATGATGTTGAGGTACTTGCTCTCTATACCCATTTGTTAAGAGTTTTTATCATGAATGGATGTTGAATTTTGTCGAATGCTTTTTCAGCAGCTATGGAGATGATCATTTAGTTTTTGTCCTTCTTTATGTTGATGTGGTGGATGATGTTGATGGATTTTCGAATGTTCTACCATCCTTGGATCCCTGAGATGAATCCTACTTGATCATGGTGTATGATTATCCTGATATATTTTTTAAATTAATTAATTATTTTTATTTTGGCATCATTAATCTACAATTATATGTGCAACATTATGGTTACTAGACTCCCCACATCATCAAGTCCCCCCACCCACATACCCCATTAGAGTCATTGTCCATCAGCATAGTGAGATGCTATAGGATCACTACTTGTCTTCTCTGAGTTGTATAGCCCTCCCCGTGCCCCTGCTACCTTACGTCTGCTAATCATAATACCCCTTTTACCCTCTTATCCCTCCCTTCCCACCCATCTTCCCCAGTCCCTTTCCCTTTGGTAACTATTAGTCTGTTCTTGGGTTCTGTGAGTCTGCTGCTGTTTTGTTCCTTCAGTTTTTTTCTTTGTTCTTATACTCCACATATGAGTGAAATCATTTGATACTTGTCTTTTTCGGCTTGGCTTACTTCACTGAGCATAATACCCTCTAACTCCATCCATGTTGTTGCAAATGGTAGGATTTGTTTTCTTCCTATGGCTGAATAATATTCCATTGTGTATATGTACCACATCTTCTTAATCCATTCATCTACTGATGGACACTTAGGCTACTTCCATTTCTTGGCTATTGTAAATAGTGCTGCAATAAACATAGGGGTGCATCTGTCTTTTTGAAACTGGGCTGCTGCATTCTTAGGGTAAATTCCTAGGAGTGGAATTCGTGGTTCAAATGGTAGTTCTATTTTGAGTTTTTTGAGGAACCTCCATACTGCTATCCACAATGGTTGAACTAATTTACTTTCCCACCAGCAGTGTTGGAGGGTTCCCCTTTCTGCACATCCTCGCTAACATTTGTTGTTTGTGTTTTGGATGGTGGCCATGCTTACTGGTGTGAGGTGACATCTCATTTAGGTTTTAATTTGCATTTCTCTGATGATTAGCGATGTGGAGCATCTTTTCATGTGCCTGTTGGTCATCTGAATTTCTTCTTAGGAGAAGTGTCTGTTGAGATCCTCTGCCCATCTTTTAATTGGATTATTTGTTGAAGTGTGTGAGCTCTTTATATATTTTGGATGTCAACCCCTTATCAGATATGTAATTTATGAATATATTCTCCCATACTATACTGTAGGATGTCTTTTTGTTCTACTGATGGTGTCCTTTGCTGTACAGAAGCTTTTCAGCTTGATATAGTCCCAGTTGTTCATTTTCGCTTTTATTTCCCTTGCCCGGGGAGATATGTTCATGAAGAACTTGCTCATGTTTATGTCCATGAGATTTTGGCCTATGTTTTTTTCTAATAGTTTTATGGTTTCATGACTAACATTCAGGTCTTTGATCCATTTTGAGTTTACTTTTATTTTGTATATGGAGTTAGACACTAATCCAGTTTCATTCTCTTACATGTAGCTGTTCAGTTTTGCCAACACCAGGTGTTGAAGAGGCTGTTATTTCCCCATTGTATATCCATGGCTCTTTTATCATATATTAATTGACTGTATATGTTTGGGTTAATGTCTGGACTCTCTATTCTGTTCCACAGGTCTGTGGGTCTGTTCTTGTGCCAGTACCAAATTGTCTTGATTACTGTGGCTTTGTTGTAGAGCTTGAAGTCAGTGAGTGTAATTACCCCTGTTTTATTCTTCCTTCTCAGGATTTCTTTGGCTCTTCAGGGTCTTTTGTCATTCCATATGAATTTTAGAACTATTTGTTCCTGTTAATTGAAGAATACTGTTGGTATTTTGATAGGGATTGCGTTTAATCTGTAGGTTGCTTTAGGTAGTATAGCCATTTGACAATATATATTTTTCCTAGCTAAGAGCATTGAATGAATTTCCATTTGTTAGTGTCCTCTTTAATTTCTCCTAGGAGTGTCTTGTAGTTTTCAGAGTATCGGTCTTTCCCTTCCTTTGTTAGGTTTATTCCTATGTATTTTAGTCTGTTTGATGCAATTGTGAATGGAATTGTTTTCTTGATTTCTCTTTCTGTTTGCTCATCGTTAGTGTATTGAAAAGCAACAGATTTCTGTGTATTAATTTTGTATCCTGGAACTTGGCTGAATTCAGATATTAGTTTTGTAGTTTTGGAGTGGAATCATTAGGGTTTTTATTGTGCAATATCTTATCATCTGCAAATAGTGACAGTCTGACCTCTTCCTTACCAATCTGGATACCTTGTATTTCTTTGTTTTGTCTGATTGCTGTGGCTAAGACCTCCAGTACTATGTTGAATAACAGTGGAGAGAGTGGGCATCCCTGTCTTGTTCCTGATCTTAGATGAAAAGCTTTCAGCTTCTTGCTGTTAAGTGTGATGTTAGCTGTGGGTTTGTCATATATGGCCTTTATGATGTTGAGGTACTTGCCCTCTATACCCATTTTTTTGAGAGTTTTAATCATGAATGGATGCTAAATTTTGTCAAATGCTTTTTCAGCATCTATGGAGATGATCATGTGGTTTTTGTTCTTCTTTTTGTTGATGTGGTGGATGATGTTGATGGATTTTCGAATGTTGTACCATCCTTGCATCCGTGAGATGAATCCCACTTGATCATGGTGTATGATCCTCTTGATGTATTTTTGAATTTGGTTTGCTAAAATTTTGTTGAGTATATTTGCGTCTACGTTCATCCGGGATATTGGTCTGTCATTTTTGTTTTGGTGGGGTGTTTGCCTGATTTTGGTATCAGAGTGATGCATGCTTCATAGAATGAGTTTGGAAGTATTCCCTCCTCTTCTATTTTTGGAAAACTTTAAGGAGAATGGGTATTATGTCTTCTCTATATGTCTGTTAAAATTCAGAGGTGATCCATCAGGTCCGGGGGTTTTGTTCTTGGGAATTTTTTGATTACCGATTCAATTTCGTTGCTGGTAATTAGTCTGTTTAGATTTCCTGTTTCTTCTTTGGTGAGTGTTGGAAGGTTGTATTTTTCTAAGAAGTCCATTTCTTCTAGGTTTTCCAGCTTGTTAGCATATAGGTTTTCATAGTATTCTCTAATAATTCTTTGTATTTCTGTGGGGTCTGTAGTGAGTTTTCCTTTCTCATTTCTGATTCTGTTTCTGTGTGTAGATTCTCTTTTTCTGTTAATAAGTCTGGCTTGGGGTTTATCTATTTTGTTTATTTTTTCAAAGAACCAGCTCTTGGTTTCATTGATTTTTTGTATTGCTTTATTTTTCTCAGTTTTATTAAGTTCTTGTCTGATCTTTATTATATCCCTCCTTCTGGTGACTTTGGGCCTCATTTGTTCTTCTTTCTCCAATTAAAAAAATTTTTAGTTTGCACTATTCATTTGGGATTGTTCTTCCTTCTTTAAATAGGCCTGGATTGCAATATACTTTCTTCTTTGAACTGCTTTTACTGCGTACCACAGAAGTTGGGGCTTTATGTTGTTGTTGTCTTTTGTCTCCATATATTGCTTGATCTCTGTTTTAATTTGTTCATTGATCCATTGATTATTTAGGAGCATGTTGTTAAGCCTCCATGTGTTTGTGAGCCTTTTTGTTTTCTTTGCACAGTTTATTTCTTGTTTTATACCTTTGTGATCTGAGAAGTTGGTTGATAGAATTTCAATATTTTTGAATTTACTGAGGTTCTTTTTGTGGCCCAGTATGTGGTCTATTCTGGAAAATGTTCCATGTGCACTTGAGAAGAATGTGTATCCTGCTGCTTTTGGGTGTAGAGTTCTGTAGATGTCTGTTAGGTCCATCTGTCCTAGTGTGTTGTTCAGTGCCTCTGTGTCTTTACTTATTTTCTGTCTGGTTGATCTGTCCTTTGGAGTGAGTGGTGTGTTGAAGTCTCCTAAAATGAATACATTGCTTTCTATTTCCTGTTTTAATTCTGTTAGTATTTTTTTCACATATGTCAGTGCTCCTGTGTTGGGGTGTATTTATAATGGTTATATTCTCTTGTTGGACTGACCCCTTTATCGTTATGTAATGTCCTTCTTTATCTCTTGCTACTTTCTTCGTTTTTAAGTCTATTTTGTCTGATACAAGTACTGCAACTCTTGCTTTTTTCTCTTTGTTGTTTGCATGAAATATCTTTTTCCATCCCTTCACTTTTAGTCTGTGAATATCTTTGGGTTTGAGGTGAATCTGTTGTAAGCCGCATATAGATGGGTCTTACTTTTTTATCCATTGTATTACTCTGTGTCTTTTGATTGGCGCATTCAGCCCATTTACATTTAGGGTGATTATTGATAGATATATACTTATTGCCATTGCCGGCTTTTAGATTTGGTGGTTACCAAAGGTTCAAGGGTAGCTTCTTTACTATCTAACAGTCTAACTTAACTCTCTTGTTAAGCTAGTATATACACAGTCTGATGATTTTTTATTTCTCTCCCTTCTTATTATTCTTCCTCTATTCTTTATATATTAGATGTTTTATTCTGTATTCTTTTGCGTTCCTTTGACTGTTTTTGTGGAAAGTTGATTTTATTTTTTGCCTTTAGTTAGTATTTGGATGGTCTGCTTTTTTTGGTGTGAGTTTATTTGCTCTGGTGACATCTTTTTAGCCTTAGGGGTGCTTCCATCTAGAGCACTTCCTTTAAGATATCCTGTGGAATTGGTTTGGGGGAGGTAAATTCCCTCAACTTTCGCTTGTCTGGGAATTGTTTAATCCGTCCCTCAAGTTTAAATGCTTATCGTGCTGGATATAGTTTTCTTGGTTCAAGGCCCTTCTGTTTCATTGCATGAAATATATCATGCCATTCTCTTCTGGCCTGTAAGGTTTCTGTTGAGAAGTCTGATGTCAACCTAATGGGTTTTCCGTTGTAGTTGGTATTTCTTCTCTCTCTGGCTGCCTTTAATACTCTGTCCTTGTCTTTGATCTTTGCCATTTCAATTATTATATGTCTTGGTGTTTTCCTCCTTAGGTCCCTTGTGTTGGGAGGTCTGTGGGCTTCCATGGTCTGAGAAACTATTTCCTTTCCCAGGTTGGGGAAGTTCTCCTCAATTATGTCTTCAAAGACATTTTCTATACCTTTTCTCTCTCTTCTTCTTCTGGTTCTCGTATAATGCAAATATTGTTCCATTTGGAGTTGTCACAAAGTTCTCTTAATATTCTTTCATTCCTAGTGATCCTTTTATCTCTCTCTGCCTCAGCTTCTCTGTATTCCTGTTCTCTGAAATCTATTCCATTAACAGTCTTTTGCACCTCGTCCGTTCTGCTCTTCAGCCCATTGATCGATTATTTCATTTCTGTAATATCTCTCCTTACTTCCTCCCTTAGCTCTTCCACATTCCTCTGTAGATCCATCAGCATGTTTATGACTTTTATTCTGAATTTTTTTAAAGGAAGATTGTTTAAATCTATCCCCCCCAGCCCTCTCTCTGGGGTTGTCTGGGTGACTCTTGACTGGACCATATTCTTCTGTCTTTTCATGGCAATAGAAGTGGTTGCAGGCAGGTGCTGCTTGTGTCAGCTGGGAGAACAATATCCCTTCTTGCTTGTTGTTTTCCTTGCCCTTCTCCGCAGCCTGTGCTGGTTACCCGCACACTGGGAAGCAGTCTCTGGGATAATCCCCTAAACTGCCGTGGACGGGGCTGCCCTCAGGCTTGTCTAGAGCACTGCAGGGGTTTGCAGTCATGCCGGGTGCGTTCTGCACCCCTTGGTGCCTTTTGGCCTTTGTTCTGGCTTCTGTGGCCCTTCCTGGTTAGCTGTGTGCCCGCTGAGAGGGGATTCTGTGTAGTTGTTGTGGGTGGGGGTGCTTTCCTGCTGTTCTGCAGCTGTGGTGGATCTGCTGCAGTGCCGGCTGGGGGAAATAAATGGCAGGCTGCTTATCTCTGTGAGGCGCTTTGGGGCTGCTTTGCCCGGTAGCTGGTTAGGGGTACTGAAGTTCCTCAAGATTCCCAGCCCACTGGGTTGAGTGCACTGGGACAATTTTGTTCCACTGTTGGGCCCTCGTCTCTTTAAGAGTTTTAAGAAAGCGCCTGCTTTTCTTTTGTCCCTGTGGATCCGACTGTGGGGACCAGCTTGCAGTCTCTGTCTCGGATCCTGTCCTTCCATTTCTCTTATCTCCAGTACACCATGCGATGTGTGTCTGTGCTCCCGGTGCAGATTACCAGGGCTGGTTATTTAGCAGTCCTGTGCTTCCACTCCCTCCCCAGTGTGATTCTTTTTCTCCCGGCGGTGTGCTGGGGTGGGGGAGTGCTCAGGTCCTGCCGCTTTGCAGCTTTGTATCTTACCTGCTTCGTGAGGCTCTGAGTTCTCGCAGATGTAGTTGTAGCCTGGCTGTTGTACTGTATCTTCTGGTCTCTCTTTTAGGAATAGTTGTAATTGTTGTATTTTCATAAATATATATGGTTTGGGAGGAGATTTCCGCCGCTCTACTCACGCTGACATCTTCCCGGATCCTCAGATTCTGTTCTTCTTTCTTGAGGTAAGCTTGTATTGTTATATACTTTCCTCTTAGAACTGTGTTCACTGCGTCCCACAGATTTTGGGGTGTTGAGCTGTTTTTTTCATTTGTCTCCATATATTTCTTGACTTCTGTTTTTATTTGGCCTTGATCCGTTGATTATTTAGGAGCATGTTGTGAAGCCTCCGTGTGTTTGTGGATGTTTTTGTTTTCTTTGCATAATTTATTTCTAGTTTCATACCTTTGTGGTCTGAGATGGTTGGTACAACTTCAGTCCTTCTGAATTTACTGAGGCTCTTTTTGTGGCCTAGTATGTGATCTATTCTGGAAAATGTTCCATGTGCACTTGAGAAGAATGTGTATCCTGCTGCTTTTGGGCAGAGTGTTCTGTAGATGTCTGTTAGGTCCATCTGTTCTAATGTGTTGTTCAGTTCCTCTGTCTCCTTACTTATTTTGTGTCTGGTTGATCTGTCCTTTGGAGTGAGTGGTGTATTGAAGTCTCCTAAAATGAATGCATTGCATTCTATTTCCCCCTTTAATTCTGTTAGTTTCACATATGTAGGTGATCCTGTTTTGGGTGTATAGATATTTATAATCGTTATATACTCTTGTTGGACTGACCCCTTAATCATTATGTAATGTCCTCCTTTGTCTCTTGTTACTTTCTTTGTTTTGAAGTCTATTTTGTCTGATGCGATTACTGTTACTCCTGGTTTTTTTCTCCGTATTAGTTCTATGAAATATCTTTTTCCATCCCTTTACTTTTAGTGTGTATATGTCTTTAGGTTTGAAGTGAGTCTCTTGTAGGCAACCTATAGATGGGTGTTGTTTTTTTATCCATTCTGTAACTGTATCTTTTGGTAGGTGTATTCCATCCTTACGTTTAGGGTGTTTATTAATAAGTACTTATTATTTTTTTTTCTGTTTATTAAAAGTAATACATGTTCATTTAGGAAATTTTGGAAAATACAGAAAAGCATATGAAAAAAATAACAGTCATTTCCAAAAACCCATAAAGATAAACCACTGTTAGCTCTGTTATCATTGTTATCAACCACTGAGATAACCATTGTTAACATTTTGGCGTATACCCCTCCAGTTTCTTTTTTATAAATGTGTGCTTTTGAACAATACTGTACATGCAATTTTTTATAATTAATTAATTAATTTTAAATTTATTTTGGCATCATTAATCTACAGTTACATGTCCAATATTACGGTTATTAAACTATCCCCTTCATCAGGTCCCCCCCACCTACCCCATTACAGTCACTGTGCATCAGTGTAGTGAGATGCTATAGAATCACTACTTGTCTTCTCTGAGTTGTACAGCCCTCCCCGTGCCCCCCCACCTTATGCCTGCTAATTGTAATGCCCCTTTTCCCCCCTTGGTAAGTACTTATTTCTACTGTAGGCTTTAGATTCGTGGTTGCCAAAAGTTCAAGGGCAGCTTCTTTACTATCTAACAGTCTAACTTAAGTCACTTTATTTTACTGTTTGAAACAGAATCTAAGTGTTCTTTTTAGTCCCTCCATTCTTTTTCTTCCTCCTCCACTCTTTATATACTAGGTGTCATGTTCTGTACCCTCTGTGTATCCCTTGACTGACTTTTTGTGTAGTTGATTTAATTGTGCATTTGCTTAGCAATTAATTGTTCTACTTCCTTAATGTGGTTTGATTTTTTCTAGTGACAGCTATTTTGCGTTAAGAGCATTTCCATGTATGGCAGTCCCTCCCAAAAACACTATAGAAATGGTTTATGGGATGTACATTCCCTCAATGTTTGCTTATCTGGAAATTGTTTAATCCCTACATCAAATTTATATGATTATCTTTCTGGGTAGAGTATTCTTGGTTTGAGGCCCTTCTGTTTCATTGCATTAAATATATCATGTCATTCCTTTCTGGCCTGTGAGGTTTATGTCAAGAAGTCTGATGATAGCCTGATGGGTTTTTCTTTGTATGTGATCTTTTTTCTCTCTGGCTGCTTTTAATACTCTGTCCTTGTCCTTGATCTTTGCCATTTCAATTATTATATGTCTTGATGTTGTCTTCCTTGGGTCCCTTGTGTTGGGAGATCTGTGCACCTCCATGGCCTGAGAGACTATCTACTTCCCCAAACTGGTGAAGTTTTCAGCAGCTCTTTCCTCAACAGGACTTTCTATCCCTTTTTCCATCTCTTCTTCTTCTGGTACCCCTATAATGTGAATATTGTTTCGTTTGGATTGGTCACACAGTTCTTTTAATATTTTTTTATTCCTAGGGCTCCTTTTTCTCTCTGTGCCTCAGCTTCTTTGTTGTTCTGTTTTCTAATTTCTATTTCATTTACTGTCTTCTCCACTGTATCTAATCTGCTTTTAAGTCCCTCTGTTTTATGTTTCATTTCAGATACTGTGTTTTTCTGAGTTTTTATCTCTTTCTTGAAGTCCTCTCTGAGGTCTTGAATATTTTTCTGTAGCTCTGTGTCATTTTTATGATTTTTATTTTGAAATCATTATCAAGAAGATTGATCATTCCAGTTTCACTTAGTCCTCTTTCTGGTGTTTAAGGAAGTTTGGTTTGTACCAGGTTCTTTTGCTATTTCATATTTGTAATAATTACTGTGGAAAAATAACTTTGTGTTGGTGGTGCCCTCTCATGCCTAGAAGCTCTACTCTCTGGAGCTGCCCAGCCCTTTGAGTGATGGTGGGGGTCACTGGTGTACGGTGCTGGTGCCTCCTGGAAGGAAAAAGCCCTTTCCTGCTTCCCTGCTGCAGTGCCTTCTTCCAGGTTGCAGTGCTTGCTTCCACTGCCAGGTTCAGTTGCCCAAGTGTGCAAGGAGGAACCTCTGCATTTCACCCTTGTAGCTGCTGTTGATGTGCCCACCTCCAGCTGTCCCGGTGTGATGGCAGGGCTAGCAGGTGATCAGACTGGTGCCTACCAGGAGGAAAAAGCCCCTTCCTGCTTCTCAGCTGCAGTACCTGCACCCACTGCCCTGGCCAGTGGACCGAGTACATGAGGAGAAGCCTCTGCGTCATGCCCTCGTAACTGCTGTAAGCTGGGCTGCCCACTGGCTTACCTGGTGTGGTGGCAGGGGCAGCAGGTTTGCGAATTGGTACCAGTTGGGAGGAAGGAGTGGCAGGCTCTGCATCGCAACAGTGCTTCATTGCCAGCCAGAGGAATGGAGCATGTGAAGCTCCTGAAGGTTCCCAACCTGCTGGGCAGAGTGTGCCAGAATAATTTTGTCCACCTTTTCTTTCTCCTGAGCAGCAAGCTCTGTGTAATCCTTTCCTGTTTAGCAGCCATCTCGCTGTTAGGAAGTCTTTCAAAGTGCCTGCGTTTCTTTTGTCAGTGAGAAGCTGGTTGTGAGTCTGTGTTCTCCACTAGTGGCTGGAATCTCAGTCTCTCTTAGTATTCCACCTGCCTTTGTTTTCCAACCCCAGTACTCTCCAGAACACCATGTAATGTGGGTTTGTGCTATTGGAGCAGATCTCCAGGGCTGGGTATTTAGCTGTCCTGGGCTCCTACTTCCTCTCTGCTCTGTTTCTCTTCCTCCCGCCAGTGAGATGGGGTTGGAAAGGGCTTGGGTCCCACCAGGTAGTGGCTTTGCTACTTAACCATTTTACACGAGGTCTTCTCTTTTCCCCCATGTAGGCTGTCTGTTGCAGAGTTCTTTCCAGTTGCTCTTTTGGGATTAGTGGTATTTGCTGTATTTTTGTGTTATGTGTGGTTTTGGGAGATGGTTTCTGCCTCACTTCTCATGCTGCCATCTTGTTTTCCTACCAGTAAACTTTTATGTATTTACTTGATATGTTTGCTTCTGAAATTATATTGTGTATAAAAGCATATTCAAATACTACAAGTGTTAGCTGCTAAAGTAACTAAGAAATATTAAATAACAAAACACTTTCAAGCAAGAAGAGATTCTATACCACTATAACTCAATTAGTAATTAAAAGATATCTGTATCTAGGAGCATCCTGAGAAGACATTAACCATTTCAAATCTTTCTGGAAAAAGTGGAATATAGGTAAATGAAATTGGAAGTTAAGAGTCTTGAGCATATAGCCTACAAATTAATTATAGTAATGCATTAGGCCAGGGAAATAAAGGATTTTGAATTGATTTGGTTTAGGGAATAAAATAACTTGTATTTTATTCAGAATAAACTTGAAGAGACTTTTTATTGTGTTAAATTGTCAAAATCAGAGATGACTCTTACCAGCATGTAGATTATTTAAAATCTTCCCTTCATTGAGCAGGTGGGACAATAAAAAAAGACAGCTGTTTTGCTCATTGCCTTTGTATAAATGTTTATTATTCATGAGTAGAACTATAGAGAGACTGACATTCATAAAGTTCCTAATCTGCTCTGAGCATTTGTTTACACTGAAATAGTTGGTAAGAACAGGCTTTTAAAACTTTTTTGTATGTGTTTTAGAAATGTGTGTTGGTCAAGTTATGTCTAATTTTTCTTATATCCTCAGAAAATATTATAGTAATATTTACTGCTCAATTATTTTTCTAAACAGCTTGGGTGTATTAATCTTATTTGATCTTTAAAATAACCATCTGCTGAAAGTATCATCATCTCCCTGTACAGAAAAAGGAGCCACTGGGGTCAGGTATCAGAATCATAGTGGTAGGGTGTGGATGCAAATAACAGTTTACTGGACTAACTGTGGCTTAAACAAGCAGATAGTATCCTCGAGGTAGGTGGTACAGGGCTGGGGCAGCAACTCAGAGTGCCAGCAAGGACCAAAGTCTCCCCTTCTCCCTGCCATAGAACATGTTGATTTTCTTCTTGCTGCCTGTTACCTCATAATTATAACTTGGCTGTGGCAGCTATATTTACCATGAGTTTGTTCCAGCCAGGTGAAGGAGCAAGAAGGGCCACCTTCTAGCCAGGCTGTGTTTTTGTTTTGCTGGTTATAGAAGACCTTCTGAGGGACTTCTTCCTATATCTCACTGACCAGAATTGGTTTTCAAGCAGTAGAAGATTGGGAATTGGGTTATTAGAACTGTCTTGGCACACTAGTAGTTGCTAAACACAGAGAAAGTGTCATGAATGGTTTTGGGGTACTATTTCACAGTGTCTGCCTCATATCTTAGATCTGGACTTAGTAATCACCTAAAGCAATTTCCTCATTTATAGCAGATGGAACATTTTTAGGTATTGGCAGAATTATGAGCAAATAGTATGGTTATGCTGAAGGATTCTTTGGAGTAAAAAGCTTGAGCTTTAGTGAACAGTTTCCAGGAAATCTAGTACCACTAGTCAGAGTTCTTTTGTTTTGTACTTAAAAATTTCTTAATTTAATAAAAATAAGTAATAGCATGTGTATATTGGCAAAGTTTGTTTTCTAAGGTTTTACATTATTTAGGTGACTTGTTAGGAGTTGTCTGTCATATAGCATTAATTATCATTTAAAAAAACTGAACACGTTAAGAATATTTTCCATAACTAGCCTCTGATTTAAGTAGAGTATACCCTCTCCGAGAGGGAATTTTCCTGTCTAAACTGTGACCTTCTATTTCAGGATTATTTTGTGAACACTTTGATTGCAAATTTTCTAAGAGTCCCTTTACACACCCTTCCTATTTTGGTTCACATCCCTATCATTTTTACCATAGTTGTTGCAATATTTAGTGTTTAATTGTAGTTGTGAGAAAGAATGCTATTAATTCTCCACTTGGTTTGATCCCTTTCAGCAACTGCTGTCCATTTAAATCTTCGAAACTTAGCCAAGTCATAGAAAGGACACTCGTCACAGAGATCTCATTACAGCAGCCATTTGTGCTGCCATGACAGGTGTTCTCTACTCAGAAAAATATGACATATGTATATTATTTGTGTGTGTGAAGATATTAGAGAACATGTCTAGAGTTTGGCCTTTGATAACCTTTTTAGGAAAAACTGCTATTTTCTGAGTTAAAACTTTGTGGAAGCTTGATCTCTTTACCAGGGATGTGTTTTAACCTTTACTAAAAGATCTTTCAGTGGACTGGAATTTGAAATTCAGTTAGTTTACTTTTTGCATTTCATTTGTTATGCAAAGAACTTAATACTTTATTAATACCAGAAAATAAGTTTTCTAGTGCTTGTATGTAACAGAGAGAAATACATTTTTGAGACATTGCCATTACTATTTATAGACCTGGCAGCAACTAGAATAGAAGGGTGTGATTTCTTTAGGTTAGTTGTCAAAATATTTTTGCATTTGCAATAGGACAAGATGAGTAAAGTGAGTTTTGATCAACATGGTAAAACCTCCTACCTCAACTCTGTTGGGTAATTTCCCACGAAATAGTTTTCGAATAAGCCATTTGTTTTTATAAATGCTGTATTTTTTTAGTTTTTTAATGGTTCATTGAAATTCAGGATACTCTTGTGTCATGTTTTATTTACTAATAAGATGCGTGTGTTTAAAATAACTTAAAATTTTATTTTCTATAGACAGTGGGATGAGCAGTTGGATCCTCGGCTAAATGCAAAACAGAAAGAGGCTGTTTTGGCAATTACAACTCCACTTTCAATACAGCTGCCTCCTGTTCTCATCATCGGACCCTATGGGACAGGAAAAACATTCACTCTAGCTCAGGCTGTCAAGCACATACTCCAGCAGCAGGAGATGAGGTGAGATAGTGGTATGTGTGCTCTGATTTATTAGCAGGGCATGACCTCCATTCCTTGTTGTATGAGTGCTAGCAAGATGATTTTCATCTAGCTTAGAAAAAAAAAAAAAGACCAGCACCAAAACTCTACACCACTAAAATTTGAATTCTCCTAAAAACTATTTAAAAAAATTGGCAACGTAGAGAATGATAGTTCTTAAATAGCTGTGAAAACTCCAAGTCTGCTAAGGAATTGTAATATATGTTAGAGCCAAAGAGTGGGTTAAAAAAGAGATTTTTATATGATAATTTAAAAATAATTTTGGGGGAATTTATTTTCTTTACAGCTTAACGAGTAATACAGTTTCCTAAAAGCATCATTGAAAAAAAATGTTAGAGATAACTGAGTAGGTTGAGGGAAATGTGTAATATTAAGATGGCCACTGCTTTTTTTTTTGGTATTATACTGCTTGAATAGTTTTGTGTTTTATCATTCTTTTTATTTGCACCATTTATTTCAGCAGGATTCTCATTTGCACCCATTCTAATAGTGCTGCTGATCTCTACATAAAGGATTATTTACATCCATATGTAGAAGCAGGCAATCCCCAGGCAAGACCTCTCAGGTATTTTTTAAGGCTTATTATGTATCTGTATCATACTTTATTATTCTTAAGAAAAGGTGTCTGTCAAGATTTTAGTAACTTCGAGAATACCAAAATCTTTAACTGTGCATTGGCATTTGGAGGTTATGCCTTTTGAAGAAACCACTTAAAACCAAGGAAAAATTTTAAAATCTTTGACCATTCATTTCTTAATCATTAAGTAAAGAGAAAGACATCCTTTTTTAAGTTCTATATGTAAAAATGTTGTTACAGTCTAGCAGATTTTGATGTGTACCTCTAAAAGCTACTATGATGAAATAATATAAATATGACTTATTTAAATCAAATTTAATTAAAATCCTAGCATATTGTACATAGCAGAGTAGTCATGCAGTGATAGTTTTTTATGGAAATAAAATTTTGACTGTGATCTTGCAGGTAATTTCGTAGAAGCTGCACAGTAGAGAAGCATGAACTATTGAAATGATTTTTGCAACAAAGTGTAATTGACTGGTATATATAAGGTTTTGGTGTCATTTAAGAGACAAAGTGTCAAATAAAATTCTACTATTGATACAGAAAAGTCCTCTCAGTATATATGGATATGAAATGTACTTACATACAGGATTGTGGGTGAATAAAAATCCTTTTCTTCAGAAAACAATAAAGAACCATTAAATGGTTTATTATACCATTTGCTTTCATTGTTATATGGATTAATGTTTAGTTTTGCCATTTTACAGACTAATATGTCATGCCCTATATTGTTTGAATACAATTATTGTTTAGAAATTAATTTCTAACCACACTTTTGAATCATGATTCACTAACTTTATTTCTAGTTGAGCCCAGGCATGGAAAAAGGAGATTATGCTGTTTAACTTTTTAATGACCACAAACAAAACCATTTGAATGATTTTCAATTGTATTAAAAAAAAAAAAAAAGAAAAAGGTGGCATGGCCTGTTGACATAGGTTTTTATGCCCTACTTGTCTTCACTCTGGAAGACAGATTAGAGCAGAAGTTATTATTTTAAGTATAATCCGGTTGTATTTAATAAGAAAAAAATATATGGTCACTGTAAATAAAATTGTGGTATTTATCAATGAATAAATTCATTAAGTAGTTGCTTCAGATTCTAATTTTTTTAGCTAAGTGAAAATTGAATAGCTAATAGCACTTCTGCTATGAGTGTTCTTACTTTAATGAGGATAAGATGCTTGTTTTCTTTGCTTTTACTGTTGATAGAGCATGTATATGTGTGTTTATATTTGTGTATGTGTATGTTAATAGGAACTGTGACAATCTCAATTATCAGGTTGTACCTAGCCTGGAAACAATGGGAGTAAGGTCCTCTCAAATCTTGATTGACCTAGTATATAGGTCATTTGACCTTTGGGGCAGAAGAGCTGTTTTCGATAAACCTTAACATCTATCATGTGGCTGGCATTATATTTAGCTTTTTCCATGTAAGATTATGTTTTGGAGGTTATAATCCAACATGTAGTGCTCCTAAATATGTAGAATAAGAAGTTATGTTTCAGTAGGGTACATGTATAGTTGTTGCCCAAATATAGAAAACTTGCCTCCTAGCAGAAAACACTCACCTCTCCACAAGTCTCAGGACTGGTGCGAAGATGGCAAACTATTTAAATACATTTAAATATAAATTTCATGTTATTTCATTTAGTAAATAGAATAAAATAAGAAAAGGCTTGATTTCGTAAGTATGTGGCTCCACATTTTCACCATAGTTTTTCTCTTTGGGAAAGGTATTAACTTGCAAATGTATTTCCTAGGAGGATCAACTAGATTAGTTTATAATTTTCCTAATGGAGAACAAACATGAGAGGTATGGGACATGAAACAGAAAATCAGGATGGCTGAGTATGCTAGGGAGATTAGCTGTATCTGAACTGTTCCAGGATGCAGGGGAAAGAACACAAGAGGGCACTATGTGTCTGCATGTGACTTTGAAGCAGTGGTGTCTGTAGGGAGATAGAATGGTAAAGACTTGGCCTTCTTCATGGTATAGTCTAGAGTGGGCCCTGGTAAACATCATAACATGTGAAAATAGTCCTAAACATTAAATCATTAATAAGTAAATACATTTAAATATTTACACTTACTGTTGAAAGGTATAAAATTCTGTTAGTTGCCAGGAGTTGAGCTTAAAATCTTCGGGGATGGAGGTTTTAGAAACCATTTTAGATTACAGTTAGTTTTGGTTTTTACTTCTTAACTTCTTTAGAATTATAAGATTTTAAAATGGAATGGAGAGGAAAAGACAGCTTCTTTCTGTGTATGGCTCTGAAGATCAGTATCTGGTTCTGGCAAACTTAGCATTTAGGTAGCTAGAGTTATCTATGGATAAAGAGCACATTTACTGTGCTCGGGGCAAATAGAAGGTATTTGTGGCTGTAGGTAAATCTTTAAAGGAACAGACTTTCTTCTGGGATCAAGTCTTTCTGATTCTGTAGTATCTTGAGTAATAACCTTGGGGGAGGGTTATTGCATATAATTCAATATATAAATAAAATTTGAGTGAATTAAAATTATATATTAACAGGCAATCTTCTATCTTAAGAATCATTATAATTCATGTGGATGGTTTATTCCTAGAAATATGTAAATTACTTAACTGGTGTCACATTTTATACTATAGGCTGCAAAGTGTCACTTGTTACTATCAATTTTCCAGCTTTAGCAAATGTTGGATATATTTTAAATAATTTTAGAGGAGACAATGTCTACCTTAAATGTTGCACAAAATGAAAGTACCAAGGAAACATTTAAATCTTTTTGAAGTCAGTACTAGAATACTATACTTTTAAGGATATATAGGTCTAATGATCAGATTTTGTATTCCTATTAGACTTCAACTTAAGGTATCTTTTCAAGGTAGTTACAAAAAAGTAGTGATACTCAAGACTTCAGTTTCTGTTTTTTCTTTGAGCAAGAAGTGGTGATTGGAGTTAGATTTGATTGGTAATTTGAAACCACTTTTCATTTTCACAATGAAATATTCACTTAAGAAAATATAGAAAAGAACAAAGAAGAAAATAAAAATTATCTACAGTTTCACCTGCCAGAGATAAATACTACTTACATTCTGGAGTTTAATTTCTACTAATTTATGTGCTCCAATATACATACTTTCAGTAATGTTCATAATGATAATTTGTGAGTGATTTTTTTCAGATAATTTGTAAAATTAAAAGTAAATTCTGCCTTGATGATCTGATTAAACATTTTTTGATAAAACCTAAAACTTGTTTAAAATTTTTTCATCTTTTAGAAGTGATGTTGGTTACTTTCATCATTTACTTCCTATCAAAGTAAAGTCTTTAAAATAGATTACTTCTCTCTATTACAATTTATATTTAGGGACATTTATTAAATGACTTTTTTTTGTTAAAAAAAAAAAAGACCATAACCAGTTTCAGGTATTTCATGGAGGGTTAAAACACAGAAGATCAGTTTTAGAGATTAGTTTTCGTGCATGTTACATTTGTGTTGCCTTTGAAATGTCCTAATGTTCTAGAGGAGATGGATGTTC
>JAQQAC010006923.1:30623196-30639377 GCA_029783875.1 Phataginus tricuspis
TGCTGGAGCTCAGAGGTGAGGTCTTGGCTGGAGAGAGATGAATGTGTGAGTCCTTAGGCTTTTGGTGGTAATTGAAGCCACGGGCCTGGATGAAATTGTCAAAGGAGAGAAGAGAGTTTGAGAAGAGGGGAGCATGAAGACTAAGCCTTGAGGAGCCCTAACCTAGAGAGGGAGAAGGAAAGCAGGGGAAGTTTGAGAGAACAGAGTATTTCAAGGAGGAAGCAAACACAGAACTAGATGCTGCTGATAAGTAACTTGATGGGTCTGAAAATGATTTGGTGACATGGAGGTTTATGACCCTTGATTGAACCCCCATGTTCCCCACTTCTGAGTTCCTTCCTATTTCAGTGACTGCTCCTTTCCAGTCTTCTTTACTGTGTCCCCTCTCCTTTCCCCGCCTCTAAATTTTAGAGTGGTCCATCAGTCACTCTCCAACTGTTTCTTTATCTACACTCATTCTCCAGCTACTCTCATCTAATTTCAAAAATATTATCCCAGTTGTGTATTTCTTGTCTCAGGCCCAGACTTCTATATCCCCTTCCTTACTGGATATCCCCACTTGGATGTCTACTATTGAATATGTTCAAAACTGAATTCTTAATTCCCATCCTAAATCTGTTCCTTACTTTCACCACCTTTGTCTGCATCACTGCCATACATTCAGTTTTAAAGGCATGGAATCATCCTTTCTCTTAAATTCTACATCTAGTTAATCAGTGAACCCTGTCAGCATTACTCTAAAATATATAGTGAATCTGACCATTTTTACATCTCCATTGTTACCACGTTACCCCAAGCTGTCATCTTTTCTTGTCCAGATCCTTACAACAGTCTCCTAAGTGATCTCCTTGTTTCATCCCCTGCCCCTGCCTCTGTTGCAGTCAGTGGTACATTGCAGCAGCTTGTAATGGCTTGTGAAAGCCAGTCATGTGCATGTCTTCCCAAGTGCATATTAGTGATATCATGCTGGTAGCTTGAAATTAGCCATGGTAGTAAGTTTTATACTACATAAATCAGCAAACACTGTAAATCAGCCTCTCCTCTTCCACTAAGAACCGGTTGTTCAACATTTACCAGCACATCACTGTCCAACCCCCCTTATGCCCCATCCCGCTTGGCCCCAGCCCCCCAAACCGTGTATTCTGTCCAGAGAAACAGAGTTTTCCTCTAACAACATAAATTGTGTCATGTGGCTGCCCATCAGAATTTTCTAATGGCTTTCCATTACAATCAGAGTAAATACAAAGCCTTTATGAAAACTTGCAAGCCATGTGATTTTTCTCTATGCTGGAGCATGGTAGATACCCAGTGGATCTTTGTTATACGGATGGGTTAGAGATGGGTGGGTGTGTGGTTAGATGGATGGATAAATTGTTGCTGTACCATGTTAGTAATCTATTTTATGAGGCCTACTAATAGTTTTCTTTTGCAGTGAATGGAAAAGATGTTCTTAAGATTCTCTAATTGCCCAAAATTTTAATTTATTTTTAAATTTCTAGAATTTTAAATGGAGTCCTATTTAAATATAGTTATAAGAATATGTTCTAAAGTGAAATGCAAATAACTTCTAAATTTCTGTTGTAAATGTGCAATTCACTACTTTTTATTAGCATAGGAATGATGAATTAAGATACATTTTTAAAGACTATTCTAGAAAAAAAGCAATTCCCAAATTGGAATGTTTTGAACTTAAAAAACTGTAATGCTTATGAAACTGTGTCTCATTCTGTTGTAAGATTAATCTGAACACTTAAAAATAATTAGATACCTATTTTATGCTTGTGCATATGCTTTTGGTTTGAATTTTTTTTTTGGTGGGGGAAGTCACATCACAGTTTTATGTTAAATTCTAATCCAGTAGAGTATTAAAGGTATCAGATTTATTTGTTAATTTCCAGATATTGTAGTCTTTAAATAGTAATGTCAATATTATTATAATACTGGTAAGATTTATTAAATATAAATAGGAAATATTATCTTTTTTTATAGGGTATATTTCAGAAATCGCTGGGTAAAGACGGTCCACCCAGTTGTGCATCAGTACTGTTTGATCTCAAGTGCACATTCCACCTTTCAGATGCCACAGAAAGAAGATATTCTTAAACACCGAGTGGTTGTTGTTACATTGAATACTTCCCAGTACCTCTGTCAATTGGACCTTGAACCTGGTATGCTGACTCAATACACAGTTAGGGTGGCTCTGAATGCAAAGGGCTTCTGCATTCAGTTTAAACCAGGGGTGGCAAATTACAGCCTGTGGGGCAAATCTGGCGTGTTGTCTATTTTTGATCATGACATTTTATTGGATGGAACAGAGCCATGCCCATTTATTTACCTGTTCATTATTGTGGTGCTTTTGTGCTACAATAGCTGAGTTGAGTAGCTACAACAGTGTGGCTGACAAAACCTAGAATGCATACTGTTTGGCCTTTTACAAAAAAAATTGTCAACCCCTAGTTTAGACATTTTAGTGATTGCTATTCTATTCCCTGATTGACCAGATGGTCTATTACTTATTACTGATCATGTAGGAAATTCAAGTTTTGGCAATATTGGTGGTTTTTTTTTTACAATTTTCTCAAGTTTTTATTTTAAAATACTTTTGCATAATATAGTGCAGGGACAACAATCATGGCAGGTTTTTCTTGACATGCTATTGTGAGTATTGTATCTAAGTACAGGAACATGTAAAATCAAACTAATATTATACGAAGTAAAGATGTAGGGTGGCAGGGAATTCCAATAAATATGGCAGAACCATCAAAAAGTGGTATCATTTTAAGGTAGTTTCTTTAGAAGATTGTTCATTTATTACTGCCATCTTATAATTGTTGATATTGCTCAACACTTTTTTGCTCTCTCCTTTTGGAATTGCTTTCAGAGCCAGTGACTAATTCTTTTGAACATCTGAGTCCCTGGAAGGTAGATACTGTCCTCCTCACCTTGTATTCCTGGCACCTGGCCCAGGGAATAGACACCTGGAGGCCCTTGATAAACCTCTGTTTATCTCAAATGAATGAATGGCAGCCAAACTTTCTTTTTTGAGGGTAGATTTAATTTTAGAAAGCATCAAAATCTTCTGAGACATGTCTGGTAAATAAGGTAGGTGATAAAACTGAGCAAATACCATTAAGGGTAAAAAAAAATAAAAGAGACGTGCCTCTCATATAATGAGACTTATTTTCTTGTGCATGCAGCTCATAGCTGGCTGGTGAGGGCAGTTACAAAAGCAGAGTTTCAAAAATGTTTTGAACAGTGACTGCATCATTGGAATGAGTTATATTTCCTCCCAACTGACTTCTTTGAATGGAACAGCACTTATTTGAAATGTAAATTTTGGTATGTTTATTTAACAGTCAGTCTCTTTACTTTATGATTATACTCTGCATATTTGCCACATAGATTAAACACCCAAGCCTCCTAAGTAGTATAGTTTTGTGAGAGAGAAGAATGGCTTTGAAGAGCAAGAATATTGAAGAATGCTTACTAGAAGTCGACTATGTGGTTTGTTCTGGGTGGTGTTTATTTCACTGAATCCTCATATAAGCCCTTGGAGGGATATTTTACGGATAAGCAAACCAAGGCTTAGGCTAAATCAGTTTAATTAATTCAGGTTACCTTTACTAGCTTAAGCAATAGCTGTGACAATTTCATGATTTATCCTGTTCCTGATTCAAGCCCAGTTCTATTTAATTTTTTTTTCCACTAGTCTCTGTTTTTTCCAATTTGATCCTATGTTTATATAGTCACCATCCTTAATTAGTCTTGTAGAACAAAAAACACATATTCTCAACAGGGAGAAAAATGCATGTGTCTGTATCGTGCTTGGGCCACTGTTGGTGAACAGACAGCAGTTCTTGATGCCTTACCACCAACTGTAGCCATTTATTTGGATGATGATGAGGATGATGATTTTACTGCCAGTCAGTAGGATTCGGCAAGTTCCCAACCTAAAAACAAGTTGCATTAGACAGTTGCACAAATGGATTGTTTGGAATTTGTTGATATTCATAGAAATAGGGATAGCAGTAGAGGTTAGACTCTTGGGCCAACTCACAGGAGGCTGATTAATCCAGGGTTTAATAACTCGTCATTCTATTGAGAAATTCTGTATTCTTTGCACTGTTAGTCAAAAGAAGGCCTAGCCCTCTGTTCCCACTTCGATGTGTTTCTCAGTATGGGCAACTTTTCCTTCTGCACACTGAGACAGCAAGGAGATTTTTGCCACTTTCCCTCCTCTTAGGGACAAAGGGACTTTTTCTCCTTTCTGTACAGATTCCTGTGCCTCAGTGTGAGTGGTGGCAGCAATCAAGATGTGGGGTTGCCTCCTCCTGGAGGTGTTTATAGCTGGGGGACATTTGATAATGTATATTTTTGACGTTTGTTATTTGTTACTTTTTTGCAGACTGGTGATTTTTTTTTTTACGCAGGGTAGGGTCTTAGACTAAAACGTTTTATACACACACACACATATATATATTAAAATATATTTTTTATATAAAAAGATATTTTATACACACACACCACACATGTATCTACACACACAAAACCTAATTAAATTAGTGAATGTACTAATAGATGCCCCCTTTGTTTCAGTCAAAATTGGATTATAACTTTCTCTTTTATGTTAGATTTGGGTATGGTTTTCTTTAATGTCTAATATGCATGTTTAGGCTAAAGTTACTTATAAATTACCATTGTTTTATTTTTGGTGTTTCACCAAATAAATAGTGAAAGGACTTTGGGCCTAATCAGTGTTTATTAGTTCCTAGCCCTTCTTTTTGGTGAAAAGCTTCTGTCTTAACGCTGGTTCAGCTGTTAGTCTTCGGGCCCTTAACACTGGATGGCATTTGCATATCTGTTATTGAGTAAACAGTTACTCCTTTTAACCTCTCTTCTTTAAATAGTGATTTAAATTGACAGTTTGCTAAATTGAGGATTGGCATTAAAAGTACTCACAACTCTTAAATCAGTACTCTAAACTCTTTCCTTAGCAGAAAAGAAAGCAATTACTCCTACCTATAATATGCTTTACTGTGTTTACATTGTACTTTGTAGGTTTTTTTACACACATTCTATTAGATGAAGCTGCCCAGGCCATGGAGTGCGAAACCATTATGCCTCTAGCGTTAGCAACTAAAAACACTCGGATTGTCTTGGCTGGTGACCATATGCAGGTAAGTGCCCTCTGTATCATCATAGGGAAAGGAACTTTTAGTTGTATTTGGATGTTTAATATTCTGCTCTCTGAAACATCTTAAGAAATTGTGCTGTGTGTTACAGCGTAAGTACTTTAAATATTGCTGCACTAAAAGTGGTGGGATAATAATTTTCCTTCAGAAATTATTATCCCACCACTTTTTCTTCCTCTTTGGATAGAGAGTGGAATGAATGAGTCCATTGATGCTATGATTTTCATGCTTATTAATTTTGAAGTTCAGTTCTCTATAGTATGAATATTTGATTCTTACTTTTCTTTAGAAAATAAGTTTAAACTGTCCTTTCTACAATTCCTCAGTTTCTGTCCCCAACATTTTTCTTGAATGGTTATTTTTTTGCTATCAGAGGAACAAAGTACTTAATTAAAAATAATAGTCAAAATCTCAAAGAACATGTCTGATTTAATGTATTTGTACCTATATATGAACGAGAAATACAATTTTCCTATTAAAATATGTGCTTTACAAAGTCACACTTTGAGGTTCTTTCCCTTCTGCCACAGTGGTTAAGATTGAACTTACGTACTTTGTAGTACTGTAGGCATCCAGGGGAGAGTTGAATGTAGAGGAAGCAATTCTGTTTTTGTTGCTTTGCTCAAAGAAGTTTATATTCTTTAGTGGTCAAAGGTATAAGGAAAACCTCCTTATGGTTTATGAGCTAATGAAGGTTATTTTACTGATTATTAAAAATACATTTTTTAGTCCTGGACTGTATATCCTGCCAGCTCACCATTTTAAATAGTTGATCAATTTTAGTGAAATAACTGATTGATTCCCCCAATGGTGTAACGGGTTGCACCCCTGAAATTACTGAAGGGTAGCTATTTATTACTATGTTGGAGGACGCCTTTTTTAACTTCTTTGTAGAAACTCTAGGTTAATGTTGGTATATTGAAATGAAAAGTTAGAAATTTTAACCTAGTTTTTTATGGTAGTAAATTGTTTATAGAAAATATTTTTGATTCTGCTTATTTTAGCATTCAGCATGTTAAGGTTTAGTCTATCAGAAATTTTAGCAGTGTGGATTTTTTTATAAGTAGGTTAAAAATACAGTATTTGTATGTTGAGTTAAATTCTCTCTGTATGTTTGTCTGTTACAGCTCAGTCCTTTTGTTTACAGCGAGTTTGCCAGGGAGAGAAACCTTCATGTTTCATTACTTGATCGACTTTATGAGCATTACCCTGCTGAGTTTCCATGTAGGATCCTCCTGTGTGAGAACTACCGCTCCCATGAAGCTATCATCAAGTAGGTGTGGACTACCCCTTCGGTATCACATTTCCTGTGGTCTGGTGGAAGGGAACTCAGAATGGCATTGTTACGAGACAGATTATTACCAGCAGAGTTACGTGGCATCCCTAGTGCTGCATATTATATTTAATTTTATGGCTGTGAAAGAACACTTCAGAAGTGAGCTACAGGTTTTCACAAAATAGGGCAATTCTGGGAACTAAAACTTAAGATTCTACTAGTTTTGGCATGTTTTCCTTTGATTAAATATATAATATGTATCTAAACCTGTGTAATGTAATAAATATATTGACAAACCATGCAATGGTTTTCTTATATGTGTGTCTGGCTATGTTATATAATCTGTTTTAAAAGAAAGGAAGGAAAAGAAGGAGGAAGGAAGGAAGGAAAACCAGAAAACTTAGTAATAATGTTTTTATAGGTTTCTATTAAATATAGTGTCCATCTATAAAAGTAAAAATATCCTAACTGACAGCTCAGTGAATGGTTACAAAGCAAACAAAGCAAACACAGCCATGTAACCAGCATACAGATCAAGAAACAGAACATTACCAGCACTCTGGAAAGCCCCTCTCTGCTCCTTTCCAGTCACTACCCCCACCAAAAACTAGTTTTTTTAAACTTCAGTATAATTTAATAATGGTAATTATGTCATTCATATGAAAACCACTTTTAGGTTTCTCTAAAGGCAATAGGATATATGTATGTAGACACACACACACACACACACACACACACAAATAAATTTAGATTTAACAATGACTTTTATCAGTATCTCAAAATGTGATTCGACTTTTATTGTTGCCAGTTATTTGCTACAGTCAATGATGAATCAGGTGCTATGTAGTGTCTTCAGCAGCAAAGAGTATTCATTTTATGGTTGAAGACTTGAATGTCCTTCCATTGTGTATATTGTTCCAATGTCTATATATCTTTGTGTTTGCATGTGTAAATATATGATCCATATAAATAAAAGTATGTATTAACCAAGAAAATATACTAGCTAGCAATTTTTTTCATAGGGCAAGATTCTCATTTAGTACTGAATTGTCCTTATTTCTTTCTCTTTTTTCTGTAATCTGGCTTTGTACTTGACCAAAAGCAATCCATTTAGCAATGGCATACCAGGAGCCTATTCTGTTGTTATTGCTGTGGTTAATTTGGGAGAAAATCTTGGTCTCATAGGTATTAGATGTGTGGATTAAAATTAATCATGAACATAAAGCAATGATTTGATTGGTAATTTTTTTCTTATGGGTGAAATTAATTTTGATGATAGATGACTATTTATTTATTGCCTTTTTCTACAGTTACACCTCTGAGCTCTTCTATGAAGGCAAATTGATGGCCAGTGGAAAGCAGCCAGCACACAAGGATTTCTACCCACTAACTTTCTTTACAGCACGAGGGGAAGATGTACAAGAAAAAAATAGCACAGCTTTTTATAATAATGCAGAGGTATCTTAGTTCTTTTACATACTATTAACATTTTCTCAGTCATATAGTCTGATCTTGTTGGGCATTTATTTAAAATTTGGGGTTGACATCTTACTGTGTGTTGACTTCATTTATGTGAAATAGCATGTAAAATTATTCTTATGTTACATTGGTTTGTTAAGATGAATCTCCTGTGGGAAACAACCTTGATTTACATGTCTTATGATAAAATATAAAATACATGACTTAATTTAAAAGAAAAGCCAACATTTTCATGTAAATTATTATTACTAGCTATCTAAAATAGACCATGATTACATTTCGTAATGCATACTCAAATCAGGTACCGTTTTAAATGAGTAAGACTTGTTCTCCAGAGAGATCACTCAGACCCAAATAACAATGTTGCTAACTCATCATATGCCACAACTTATAATGGTTATGTTACAGTTTCTGATTTTTTTAAGTTCAAAGAGAATGTGGTTATTATAAGGGGTCAGATCAGGCAGTGGACAAAACCCTGCTGAAGTATTTAGAGGCCAGCAAGCCAGAGAGCCTGAGGTTAGGTTCTGGCTAGTCACAAATGGAGTTCTGCACTTAACGAAACTCAGGGACCAGGTGTGCATCGTTGGTCATTAGGGAAGTGATTCTTCATCTATGATCTCCATTTCCCTTTCTTCCCTCATAGCCCATGCTTTACTCATTTTATTTACAAAGAAATGGCTTTTATTATATAATAGTATTTAATTTTTCCTTTTAAAAAGTGATCAGAGGCCTATAATTACAAGCCAGTACAGCAAAGTCAGCAGTATCTGCTTGATAAAAATCCTAGCTAAAAATAAAGAAACTTGACATTTTAGTTAGTCTATGCCCCTTAATTTTAGGATAAAGTGAACTTTTAAAAAAACGTTTGAACTATTGACAGACTGTGGTGAACTTATTGCTTTTGCATTCAGGCTGGAAACCACTGCCTGGAAACTAGGAGTCCAGCCATGATAGAGAGTGAAAGCGCTGATGGGGAGAGGCACACCTGAAATCCAGAAGGCTTGGTGGTCCTGTTGTGACACTAGTGGTCAAATTGAGCCCTAATTTTCATACTGAGGCAGGGTTGACATTTCCCGGAGAGTCAGCTTCTCAACCTGGGCTACTTATTTCTTCACGTTGACATGGGGTGTTTTCTAAGAAACCTTCAAGCTGTAGAATAAATAAAGTACATCTTCCTGGATTATCAATTTTACTCAAAAGTATTTTGGAGGAAATAATTCTCATATTAAAAAAACCACATAGACATAATTTGTGACCATTAAATTTTTTAAAAATAATTTATTTTGGTATCATTAATCTACAATTACATGTGCAATATTATGGTTATTAAACTACCCCCTTCATCAGGTCCCCCCCACCAACCCCATTACAGCCACTGTCTCAGCGTAGTGAGATGCTATAGAGTCACTACGTGTTTTCTCTGAGTTGTGTAGCCCCCCCCATGCCCCCGCTACCTTGCGTCTGCTAATCGTAATACCCCTTTTTCCCTATTATCCCTCCCTTCCCACCATCTTCCCCAGTCCCTTTCCCTTTATTAACTATTAGTCCGTTCTTGGTTTCTGTGAGTCTGCTGCTGTTTTGTTCCTTCAGTTTTCTTCTTTGTTCTTATACTCCACATATGAGTGAAATCATTTGATACTTGTCTTTTTCAGCTTGGCTTATTTCACTGAGCATAATACCCTCTAGCTCCATCCATGTTGTTGCAAATGGTAGGATTTGTTTTCTTCTTACGACTGAATAATATTCCATTGTGTATATGTACCACCTCTTTATCCATTCATCTACTGATGGACGCTTAGGTTGCTTCCATTTCTTGGCTATTGTAAATAGTACTGCGATAAACATAGGGGTGCATATATCTTTATCAAACTGGGCTACTGCATTCTTAGGGTAAATTCCTAGGAGTGGGATTCCAGGGTCAAATGGTATTTCTATTTTGAGTTTTTTGAGGAACCTCCATACTGCTTTCCACAATGGTTGAACTAATTTGCATTCCCACTAGCAGTGTAGGAGGGTTCCCATTTCTCCACATCCATGCCAACATTTGTTGTTGTTTGTGTTTTGGATGTTGGCCATCCTCACTGGTGTGAGGTGATACCTCATTGTGGTTTTAATCTGCATTTCTCTGATGATTAGCGATGTGGAGCATCTTTACATGTGCCTGTTGACCATCTGAATTTCTTCTTTAGAGAAGTGTCTATTCATGTCCTCTGCCCATTTCTTAATTGGATTATTTGCTTTTTGTTTGTTAAGGTGCGTGAGTTCTTTATATATTTTGGATGTCAACCCCATATCAGATACGTCATTGATGAATATATTCTCCCATACTGTAGGATGTCTTTTTGTTCTACTGATGGTGTCCTTTGCTGTACAGAAGCTTTTCAGCTTCATAGAGTCCCACTTGTTCATTTTTGCTTTTGTTTCCCTTGCCCGGGGAGATATGTTCATGAAGAAGTCACTCATGTTTATGTCCAAGAGATTTTTGCCTATGTTTTTTTCTAAGAGTTTTATGGTTTCATGACTTACATTCAGGTCTTTGATCCACCTTGAGTTTACCTTTGTGTATGGGGCTAGACAGTAGTCCAGTTTCATTCTCTTACATGTAGCTGTCCAGTTTTTCCAACACCAGCTGCTGAAGAGGTTGTCATCTCCCCATTGTATATCCAAGGCTCCTTTATCAAATATTAATTGACTGTAGATGTTTGGGTTAATGTTTGGATTTTCTATTCTGTTCCACTGGTCTGTGGGTCTGTTTTTGTGCCAATACCAAATTATCTTGATTACTGTGGGTTTGTAGTAGAGCTTGAAGTCAGGGAGCGTAATTCCCCGTTTGATTCCTCCTTCTCAGGATTGCTTTGGCTATTCGGGGTCTTTTGTGGTTCCCGATGAATTTTAGAATTATTTGTTCAAGTTCATTGAAGAAAGCTGTTGGTAGTTTGATAGGGATTGCATTGAATCTGTAGATTGATTTAGGTAGTATAGCCATTTTGACAATATTTATTCTTCCTAGCCAAGAGCATGGGATGAATTTCCATTTGTTAGTGTCCTCTTTAATTTCTCTTAGGAGTGTCTTGTAGTTTTCAGAGTACAGGTCTTTAGTACAGGTCTTTCACTTCCTTGGTTAGGTTTATTCCTAGATATTTTATTCTTTTTGATGCAATTGTGAATGGAATTGTTTTTCTGATTTCTCATTCTGTTAGTTCATCATTAGTGTATAGGAAAGCAACGGATATCTGTGTGTTAATTTTGTATCCTGCAACTTTGCTGAATTCAGATATTAGTTCTAGTATTTTTGGAGTGGAGTCTTTAGGGTTTTTTATATACAGTATCATGTCATCTGCAAATAGTGACAATTTGACTTCTTCTTTACCAATCTGGATGCCTTGTATGTCTTTGTTTTGTCTGATTGTTGTGGCTAGGACCTCCAGTACTATGTTGAATAACAGTGGAGAGAGTGGGCATCCCTGTCTTGTTCCTGATCTTAGATGAAAAGCTTTCAGCTTGTCGCTGTTAAGTATGATGTTAGCTGTGGGTTTGTCATATATGGCCTTTATGATGTTGAGGTACTTGCCCTCTGTATCCATTTTGTTGAGAGTTTTTATCATGAATGGATGTTGAATTTTGTCAAATGCTTTTTCAGCATCTATGGAGATGATCATGTGGTTTTTGTTCTTGTTGTTGATGTGGTGGATGATGTTGATGGATTTTCGAATGTTGTACCATCCTTGCATCCCTGGGATGAATCCCACTTGATCATGGTGTATGATCCTCTTGATGTATTTTTGAATTTGGTTTGCTAATATTTTGTTGAGTATTTTTGCATCTACGTTCATCAGGGATATTGGTCTGTAATTTTCTTTTTTGGTGAGGTGTTTGCCCGGTTTTGGTATTAGAGTGATGCTGGCTTCATAGAATGAGTTTGGAAGTATTCCCTCCTCTTCTATTTTTTGGAAAACTTTAAGGAGAATGGGTGTTATTTCTGGTAGAATTCAGAGGTGAATCCATCTGGTCTGGGGGTTTTGTTCTTGGGCAGTTTTTTTGATTACCGCTTCAATTTTGTTGCTGGTGATTGGTCTGTTTAGTTTTTCTGTTTCTTGCTTGGTCAGTCTTGGAAGGTTGTATTTTTCTAAGAAGTTGTCCATTTCTTCTAAGTTTTCCAGCTTGTTAGCATATAGATTCTCATAATATTCTCTTATAATTCTTTTTATTTCTGTGGGGTCCATCGTTATTTTTCCTTTCTCATTTCTGATTCTGTTTCTGTGTGTAGATTCTCTTTTTCTTCTAATGAGTTGGTTAGGGGTTTATCTATTTTGTTTATTTTTTTCAAAGAACCAGCTCTTGGTTTCATTAATTTTTCTATTGTTTTATTCTTCTCAATTTTATTTATTTCTTCTCTGATCTTTATTATGTCCCTCCTTCTGGTGACTTTGGGCCTTATTTGTTGTTCTTTTTCCAATTTCAGTAATTGTGTCTTTAGACTATTCATTTGGGAATGTTCTTCCTTTTTTAAATAGACCTGCATTGCAATGTACTTTCCTCTTAGAACTGCCTTTGCTGTGTCCCACAGAAGTTGTGGCTTTGTGTTGTTGTTGTCATTTGTCTCCATATATTCTTTGATTTCTGTTTTGATTTGATTGTTAACCCATTGATTAATTAGGAGAATGTTGTTAAGTCTCCATGTATTTGTGAGCCTTTTTGATTTCTTTCTAAAATTTATTTCTAGTTTTACATTTTTGTTATCTGAGAAGTTGGTTGGTAGGATTTCAGTATTTTTGAATTTACTGAGGTTCTCTTGTGGCCTAGTTTGTGGTCTATTCTGGAAAATGTTCCATGTGCACTTGAGAAGAATGTGTATACTGCTGCTTTTGGGTGCAGAGTTCTGTAGATGTCTGTTAGGTCCATCTGTTCTAGTGTGTTGTTCAGTGCCTCTGTGTCTTTACTTATTTTCTGTCTGGTTGATCTGTCCTTTGGAGTGAGTGGTGTGTTGAAGTCTCCTAAAATGAATGCATTGCTGTCTATTTCCTCCTTTAATTCTGTTAGTATTTGTTTCACATATGCTGGCACTCCTGTGTTGGGTGCATATATATTTATAATGGTTATATCTTCTTGTTGGACTACCCCTTTATCAGTATGTAATGTCCTTCTTTATCTCGTGGTACTTTCTTCGTTTTGAAGTCTATTTTGTCTGATATAAGTACTGCAACACCTGCTTTTTTCTCTTTGTTGTTCGCATGAAATATCTTTTTCCATCCCTTCACTTTTAGTCTGTGTATATCTTTGGGCTTGAGGTGAGTCTCTTGTAAGCAGCATATAGATTGGTAATTCTTTTTTATCCATTCTGTAACTGTGTCTTTTGATTGGTGCATTCAGTCCATTTACATTTAGGTTGATTATTGATAGATATGTACTTATTGCCATTGCTGGCTTTAGATTCGTGGTTACCAAAGATTCAAGGGTTGCTTCTTTACTATCTAAGAATCTAACTTAAGTTTCTTGTTGAGTTATTGTGAACACCGTCTGATGTTTCTTTATCTCTCCCTTCTTATTCTTCTTCCTCCATTCTTTATATATTAGGTGTTTTAATCTTTGCCTTTAGTTAGTATTTGGATGGTCTGCTCTCTTTGCTATGATTTTATTTTCTCTGGTGACATCTTTTTAGCCTTAGGGGTGCTTCCCTCTAGAGCAGTCCGTTTAAGATATCCTGTAGTGGTGGTTTATGAGAGGCAAACTCTCTCAACTTTCATTTGTCTGGAAATTGTTTAATCCTTCCGTCATATTTAAATAATAATCTTGCTGGATACAATATTCTTGGTTCGAGGCCCTTTTGTTTCATAACGTTAAATATATCATGCCATTCTCTTCTGGCCTGTAACGTTTCTGTTAAGAAGTGTGATGATAGTCTGAGGGGTTTTCCTTTGTAGGTGGTCTTTTTTCTCTCTCTAGCTGCCTTTAATATTCTGTCCTTATCTTTGATCTTTGCCATCTTAATTATTTTGTGTCTTAGTGTTGTCTTCCTTGGGTCGCTTGTGTTGGGAGATCTGTGGGCTTCCATGGTCTGAGAGACTATTTCCTTCCCCAGCGTGGGAAAGTTTTCAGCAATTATTTCTTCAGAGACACTTTCTATCCCTTTTTCTCTCTCTTCTTCCTCTGGTACTCCTATAATGCGAATATTGTTCCGTTTGGATTGGTCACACAGTTCTCTTAATATTCTTTCATTTCTAGAGATCCTTTTATCTCTCTCTCCCTCAGCTTCTCTGTATTCCTGTTCTCTGATTTCTATTCCATTAACAGTGTCTTGCATCTCATCCAGTCTTCTGTTAAGCCCATCAATCGCTTGTCTGATTTCTGCATTGTCTTTCCTGACTTCCCTCACTTCCTCCCTCACCTCTTGCACATTTCTCTGTAGATCCATCAGCATGGCTATAACTTTTATTCTGAATTCTTTTTCAGGAAGACTGTGCATGTCCACCTCTTCAGGCTCACTCTCTGGGGTTGTCTGGTTGATTTTAGTCTGGACCATATTCCTCTGTCTTTTCATGGCTATAGAAGCAGTTGCTGTTAGTTGCCATGTATGTCAGCTGGGATCTTTAAGACTTTAAAAAGAAAAAAAAAAGGAGAGAAAAGAAAGAAAGAAAGAAAGAAAAAATAAAGGAAAAATAAAAGAAAGAGAAGAAAAAAAACCCAAACAAACAAAAAACGCCCAACAGGAGTGGATTCTGTGGGGATGCTGTAGGTGGCACTGTTGCTCCAGTATTCCGCAACCGTGGCCGCGCCGCTCCGCAAGGCCCTTTATAGCTCTGGCCTGGGTGGGAACGAATGGGAGGCTGTTGATCTCTGTGGGAAGTCTAAGTGCGGCCACACTTTTCCAATTGCCAGCTAAGGTGTCTGAAACTCCCCAGGACTCCCAGCCTGCTGGGCTGAGTGTTCCGGGGCAATCCGGCTCCTCTGCTGGGCTCCTGTCTGTTTAAGACCGCGTAAAAAAGCACATGCTATTCTTCTTCTTTTTTTTTTTTCCTTCCTGGGAGCCGGCTGCAAGCACCCTGGCGCGTTACCTGCTCAGATCCTGCTCCCTCTGTCTCTCCAATCTGCACTACACCGCGTGATGTGTGTCAGCGTTCCCCCCGCAGATCACTGTCGCTGGTTATTTCGCGGGGCTGTACTTCCACTCCCTCCCGGCTCTGAATCCTCTCATGCCGTCAGTGCACTGGGGTGGGGGAGTGCTCGGGTCAGGACGCAGCTCCGTATCTTACCCGCCTCGCGGAGTGCCGAGTCCTCTCAGGTGTAGCTGCATGCTGTACACTTTCCTGTGTATTGTGGTCTCTCTTTTAGGAATACTTGTATTTACTGTATTTTCATAGATAAATATACTGTTGGGAGGAGATTTCAGCCCCCCTGCTTACGCCGCCATCTTCTAGAAGTCTGTGACCATTTAATTTTAAACGTGTAACTTTAGGAAGTTTCAGGTCACCTTGAACTTCACCACCAGAGCGTGGTGGTTCATTCTCTTCAGGCCCTGGAGTTCCTGCGGTCAGAACACATTGCTCCAGGGGCTCTTCTACAAGCAGCAAAATCTGATCCTTGTTCTCTGTAGCTGATACAGGGAATATGTCTAGGTATCCTGTGGGCTGGAAGTAGAATTCTTGGGTTGATAGAAAAGATTTTTCAAAGTTTTAAATACCAGTATTGGCATGTTTGGACAGTAAAGTGTTTCTAGAAGCCCTGGACTCTTCTTGATGCTACATCATATAAAGGGGAAACTTGTATTTTTTTGTGCTCTAGAGCAAGCAGAGCAAGTGAAACCAGTTACATCAGTAGGAGAAAAAGGAAGTTTATTTATTATTATTAAAAAAAATTTTTTTTTGGTATCATTAATCTACAATTACATGTGCAATATTATGGTTATTAAACTACCCACTTCATCAGGTCACCCCCACCAACCCCATTACAGTCACTGTCCATAAGCGTAGTGAGATGCTATAGAATCACTACTTGTCTTCTCTGAGTTGTACAGGCCTCCCCGCACCCCTCCCAACATTACATCCGCTAATCATAATGCCCCTTTTTCCCCCTTGTCCCTCCCTTCCCGCCCATCCTCCCCAGTCCCTTTCCCTTTGATAACTATTAGACCATTCTTGGGTTCTGTGAGTCTGCTGCTGTTTTTTTCTTTCAGTTTTTTTCTTTGCTCTTATACTCCACATATGAGTGAAATCATTTGATACTTGTCTTTTTCG
>JAQQAC010006923.1:30639777-30709235 GCA_029783875.1 Phataginus tricuspis
GTGCAATATTATGGTTATTAAACTACCCCCTTCATCAGGTCCCCCCCACCAACCCCATTACAGCCACTGTCTCAGCGTAGTGAGATGCTATAGAGTCACTACTTGTTTTCTCTGAGTTGTGTAGCCCTCCCCATGCCCCCGCTACCTTGTGTCTGCTAATCGTAATACCCCTTTTTCCCTATTATCCCTCCCTTCCCACCATCTTCCCCAGTCCCTTTCCCTTTATTAACTATTAGTCCGTTCTTGGTTTCTGTGAGTCTGCTGCTGTTTTGTTCCTTCAGTTTTCTTCTTTGTTCTTATACTCCACATATGAGTGAAATCATTTGATACTTGTCTTTTTCAGCTTGGCTTATTTCACTGAGCATAATACCCTCTAGCTCCATCCATGTTGTTGCAAATGGTAGGATTTGTTTTCTTCTTACGACTGAATAATATTCCATTGTGTATATGTACCACCTCTTTATCCATTCATCTACTGATGGACGCTTAGGTTGCTTCCATTTCTTGGCTATTGTAAATAGTACTGCGATAAACATAGGGGTGCATATATCTTTATCAAACTGGGCTACTGCATTCTTAGGGTAAATTCCTAGGAGTGGGATTCCAGGGTCAAATGGTATTTCTATTTTGAGTTTTTTGAGGAACCTCCATACTGCTTTCCACAATGGTTGAACTAATTTGCATTCCCACTAGCAGTGTAGGAGGGTTCCCATTTCTCCACATCCATGCCAACATTTGTTGTTGTTTGTGTTTTGGATGTTGGCCATCCTCACTGGTGTGAGGTGATACCTCATTGTGGTTTTAATCTGCATTTCTCTGATGATTAGCGATGTGGAGCATCTTTACATGTGCCTGTTGACCATCTGAATTTCTTCTTTAGAGAAGTGTCTATTCATGTCCTCTGCCCATTTCTTAATTGGATTATTTGCTTTTTGTTTGTTAAGGTGCGTGAGTTCTTTATATATTTTGGATGTCAACCCCATATCAGATACGTCATTGATGAATATATTCTCCCATACTGTAGGATGTCTTTTTGTTCTACTGATGGTGTCCTTTGCTGTACAGAAGCTTTTCAGCTTCATAGAGTCCCACTTGTTCATTTTTGCTTTTGTTTCCCTTGCCCGGGGAGATATGTTCATGAAGAAGTCACTCATGTTTATGTCCAAGAGATTTTTGCCTATGTTTTTTTCTAAGAGTTTTATGGTTTCATGACTTACATTCAGGTCTTTGATCCACCTTGAGTTTACCTTTGTGTATGGGGCTAGACAGTAGTCCAGTTTCATTCTCTTACATGTAGCTGTCCAGTTTTTCCAACACCAGCTGCTGAAGAGGTTGTCATCTCCCCATTGTATATCCAAGGCTCCTTTATCAAATATTAATTGACTGTAGATGTTTGGGTTAATGTTTGGATTTTCTATTCTGTTCCACTGGTCTGTGGGTCTGTTTTTGTGCCAATACCAAATTATCTTGATTACTGTGGGTTTGTAGTAGAGCTTGAAGTCAGGGAGCGTAATTCCCCGTTTGATTCCTCCTTCTCAGGATTGCTTTGGCTATTCGGGGTCTTTTGTGGTTCCCGATGAATTTTAGAATTATTTGTTCAAGTTCATTGAAGAAAGCTGTTGGTAGTTTGATAGGGATTGCATTGAATCTGTAGATTGCTTTAGGTAGTATAGCCATTTTGACAATATTTATTCTTCCTAGCCAAGAGCATGGGATGAATTTCCATTTGTTAGTGTCCTCTTTAATTTCTCTTAGGAGTGTCTTGTAGTTTTCAGAGTACAGGTCTTTAGTACAGGTCTTTCACTTCCTTGGTTAGGTTTATTCCTAGATATTTTATTCTTTTTGATGCAATTGTGAATGGAATTGTTTTTCTGATTTCTCTTTCTGTTAGTTCATCATTAGTGTATAGGAAAGCAACGGATATCTGTGTGTTAATTTTGTATCCTGCAACTTTGCTGAATTCAGATATTAGTTCTAGTATTTTTGGAGTGGAGTCTTTAGGGTTTTTTATATACAGTATCATGTCATCTGCAAATAGTGACAATTTGACTTCTTCTTTACCAATCTGGATGCCTTGTATGTCTTTGTTTTGTCTGATTGTTGTGGCTAGGACCTCCAGTACTATGTTGAATAACAGTGGAGAGAGTGGGCATCCCTGTCTTGTTCCTGATCTTAGATGAAAAGCTTTCAGCTTGTCGCTGTTAAGTATGATGTTAGCTGTGGGTTTGTCATATATAGCCTTTATGATGTTGAGGTACTTGCCCTCTGTATCCATTTTGTTGAGAGTTTTTATCATGAATGGATGTTGAATTTTGTCAAATGCTTTTTCAGCATCTATGGAGATGATCATGTGGTTTTTGTTCTTGTTGTTGTTGATGTGGTGGATGATGTTGATGGATTTTCGAATGTTGTACCATCCTTGCATCCCTGGGATGAATCCCACTTGATCATGGTGTATGATCCTCTTGATGTATTTTTGAATTTGGTTTGCTAATATTTTGTTGAGTATTTTTGCATCTACGTTCATCAGGGATATTGGTCTGTAATTTTCTTTTTTGGTGAGGTGTTTGCCCGGTTTTGGTATTAGAGTGATGCTGGCTTCATAGAATGAGTTTGGAAGTATTCCCTCCTCTTCTATTTTTTGGAAAACTTTAAGGAGAATGGGTGTTATTTCTGGTAGAATTCAGAGGTGAATCCATCTGGTCTGGGGGTTTTGTTCTTGGGCAGTTTTTTTGATTACCGCTTCAATTTTGTTGCTGGTGATTGGTCTGTTTAGTTTTTCTGTTTCTTACTTGGTCAGTCTTGGAAGGTTGTATTTTTCTAAGAAGTTGTCCATTTCTTCTAAGTTTTCCAGCTTGTTAGCATATAGATTCTCATAATATTCTCTTATAATTCTTTTTATTTCTGTGGGGTCCATCGTTATTTTTCCTTTCTCATTTCTGATTCTGTTTCTGTGTGTAGATTCTCTTTTTCTTCTAATGAGTTGGTTAGGGGTTTATCTATTTTGTTTATTTTTTTCAAAGAACCAGCTCTTGGTTTCATTAATTTTTCTATTGTTTTATTCTTCTCAATTTTATTTATTTCTTCTCTGATCTTTATTATGTCCCTCCTTCTGGTGACTTTGGGCCTTATTTGTTCTTCTTTTTCCAATTTCAGTAATTGTGTCTTTAGACTATTCATTTGGGAATGTTCTTCCTTTTTTAAATAGACCTGGATTGCAATGTACTTTCCTCTTAGAACTGCCTTTGCTGTGTCCCACAGAAGTTGTGGCTTTGTGTTGTTGTTGTCATTTGTCTCCATATATTCTTTGATTTCTGTTTTGATTTGATTGTTAACCCATTGATTAATTAGGAGAATGTTGTTAAGTCTCCATGTATTTGTGAGCCTTTTTGATTTCTTTCTAAAATTTATTTCTAGTTTTACATTTTTGTTATCTGAGAAGTTGGTTGGTAGGATTTCAGTATTTTTGAATTTACTGAGGTTCTCTTGTGGCCTAGTTTGTGGTCTATTCTGGAAAATGTTCCATGTGCACTTGAGAAGAATGTGTATACTGCTGCTTTTGGGTGCAGAGTTCTGTAGATGTCTGTTAGGTCCATCTGTTCTAGTGTGTTGTTCAGTGCCTCTGTGTCTTTACTTATTTTCTGTCTGGTTGATCTGTCCTTTGGAGTGAGTGGTGTGTTGAAGTCTCCTAAAATGAATGCATTGCTGTCTATTTCCTCCTTTAATTCTGTTAGTATTTGTTTCACATATGCTGGCACTCCTGTGTTGGGTGCATATATATTTATAATGGTTATATCTTCTTGTTGGACTACCCCTTTATCAGTATGTAATGTCCTTCTTTATCTCATGGTACTTTCTTCGTTTTGAAGTCTATTTTGTCTGATATAAGTACTGCAACACCTGCTTTTTTCTCTTTGTTGTTCGCATGGAATATCTTTTTCCATCCCTTCACTTTTAGTCTGTGTATATCTTTGGGCTTGAGGTGAGTCTCTTGTAAGCAGCATATAGATTGGTAATTCTTTTTTATCCATTCTGTAACTGTGTCTTTTGATTGGTGCATTCAGTCCATTTACATTTAGGTTGATTATTGATAGATATGTACTTATTGCCATTGCTGGCTTTAGATTCGTGGTTACCAAAGATTCAAGGGTTGCTTCTTTACTATCTAAGAATCTAACTTAAGTTTCTTGTTGAGTTATTGTGAACACCGTCTGATGTTTCTTTATCTCTCCCTTCTTATTCTTCTTCCTCCATTCTTTATATATTAGGTGTTTTAATCTTTGCCTTTAGTTAGTATTTGGATGGTCTGCTCTCTTTGCTATGATTTTATTTTCTCTGGTGACATCTTTTTAGCCTTAGGGGTGCTTCCCTCTAGAGCAGTCCGTTTAAGATATCCTGTAGTGGTGGTTTATGAGAGGCAAACTCTCTCAACTTTCATTTGTCTGGAAATTGTTTAATCCTTCCGTCATATTTAAATAATAATCTTGCTGGATACAATATTCTTGGTTCGAGGCCCTTTTGTTTCATAACGTTAAATATATCATGCCATTCTCTTCTGGCCTGTAACGTTTCTGTTAAGAAGTGTGATGATAGTCTGAGGGGTTTTCCTTTGTAGGTGGTCTTTTTTCTCTCTCTAGCTGCCTTTAATATTCTGTCCTTATCTTTTATCTTTGCCATCTTAATTATTTTGTGTCTTAATGTTGTCTTCCTTGGGTCGCTTGTGTTGGGAGATCTGTGGGCTTCCATGGTCTGAGTGAGAGACTATTTCCTTCCCCAGCGTGGGAAAGTTTTTAGCAATTATTTCTTCAGAGACACTTTCCATCCCTTTTTCTCTCTCTTCTTCCTCTGGTACTCCTATAATGCGAATATTGTTCCGTTTGGATTGGTCACACAGTTCTCTTAATATTCTTTCATTTCTAGAGATCCTTTTATCTCTCTCTCCCTCAGCTTCTCTGTATTCCTGTTCTCTGATTTCTATTCCATTAACAGTGTCTTGCATCTCATCCAGTCTTCTGTTAAGCCCATCAATCGCTTGTCTGATTTCTGCATTGTCTTTCCTGACTTCCCTCACTTCCTCCCTCAGCTCTTGCACATTTCTCTGTAGATCCGTCAGCATGGCTATAACTTTTATTCTGAATTCTTTTTCAGGAAGACTGTGCATGTCCACCTCTTCAGGCTCACTCTCTGGGGTTGTCTGGTTGATTTTAGTCTGGACCATATTCCTCTGTCTTTTCATGGCTATAGAAGCAGTTGCTGCTAGTTGCCATGTATGTCAGCTGGGATCTTTAAGACTTTAAAAAGAAAAAAAAAAGGAGAGAAAAGAAAGAAAGAAAGAAAGAAAAAATAAAGGAAAAATAAAAGAAAGAGAAGAAAAAAAACCCAAACAAACAAAAAACGCCCAACAGGAGTGGATTCTGTGGGGATGCTGTAGGTGGCACTGTTGCTCCAGTATTCCGCAACCGTGGCCGCGCCGCTCCGCAAGGCCCTTTATAGCTCTGGCCTGGGTGGGAACGAATGGGAGGCTGTTGATCTCTGTGGGAAGTCTAAGTGCGGCCACACTTTTCCAATTGCCAGCTAAGGTGTCTGAAACTCCCCAGGACTCCCAGCCTGCTGGGCTGAGTGTTCCAGGGCAATCCGGCTCCTCTGCTGGGCTCCTGTCTGTTTAAGACCGCGTAAAAAAGCACATGCTATTCTTCTTCTTTTTTTTTTTTCCTTCCTGGGAGCCGGCTGCAAGCACCCTGGCGCGTTACCTGCTCAGATCCTGCTCCCTCTGTCTCTCCAATCTGCACTACACCGCGTGATGTGTGTCAGCGTTCCCCCCGCAGATCACTGTCGCTGGTTATTTCGCGGGGCTGTACTTCAACTCCCTCCCGGCTCTGAATCCTCTCATGCCGTCAGTGCACTGGGGTGGGGGAGTGCTCGGGTCAGGACGCAGCTCCGTATCTTACCCGCCTCGCAGAGTGCCGAGTCCTCTCAGGTGTAGCTGCATGCTGTACACTTTCCTGTGTATTGTGGTCTCTCTTTTAGGAATACTTGTATTTACTGTATTTTCATAGATAAATATACTGTTGGGAGGAGATTTCAGCCCCCCTGCTTACGCCGCCATCTTCTAGAAGTCTGTGACCATTTAATTTTAAACGTGTAACTTTAGGAAGTTTCAGGTCACCTTGAACTTCACCACCAGAGCGTGGTGGTTCATTCTCTTCAGGCCCTGGAGTTCCTGCGGTCAGAACACATTGCTCCAGGGGCTCTTCTACAAGCAGCAAAATCTGATCCTTGTTCTCTGTAGCTGATACAGGGAATATGTCTAGGTATCCTGTGGGCTGGAAGTAGAATTCTTGGGTTGATAGAAAAGATTTTTCAAAGTTTTAAATACCAGTATTGGCATGTTTGGACAGTAAAGTGTTTCTAGAAGCCCTGGACTCTTCTTGATGCTACATCATATAAAGGGGAAACTTGTATTTTTTTGTGCTCTAGAGCAAGCAGAGCAAGTGAAACCAGTTACATCAGTAGGAGAAAAAGGAAGTTTATTTATTATTATTAAAAAAAAATTTTTTTTGGTATCATTAATCTACAATTACATGTGCAATATTATGGTTATTAAACTACCCACTTCATCAGGTCACCCCCACCAACCCCATTACAGTCACTGTCCATAAGCGTAGTGAGATGCTATAGAATCACTACTTGTCTTCTCTGAGTTGTACAGGCCTCCCCGCACCCCTCCCAACATTACATCCGCTAATCATAATGCCCCTTTTTCCCCCTTGTCCCTCCCTTCCCGCCCATCCTCCCCAGTCCCTTTCCCTTTGATAACTATTAGACCATTCTTGGGTTCTGTGAGTCTGCTGCTGTTTTTTTCTTTCAGTTTTTTTCTTTGCTCTTATACTCCACATATGAGTGAAATCATTTGATACTTGTCTTTTTCGACTTGGCTTATTTCACTGAGCATAATACCCTCTAGCTCCATCCATGTTGTTGCAAATGGTAGGATTTGTTTTCTTCTTACGACTGAATAATATTCCATTATGTATATGTATCAAACCTTCTTTAACCATTCATCTACTGATGGACACTTAGGTTGCTTCCATTTCTTGGCTATTGTAAATAATGCTGCGATAAACATAGGGGTGCATCTGTCTTTTTGAAACTGGGCTGCTGCGTTCTTAGGGTAAATTCCTAGGAGTGGGATTCCAGGGTCAAATGGTATTTCTATTTTGAGTTTTTTGAGGAACCTCCATATTTCTTTCCACAATGGTTGAACTAATTTGCATTCCCACCAGCAGTGTAGGACGGTTCCATTTTCTCCACATCCTTGCGGACATTTGTTGTTGTTTGTGTTTTGGATGTTTGCCATCCTCACTGGTGTGAGGTGATATCTCATTGTGGTTTTAATTTGCATTTCTCTGATGATTAGCAATGTGGAACATCTTTTGATGTGCCTGTTGGCCATCTGAATTTGTACTTTGGAGAAGTGTCTATTCATGTCCTCTGCCCATTTCTTAATTGGATTATTTGCCTTTTGTTTGTTGAGGTGCATGAGTTCTTTATATATTTTGGATGTCAATCCCTTATTGGATATGTCATTTATGAATATATTCTCTTATACTGTAGGATGACTTTTTGTTCTACTGATGGTGTCCTTTGCTGTACAGAAACTTTTCAGCTTCATAGAGTCCCAGTTCGTTTTTGCTTTTGTTTTCCTTGCCCGGGGAGATATGTTCATAAAGATGTCGCTCATGTTTATGTCGAAGAAATTTTTGCCTATGTTTTTTTCTAAGAGTTTTATGGTTTCATGACTTATATTCAGGTCTTTGATCCACCTTGAGTTTACCTTTGTGTATGGGGCTAGACAGTCGTCTAGTTTCATTCTCTAACATGTAGCTGTCCAGTTTTTCCAACACCAGCTGCTGAAGAGGCTGTCATCTCCCCATTGAATATCCAAGGCTCCTTTATCAAATACTAATTGGCTGTAGATGTTTAGGTTAATGTTTGGATTTTCTATTCTGTTCCACTGGTCTGTGGGTCTGTTTTTGTGCCAATACCAAATTGTCTTGATTACTGTGGGTTTGTAGTAGAGCTTGAAGTCAGGGAGCATAATTCCCCCTTTTTTATTCCTCCTTCTCAGGATTGCTTTGGCTATTTGGGGCCTTTTGTGGTTCCATATGGATTTTAGAATTATTTGTTCAAGTTCATTGAAGAAAGCTGTTGGTATTTTGATAGGGATTGTGTTGAATCTGTAGATTGCGTTACGTCATTTTGACAATATTTATTCTTCCTAGCCAAGAGCATGGGATGCATTTCCATTTGTTAGTGTCCTCTTTAATTTCTCCTAGGAGTGTCTTGTAGTTTTCAGAGTATAGGTCTTTCCCTTCCTTTGTTAGGTTTATTCCTATGTATTTTAGTCTGTTTGATGCAATTGTGAATGGAATTGTTTTCTTGATTTCTCTTTCTGTTTGCTCATCGTTAGTGTATTGGAAAGCAACGGATTTCTGTGTAGTAATTTTGTATACTGCAACTTTGCTGAATTCAGATAGTAGTTCTAGTAGTTTTTTAGTGGAGTCTTTAGGGTTTTTTATGTACAATATCATGTCATCTGCAAGTAGTGACAATTTGACTTCTTCTTTACCTATCTGGATACCTTGTATGTCTTTGTTTTGTGTGATTGCTGTGGTAAGACCTCCAGTACTATGTTGAATAACAGTGGAGAGAGTGGGCATCCCTGTCTTGTTCCTGATCTTAGATGAAAAGCTTTCAGCTTCTCACTGTTAAGTGTGATGTTAGCTGTGGGTTTGTCATATATGGCCTTTATGATGTTGAGGTACTTGCCCTCTATACCCATTTTGTTGAGAGTTTTAATCATGAATGGATGTTGAATTTTGTCAAATGCTTTTTCAGCATCTATGGAGATGATCATGTGGTTTTTTGTTCTTGTTGTTGTTGATGTGGTGAATGATGTTCATGGATTTTCGAATGTTGTACCATCCTTGCATACCTGAGGTGAATCCCACTTTATCATGATGTATGACCCTCTTAATGTATTTCTGAATTTGGTTTGCTAATATTTTGTTGAGTATTTTTACATCTATGTTCATCAGGGATATTGGTCTGTAATTTTCTTGTTTAGAGAGGTCTTTGCCAGTTTTTGGTATTAGAGTGATGCTGGCTTCATAGAAAGAGTTTGGAAGTATTCCCTCCTCTTCTAGTTTTTTGGAAAACTTTAAGGAAAATGGGTATTATTTCTCCTCTATACCTCGCATTGAATTCAGAGGTGCATCCATCTGGCCTGGGTTTTTTTTCTTGGGTAGTTTTTTGATTACCGCTTCAATTTTCTTGCTGGTGATTGGTCTGTTTAGTTTTTGTGTTTCTTGCTTGGTCAGTCTTGGAAGGTTGTATTTTTCTAAGAAGTTGTCCATTTCTTCTACGTTTTCCAACTTGTTAGCATATAGATTCTCATTATATTCTCTTGTAACTTTTTTGTATTTCTGTGAGGGTCATTGTTATTTTTCCTTTCTCATTTCTGATTCTGTTTATGTGTGTAGATTCTCTTTTTCTCTTAATAAGTCTGGCTAGAGGTTTATCTATTTTGTTTATTTTGTCAAAGAACCAACTCTTGGTTTCATTGATTTTTTCTATTGTTTTATTCTTCTCAATTTTATTTATTTCTTCTCTGATCTTTATTATGTCCCTCCTCCTGGTGACTTTGGGCCTCATTTGTTCTTATCCAATTTCAGTAATTGTGTCTTTAGACTATTCATTTGGGATTCTTCCTTATTTAAATAGGCCTGAATTTTAATTTACTTTCCTCTTAGAACTGCCTTTGCTGCGTCCCACAGAAGTTGTGGCTTTGTGTTGTTGTTGTCATTAGTCTACATATATTCTTTGATCTCTGTTTTAGTTTGGTTGTTGACCCACTGATTATTTAGGAGAATGTTGTTAAGTCTCCATGTATTTGTTAGCGTTTTTGTTTTCTTTCTAGAATTTATTTCTAGTTTTATACCTCTGTGATCTGAGAAGTTGGTTGTTAAAAATTTAGTATTTTTTAATTTACTGAGGTTCTTTTTGTGGCCTAGTATGTGGTCTATTCTGGAAAATGTTCCATGTGTACTTGAGAAGAATGTGTGTCCTGTTGCTTTTGGGTGTAGAGTTCTGTAGATGTCTGTTAGGTCCATCTGTTCTAGTGTGTTGTTCAGTGCCTCTGTGTCTTTACTTATTTTCTGTCTGGTTGATCTGTCCTTTGGAGTGAGTGGTGTGTTGAAGTCTCCTAAAATGAATGCATTGCTTTCTTTTTCCTCCTTTAATTGTGTTAGTATTTGTTTCACATATGTTGGCGCTCCTGTGTTCGGTGTATATATATTTAAAATGAGTATATCATCTTGTTGGACTCTTGCTACTTTCTTCATTTTGAAGTATATTTTGTCTGATACAAGTACTGCAACACCTGCTTTTTTCTCTTTGTTGTTTGCATGAAATATCTTTTCTTTTTATCTATCCTATTACTCTGTGTCTTTTGATTGGTGCATTCAGTCCATTTACATTTAGGGTGATTATCGATAGATATGTATTCATTGCCATTGCCAACTTTAGATTTGTGATTACCAAAGGTTCAAGGGTTGCTTCTTTACTATCTAACAGTCTAACTTAACTTGTCAAGTTATTACAAACAGAATCTGATGATTCATTTCTCTCCCTTCTTATTCTTCCTCCTCCATTCTTTATATGCAAGGTGTTTTATTCTTTGCCTTTAGTTAGTATTTGGATGATCTGCTTTCTTTGCTATGATTTTATTTTCTCTGGTGACATCTTTTTAGCCTTAGGAGTGCTTCCATCTAGAGCAGTCCCTTTAAGGTATCATGTAGAGGTGGTTTATGGGAGGCAAATTCCCTCAACTTTCGCTTGTCTGGGAATTGTTTAACCCCTCCCTCAAATTTAAATGATAATCTTGCTGGATACAATATTCTTGTTTTGAGGCCTTTCTGTTTCATTACTTTAAATATATCATGCCATTCTCTTCTGGCCTGTAAGGTTTCTGTTGAGGTCTGATGATAGTCTGATGGGTTTTCCATTGTAGGTGATCTTTTTTCTCTCTCTAGCTCCCTTTAATACTGTGTTCTTATCTTTGATCTTTGCCATCTTAGTTATTATGTGTCTTGGTTTCATTACGTTAAATATATCATGCCATTCTCTTCAGGCCTGTAAGGTTTCTGTTGAGGTCTGATGATAGTCTGATGGGTTTTCCATTGTAGGAGATCTTTTTTCTCTCTCTAGCTCCCTTTAATACTGTGTCCTTATCTTTGATCTTTGCCATCTTAGTTATTATGTGTCTTGGTGTTGTCTTCCTTTGGTCCCTTATGTTGGGAGATCTGTGGGCTTCCATGGTCTGAGAGACTATTTCCTTCCCCAGCATGGGGAAGTTTTCAGCAATTATTTCTTCAAAGACACTTTCTATCCCTTTTTCTCTCTCTTCTTCCTCTGGTACTCCTTCGAATATTGTTCTGTTTGGATTGGTCACACAGTTCTCTTAATATTCTTTCATTCCTAGAGATCCTTTTATCTCTCTCTCCCTCAGCTTCTCTGTATTCCCGTTGTCTGATTTCTATTCCTTTAACAGTCTCTTGCATCTTGTCCAGTCTGGTGCTAAGTCCATCAATCGACTGTCTCATTTCTGAATTGTCTTTCCTCACTTCCCTCACTTCCTCCCTTAGCTCTTGGATATTTCTCTGTAGATGCATCAGTATGGTTATGACTTTTATTTTGAATTCTTTTTCAGGAAGATTGTGCATGTCCATCCCATTAGGCTTCCTCTCTGGGGTTATCTGCCTAAGCTTTGTTTGTGCCATATTCCTCTGTCTTTTCATGGCGATAGATGTGTTTGCTGGTGGGTGCCACGTGTGTCAGCTGGGCTCTTTAAGACTTTTAAAAAGAAAAAGAAAAAGAAGAAACCTTCGCCGGGAGTAGATTCTGTGAGGATGCTGTAGGTGGCTTTGCTGCTCCACTGTTCTGTTCCGCCAGACCCTTTGGGGCGCCAGCCGGGGGCTCAGGAATGAATGGGAGGCTGCTGATCTCGGTGGGAAGCCTCGGCGTGGCTGCTTTGCCTGGCCGTTGGCTATGGGTTCTGAAATTCCCCATGACTCCCAGCCTGCTGGGCTGAGTCCGCCGGGACGATTTTGTTTTGCTTTTGAACCCTTGTCTCTTTAAGACTTTTTAAAAAGCACGTGCCTTTCTTTTGTCCTAGGGAGCTGGCTGAGAGGACCTTGTTGCATTGTCCTTCTCAGATCCTGTCCTTCTGTTTCTCTAATCTCCGATATACCGTGCGATGTGTGTCAGTGCTCCTGGTGCGGATCACTAGGCCTAGTTATTTGGCAGGCCTTTGCTTCCACTCCCTCCCAACTCTGAATCTTTTCCTCCCATCGGTGCGCTGGGGTGGGGGAGTGCTCGGGTCCTGGCAGGTCGCGGCTTTGTATCTTACCCGCTTCATGAGGCGTTGAGTCCTCCCAGGTGTAGCTCTAGCCTGGCTGTTGTCCTGTATCTTCTGGTCTCTCTTTTAGGAATAGTTGTATTTGTTGTATTTTCATAAATATATATGGTTTTGGGAGGAGATTTCCACCGCCCTGCTCACGCCGCCATCTTCCCAGAACTCAGGAAGTTTATTTTCTAATAAATGTTCTGACATAGTGAGAGCTGAGAATGGTTTAGATTTCATGATTATTAAAATAATACAGCGTCACACAGAGTTATAATCACAAGGAAGTTAAAACAGAAGATGAAATTAAAGGTAAAATTAAAGAATCTGGAGCTGAATACTAGTAGTGTTTTTTGCTGTGTATTAGTTGTCCTTTGTTTTGGGGACTTGTTTTTGTTTAAAACCATGTGTTTGTATATCGTCTGAGCTCATGTCTTCTTTCACATGCTTAAAATGGTAGAATGAAAGAGAGTGAGGAAGATCATCCTTTTTTTTTTTTCTTGGTTCTGGCTAGATTCTTACATCACAGTAATGAAATGGTTTCAATATAATGGCAAATTCGGAAAAGAGCGGAATTTAAATACTAAGCTGCTCAATTAAGGTTGAGACATGATTCTTAACCTTGAGAAATTCACTGTGAACACAGGAGCTAAGGAAACAAATAACCCTAAGACAGCAGGATAAGTGAGAGGTAGACAGAGTTGTACAGATACAAGAAATGAGTCCATCAGGTTTGATGGAACCTGTGGTGGAGAGAATATGGTTTTTCCCCTCATATATACTGTGACTCTGTAGTTAGTTGTACATATGTTTATAATTGTTAATCTTCTAGTGTTCTGACCTAACATTATAAAATGTTGTTCTTTATCCCTAGTAACTTTTATTTTTTTGGTTTTAAACTTGGTATGTGTGATGGTAGTGAAGCTGTGGCAGCTCCCTTATGGTTGCTGTTTATATGGTCTGTTTTCCTACCGTTTCCCTTCATCCTGTTTGTGCCTTTGAATCTGAAGTGTATCTCCTGTAGACCATCCCATTTTCTTCTTTTCATGTTTTTTATTTTGACTCTAGTCTGAAAATAACTGCCTTTTGATTGGATTAATTTACATTTAATGTTATTATTAGTATGGTTGGCTTTACCTCTGCCTTTTGCTTTCTGTTTTCTATGTCTTCTGTTTTTTGATCCTTTGTTTCTTCTTTACTGCCACAGTTTGCATTAAGTGCATATTTTCTAGTGTCACATTTTATTCTTTTAATTATTGACTATATATTTTTGAGTTCTTTTCTTAGTGTTTCTCTAGGGCTGACAGTATACATCTTAGTTATCAGAATCTACTTTATAGTTATACTGACTTAATTCCAGTGACATAGAGAAACTACTTCTACATATCTCTATTCCCTCTCTCTCTTTCTTATGCTATTGTTACTCATTTTATACCTGTGTAACAACTCAAGAAATTGTTATAATTATTACTTTATTTTATTTTATGCACTTAGGGATTTTGAGAGAAGAAAGGGGGCCAAGTACATAGTTACAGAGTTTGCTGTATTAACCTTCTCACTTAGTATTTCTGGTTCTCTTCACTTCTTCCTGTGGATTCCTGTTACCATCAGGTGTCAGTTTCTACTCACCCCCTTTGTGCTGTTATTGCCAAATATATTACATCTCTATATACTGTAGCTTAACAGAACAATTATATGTGCTCTTCAGATAAACTAGGAGAAAGGAGAAGAAATATACTGTTATACTGTCTTTTATAATTAATTGTGTAGTTACCTTTAGTGGTATGTTTTGTGTGGATTTGAATTAGTCTGGTGTCACTTGCTTTCAACCTGAAGAACTTCCTTTAGATTTCTTTTAAGGCAGGTATGCTAGTAAGGAATTCTTTCAGTTTTGTTATCTCCGAATGTCTTTACTTTGCCTTCATTTTTGAAACATAGTTTTACTGAGTTATTAGGTAATTGCTTGAGTTACTTTCAGCACAGTGAAACATGCTTTTCTACTGTTTTCTTAATTGTTTCTGATGAGAAGTTAGCTGTTAATCTTATTAGAATTCCTTTGTAAGTGATGAGTTGTTTTTATCTTGCAGATTCAAGATTTCATTTTTGTCTTTGACTTACAACTTGTTAACTATGATGTATCAGGGTATAGCTCTCCTTATTTACCTTACTTGAAGTTCACTGAGCTTGATGTGTAGATTGTTTTTTTTTTGTCTTTTCCTTTTATTACATTTTTTTGCTATCATTAATGTACAGTTAAATGAGCAATATTATGGTTACTAGACTCCCCCTATTATCAAATCCCCACCACATACCCCATTACAGTCACTGTCCATCAGTGTAGTACGATGCTATAGAATCACTACTTGTCTTCTCTGTGTTATACTGCCTTCCCGTGCCTCCCCCCCACATTATGTGTGCTAACCGTATTGCCCCTTTTTCCCCCTTCTCCCTCCTTTCCTACCCATCTTCCCCAGTTCCTTTCCCTTTGGTAACTGTTAGTTCATTCTTGGGTTCTGTGAGTCTGCTGCTGTTTTGTTCCTTCAGGTTTTTCTTTGTTCTGATACTCCACAAGATGAGTGAAATCATTTCATACTTGTCTTTCTCCACCTGACTTATTTCACTGAGCATAATACCCTCTAGCTGCATCCATGTTGTTGCAAATGTTAGGGTTTGTTTTCTTCTTATGGCTGAATAATATTTTATTGTGTATATGTAGCACATCTTCCTTATCCATTCATCTACTAATGGCCATTTAGCTTGCTTCCATTTCTTGGCTATTGTAAATAGTGCTGCGATAAACATAGGGGTGTATATGTCTTTTTTCAAACTGGGCTCCTACATTCTTAGGGTAAATTCCTAGGAGTGGAATTCCTGAGTCAAATGGTATTTCTATTTTGAGTTTTTTGAGGAACCTCCATACTGCTTCCCACAATGGTTGAACTAATTTGCATTCCCACCAGCAGTGTAGGAGGGTTCCCCTTTCTCCACATCCTCACCAACATTTGTTTTTGTTTGTCTTTTGGATGTTGGCCATCCTTACTGGTGTGAAGTGATATCTCATTGTAGTTTTAATTTTCATTTCTCTGATGATTAGCGATGTGGAGCATCTTTTCATGGGCCTGTTGGCCATCTGAATTTCTTCTTTGGAGAAGTGTCTGTTCAGATTTTCTGCCCATTTTTTAATTGGATTATTTGCTTTTTGTTTGTTGAGGTGCATGAGTTCTTTATATATTTTGGATGTTAACCCTTTATTGGATATGTCATTTTTGAATATATTCTCCCATATTGTAGGATGCCTTTTTGTTCTGTTGATGGTGTCCTTTGCTGTACAGAAGCTTTTCAGCTTGATATAGTCCCACTTGTTCATGTTTGCTTTTGTATCCTTTGCCCAGGGAGATATGTTCATGAAGAAGTTGCTCATGTTTATGTCTGAGAGATTTTTGCCTATGTTTTTTTCTAAGAGCTTTAAGGTTTCATGACTTACATTCAGGTCTTTGATCCATTTCGAGTTTACTTTTGTGTATGGGGTTAGACAATGATCCAGTTTCATTCTCTTGCATGTAGCTGTCCAGTTTTGCCAACACCAGCAGTTGAAGAGGCAGTCATTTCTCCATTGTGTTTCCATGGCTCCTTTATCGTATATTAACTGCCCATATATGCTTAGGTTTATATCTGGGCTCTCTATTCTGTTCCATTGGTCTGTGGTCTGTTCTTTTGCCAATACCAAATTGTCTTAATTACTGTGGCTTTGTAGTAGAACTTGAAGTCAGGAAGCATAATTCCCACCACTTTATTCTTCCTTCTCAGGATTGCTTTGGCTATTTGGGGTCTTTTGTGGTTTCATATGAATTTTAGAACTATTTGCTCTAGTTCATTGAAGAATGCTGTTGGTATTTTGATAGGGATTGCACTGAATCTGTAGATTGCTTTACGCAGTATGGCCATTTTGACAATATTAATTCTTCCTATCCATGAGCACAGGATATGTTTCCATTTATTGTTATCTTCTTTAATTTTTCTCATGAGTGTCTTGTAGTTTTCAGAGTATAGGTCTTTCACTTCCTTGGTTAATTATTTAGGTATTTTATTCTTTTGGATGCAATTGTAAATGGAATTGTTTTCTTGATTTCTCATTTGGCTAGTTCACCATTAGTGTATAGAAATGCAACAGATTTCTGTGCATTAATTTTGTATCCCACAGTTTTACTGAATTCAGATATTAGATCTAGTAGTTTTGGAGTAGATTCTTTTCATTTTTTGTGTACAGTGTCATGTCATCTGCAAACAAAGACAGTGTGACTTCTTCCTTACCCATCTGGATGACTTTTATTTCTTTGTGTTTTCTGATTGCCATGGCTAGGACCTCTAGAACTATGTTGAATAAAAGTGGGGAGAGTGGGCATCCTTGTCTTGTTCCCGATCTTAAAGGAAAAGCTTTTAGCTTCTCGCTGTTGAGTATAATGTTGGCTGTGGGTTTGTCAGATATGGCCTTTATTATGTTGAGGTACTTGCCCTCTATACCCATTTTGTTGAGAGTTTTTATCATGAATGGATGCTGAATTTTGTTGAATGCTTTTTCAGCATCTATGAAGATGATCATGTGATTTTTGTTTTTACTTTTGTTGATGTAGTGGATGATGTTGATAGATTCTTGAATGTTGTACCATCCTTGCATCCCTGAGATGAATCCCACTTGATCATGTTGGGTAATCTTTTTGATGTATTTTTGAATTCGTTTTGCTAATATTTTGTTGAGTATTTTTACATCTGTGTTCATCAGGGATATTGGTCTGTGATTTTCTTTTTTTGTGGTGTCTTGGACTGGTTTTGGTATTAGAGTGATGCTGGCTTCATAGAATGAGTTTGGGAAACCTCTTCTACTTTTTGGAAAACTTTATGCAGGGTAGGTATTAAGTGTTCATTAAATGTTTGATAAAATTCAGCAGTGAAACCACCTGACACAGGGGTTTTGTTCTTAGGTACTGTTTTAATTACCAGTTCAATTTTGTTGCTGGTAATTGGTCTGTTTAGGTTTTCTGTTTCTTGCTTGGTCAGCCTTGGAAGGTTGTATTTTTCTAGAAAGTTGTCCATTTCTTCTAGGTTATCCAGTTTGTTACCATATAATTTTCCTAGTATTCTCTCATAATTCTTTGTATTTCTGTGGTGTCTGTAGTGATTTTTCCTTTCTCATTTTTGATTCTGTTTATGTGTGTATGTCTTTTCTTCTTGATAAGTCTGGCTAGGGTGCATCTATTTTGTTTATTTTCTTGAAGAACCAGCTCCTGCTTTCATTGATTCTTTCTATTGTTTTATTCATCTCCATTTTATTTATTACTGCTTTAATCTTTATTATGTCCCTCCTTCTACTGACTTTGGGCCTCATTTGTTCTTCCTTTTCTAGTTTCATTAATTGTGTTTAGACTGTTCATTTGGGATTGTTCTTCTTTCCTAAGGTAGGCCTGTATTGCAATACATTTCCCTCTTAGCACGGCCTTCACTGTGTCCCATAGATTTTGCGTTGTTGTATTATTGTTGTCATTTGTCTCCATATATTGCTTGATCTCTGTTTTTATTTGGTCATTGATCCACTGATTATTTAGGAACATGTTATTAAGCCTCCATGTGTTTGTGGACTTTTTCATTTTCTTTTAGTAATTTATTTCTAGTTTCATACCTTTGTGATCTGAGAAGCTGGTTGGTACAGTTTCAATCTTTTTGAATTTAGTGAGGCTCTTTCTGTGGCCTAGTATAGATCTATTCTTGAAAATGTTCCATGTGCACTTGAGAAGAATGTGTATCCTGTTGCTTTTGGATGGAGTGTTCTGTAGATGTCCGTTAGGTCCATCTGTTCTAATACATTGTTCAGTGCCTCTGTCTCTTTATTTATTTTCTGTCTGGTTGATTTGCCCTTTGGAGTGAGTGGTGTGTTGTCTCCATAAATGAATGCATTGTATTCTGTTTTCCCCTTTAATTCTGTTAGTATTTGTTTCACATATGTTGGTGATCCTGTGTTGGGTGCATAGATATTTATAATAGTTATATCCTTTTGTTGGATGGATCCCTTTATCATTATGTAATATCCTTCTTTGTCTCTTGTGACTTTCTTTGTTTTGCATTCTATTTTGTCTGATACAAGTACTGCAACTCCTGCTTTTTTCTCACTATTAGTTGCATGACATATCTTTTTCAATCCCTTTACTTTCAGTCTGTGTATGTTTTTGGGTTTGAAGTGAGTCTTTTGTAGGCAGCATATAGATGGGTCTTGTTTTTTTAACTGTTCAGTGACTCTATGTCTTTTCACTGTATATTTAGAACATTTACATTTAGGGTGATTATTGATAGGTATGTACTTATTGCCATTACAGGCTTTAGATTTGTGGCTACAAAAGGTTCAAGGGTAATTCCCTTAGTATCTAACAGTCTAATTTAACTCACTTCGTATGCTATTACCAATACCACCTAAAGTTCCTTTTTTTTTTCTCTTCTCCTCCTTTTTCTTCCTCCTCCATTCTTTGTATGTTATGAATCTTATTCTGTATTTTTTGTCTATCTCTTGTGTGACATCTATTTAGCTTTAGGAATATTTCTATCTATAGGAGTCCCTCCAAAATGTACTGTAGAGGTGGTTTATGGGAGGTAAATTCTCTCAACTTTTGCTTATCTGAAAATTGTTTAATCCCTCCTTCAAATTTAAGTGATAACCTTGCTAGGTAGAGTATTTTTTGTTCAAGGCCCTTCTGCTTCATTGCATTAAAGATATCATGCCACTCCCTTCTGGCCTGTAAGTTTTTTGTTGAGAAATCTGATGATAGCCTAATGGGTTTTCCTTTATATGTGATCTTTTTTCTCTCTCTGGCTGCTTTTAAAAGTCTGTCTTTATCCTTGATCTTTGCCATTTTAATTATTATATGTTTTGACATTGTCTTCCTCGGGTCCCTTGTGTTGGGAGATCTGTGCATCTTGATGGCTTGAGAGACTGTTTCCTTCCCCAGATTGGGGAATATTTCTGCAATTATCTCCTCAGTGACACTTTCTATCCCTTTTTCTCTTTCTTCTTCTTCTGGTACCCCTATTATGCGAATATTGTTCCATTTGAATTGGTCATACCGTTCTCTCAATGTTCTTTCATTCTTAGAAATTCTTTTTTCTCTTGGTGCCTCAGCTTCTTTGTATTCTTCTCTAATTTCTATTCCATTTACCATCTCTTCTACTACATCTAATCTGCTTTTAAATCCCTCCATTGTATATTTTCAGATATGGAATTTCTTAATGATTGAATCTCCATCTTAAATTTGTTCCTGAGTTCTTGCATATTTTTCTGTACCTCCATAAGCATGTTTATGGTTTTTATTTTGAGCTCTCTTTCAGGAAGATTGGTGAGTTCAGTTTCATTTGGTCCTATTTCTGGGGTTTGTGGGATTTTGTTCTGTACCATGTTCTTTTGACGTTTCATATTTCTATTTGGTGCCCTCTATTGCCAAGAAGCTCCAGTCTCTGGAGCTGCTCAGTCCCTAGAGTGAGGTTGGGGATCGTAGGGGAGCAGAGCTGGTACCTGGGTGTAGGAAAGATCTGTTTCCTGATTCCCATCTGCCCTGCCTGTCTCCCGTATCAGAGCCAGTGGGCCGAATACACAGGTGTAAGCCTCTGTGCTTGGCATGTCTATCTGTTATAGGTGGGGCCTCCCTCTGGCTGGCCTGACGCCAGAGCAGTGACTGCTGGTTTGCGACCTGGTGCTGTCAGGCCAGGAGGAAGGCCCGGCAGGCTGCAGGTCACAGTGGGGGGCCTCAGAGCTGAGTAGCCATCCAGGGGGATGGAGCGCCTGAAGCTCCCCAAAGTTCCCAATCTGCTGGGCTGAGTGTGCCCAGAAACCTTGTCCCCCTATCCCTTCTCCCGCGCAGCAAGCTCCATGCAAACCCTGCCCCTTCAGCAGCCCTCTCACTGCTAGGAAGTCTGTCAGACTGCCTGCCTTTCTCTTGTCCCACAAATGGCTGTGTATCCTGTCTTCCACAAATGGTCCGAATCTGTCTCTCAAGTGCTCCCCGTGTCCCAGTTCCCAATCCTCCAGACCACCACCAATGTAGGTTTCTGCTTGCAAAGGAGATCTCCAGGGCTAGGTGTTCAGCAGTCCCAGGCTTCCCCCCACCTCTGCTCTGTTTGTCTTCCTCCCACTGGTGAGCTGGGATGGGGGAAGGGCTCGGGTCCCGCCTGATCAAGGCTTTCGTATGTTACCCTGTTTTGTGAGGTCTGCTCTGTTTGTGAGGTCTGTATGCAGTCTGGTGCAGCCTTCTTTCCTGTTGCTGTTTTAGGGTTAGTTGTAGTAAATATATTTTCACACTATCTGTGGTTTTGGGAGAAGTTCTCTGTCTCACCTCTCATGTTGCCATCTTGAATCCTCATAGATTGTTTTTTCATCAAACTTAGAAAATTTTAACCATTATTTCTTTGATTTTTCTTCTGCTCCTTTCTGTCTCTCTTCTGGTTCTCCCATTATATGTATGTTGATGAGCTTAATGGTATTCCACATTTCTCTGAAGTTCTGTTCATTTTTTTCTCTATTTGATCTTCAGATCACATAATCTCTATTTATCTTCCTGTTTGTGGATTCACTCTTCTGCCAGCTCACATCAGTTGAGGCCCTCTAGTGAATTTTTCATTTCATCTATTTTACTTTACGTCTTCCATTAATGTGCTCCACAGTGTGATCCAGTTGAATTTGCACCTTGTGGTATATATATATATATAAATTAGGAATCTGTTTTCTAAATATGCAGTAATATCTTAGGGCAGGAACATGTTTTATTAACCATTGTATCCTCCACTCTGCCAACTATTAAAATTATCTGATCAATTCATTGGATTAAAATAGATTGAACTACACTAAAAGTTGTACTATAATCTACTAAGTGGGTCCAGAAAATTTAATTGAGTAAAATATGGTTACTTTATTGCAAAGTTAATGAAATGGCTTGGGTGAACTTGCACCACTACAAGGCTATGAATTCTACAAGTCTATCCTAGTCCCAACTGGGGTTTGGTGCCAGCTGTTGGCTGCTCTGATAAGGAATGTCAGTAGAGGGAGGAGGTAATGCTAGGCCTTGTACTGGTGGGACTTAATGGTGGCATTGACTCTAGGAATCTTCTAGTTGGTTGGTTAGTATCATTGGCCTGATCTGGAGAAAGGGGACTGTGAATGTGGGGATTTTCTTCCCTGTTTTGGTAGATGGGATCATCAGTTTCTTGGCCCTGTGGCCTGTCTTCCTCCCTACGCAAGAACTTGAACCTGTCCCTATTTAAGAAAGGAGGCTGGTTAAAGGGTGTAATTGCCAATTACATTGTCTCTGATTTTCATGTTTCACTGGTGCATTATTGTAGAATCTTACTGTTTGAAATGTACATAAAACGTTTTTTATTTTCACTCTGTTTATATTCTATGTAGAGGTAATTTTTAAATGACATTTGTTAAAGGGAATCCTTTATACATCTATTCAGTTACCATGTTCTTTTCTCCAAACACTGTGTATTTAACTTTAAATATGTATATATGTGTTTGTTCAAAGGTATTTGAAGTGGTGGAACGTGTGGAAGAATTAAGAAGGAAGTGGCCAGTAGCTTGGGGGAAGTTAGATGATGGCAGTATTGGTGTGGTGACTCCATATGCTGATCAAGTGTTTAGGATACGAGCTGAACTTCGAAAAAAGAGATTATCTGATGTTAATGTAGAAAGGGTGCTAAATGTTCAAGGTAAGGATTGACTGAAATGTAAGTTATTCATATGCTTAAATCTTCGAGTATGTGCATATTTGAATTTTAATTCTCAAGATCTCTTTTCTGAACAAGCAATTATGTATTCATTTCATACCAAGTTCTTTAATGCCAAACCTGGCAATTAAAGGTCAAGTTCATTTATATGTTTATTAAATTATTGTATCCAAATAAAAGAAGTATGAACAAATGGACTTTTTCAATTACTGTGACTGTATGAATGCTGCACATGATATCTATATGCTATAGTTACAATCACACTAGCATACAACACTTAACTATTGTTATACTGTATATAAGAACTAATTTGTTTATAAAGATATTTTAAGACACCTGTCAAGAAAATTCTGTTTCAATACATTTTTAAAGGCACAGCTGTTTTTATTTATAGACTTTCCTAAGTGAACAGTTATCAGCAACACTTTTAAATTGTCTTCATGTAATAAGTTGCTATAGAATTAGTTGCTTTTAGATATATGAAGCAACACTATGATGTGAGTGCTAAAAAAGCCCAGTATAAACTTAGGTTTAATGGGAATATAAAATAGTAAGAGTAATACAATTTCCAGATTATGGGAAAAAATAGCTCCACTATACCATGTGTTGTTCATATCACACAGAATTTGGGTGTATATTTTAGAAGGAACATTACTAGTAAACTAGCCCAAAGGACTCCTACAATAGTTAATGGCCTAGAAACCACTGGGAGTCAGGAATGGTTGAAGGAACTAGGATTGTTTGGCCTAGAGAAGAGAAGACGAAAGAATGACATTAAAAGTGTATTCAGATGTTTGGAGACTTATCATAGAATGAGGGAATTGACATGTTACTTACAAGAAAGAACATAAGAAAAAAATGTACAACCTAAATTCTCTATAAGGCTTCCTTGTGGAATCAGCTGTGTCTGCCTGGGCTAATGAGAGGCAGATGGCCTTGCTTCAAGGAAAGGTCCTTGTATTGAAGTGTGATCTGAGAATAGATAATCACTAAGGTTGGTTCCAGCAAATTAAAAAAAAATCTAATTTACCATTTTAACTGTTTTTATGTGTTCATAAAACATAAAATGCCACAATTCAGTGGCATTAAATAAATACATCCACATTGTTGTGTAGCTTTTACTACCATCCATCTCCACAACTCTTTTCATCTTGTAAAACTGAAACTCCATATCCATGAAACAGTACTTTCCCATTCCCTGTCCTCCTTGCCCCAACCCCTGGCAACCAACATTCTACTTTCTGTTTGTGAACTTGACTCCTCTAGGGACCTCAAATAAGTGCAGTCATACACTACTCATTTTTTTGTGATTGGCTTATTTCAGTCAGCATTATGTCCTCAAGGTTCATCCACGTTGTAGCATGTGTCAGCGTTTCCTTCCTTTTAGAGGCTCAATAATAATCCATTGTGCATAGATGCCATGTTTTGTTTATTCATTCATCTGTTGATGGGCACTTGGGTTGCTTCTACCTTTTGGCTGTTATGAATAATGCTGCTATAAACACAGTGTACAAATACCTGCTTGAGACTCTGCTTTCAGTTCTTTTGGTATAAACCCAGAATTTCTGGATCATATGTTAATTCTGTTTAATTTTTGAGCAACTGCATTTTCCATACCATTTCCCACATTTTACATTCCCACCTTAAGCACACAAGAACTCAAGTTTCTCTACATGCTTGCCAACACCTGTTATTTAGCAGTAATATTTTTAAAAATCAAATGCTCTTAGTCTATCGGTGATTCAGAATAACCATATTAACTATTATTTTTTATTTTTTTAATAGGAAAGCAATTCAGAGTTTTGTTTCTTAGCACAGTACGTACAAGGCATACTTGTAAACATAAACAGACACCAATTAAAAAGAAAGAGCAACTGCTGGAAGATTCCACAGAGGACTTAGATTATGGCTTTTTGTCTAACTACAAACTCCTCAACACCGCCATCACAAGAGCACAGTCCCTGGTTGCTGTCGTGGGTGATCCTATCGCTCTGTGCTCTCTTGGAAGATGCAGGTAAATTATGTGTTACTGATGGAGACATTAGTACAGAGCAATTTGCATCCATAGGTATACATTTACTAATATGACCTCTTGGCTAATTAAAATCAGGTTTAGTTTTAACCTGGTATCCACTGGAAACACAAAAATATATTGCTTTGAGGCTGTTCATTAGATACATAATTGTGTGTTCGTCCATTCAGTCATCATTCCACAGATATGAGTGCCTACTGTGTTCTAAGCACTCTTCTAGCCCCTGAGGATATATCACTGAACAAAATAGAAAAAATCACTGCCTTTATGGGGCTTGCATTTTACTGAGGAGGAGAGGAAGACTGACAGTAAACAAAATACCATGTAGTAGTTCATGTGGTAAGTTCAGTGGAAAAGAATAGAACATTAAGGGGCATTAGGAGGGATGAGGTGGGGTGGGCTGGTTTGTGATTGTGCTTGTGGTCAGGGTAGGCCTCACTGAGAAGCTGACTTTGGAGGTGAGGGAGTGGGCCGTGCAGATCCCTGGGGTGAAAGTGCTCCAGGAAGAGGGAACAGCTAGTGCAAGAGTCCTAAGGTGGTTTGTGTATGTGTGTGTCTGATGGAGACTAAATTTTATACTGATACTTCATTTTTTCCCCTTCATTATTGTTTTCACTCACTTTTGATGAATTTCCTTCTCTACTTATTTTCTCTCAAGGTTTCTCAATGTAAATAATTCTTCACATCTGGTTAATCCAGAGGATCTTAAAATTCGGAGGGTTAGAAGTGGTTGTTTCTTGCCTTTGTCTTTGGCTGTTATTTTGTTCTTACATTGTTAGTATTCCTTAGATTGCAGTCATAAGGAAGTATTTCTGCTAAAATGTTAAAATACCAACATAAACAACAAATTTCTCTTTATACACTTATGATTTATACCAGTTAATAGGAATTGTAGCTGTTTGAAGCCAGAAATATAAGACTTGGCTTTTGCAGTATTGAAAACTATGTTAGTATTAATTAAAAAAAACAGTTGAGCAATAATTTATATATTCTTTCATGAAAAAGAAAGAAATATATTAGGGGTTACTTAGAAATTTTATAAGTATTCCAGTACCTGTCAAAGTGAATTCAGAATAGTAGAAAGAGATGGATACAGTCCCAGATATGCCTGGGGTAAATTCTTTTTGTTATGCTGGAATTAAAGTAGGCAAAGCAGTTTAGGAAGGAACCCTATTTAAACCAAGTTTCTGTTGCACTATAGATATGGTAGCATTTTATAGTCTGTTCTCCTGTTTCAGCAGGGAAAAAGTATTCTGGGGGAAGGGAGTTGATTTGGGACCTTTAAGAATAAGCTGCATGTAACACAGTTTAAGAGTCCAAAAGAAGTTAATAACCTTTATAGGAAAGCCATTAACAAAGGAATCAAGTAGAGTTTTAATTTATGATTGTATTACGAAAAATAACCTTTTAGTTAAAAAAAGAAACTTGAATGGTCCATGATGTATTTATGAGTAGCTGAACAGTCCTGTTATAAAATATCCCTAATTTCATACTTAAAAAGTAGATTCCCATTCATTTTAGCCCTTTTTGACAAAAAATTGGGGAATATATCAATTTCAAGTTACAAATGAATTAAGAATTATAATTTAACATCCCTCTTGAGAATTTTATCTTTTTTTTTTAACAATTTATTTTGGTATCATTAACCTACAATTACATGAGCAGTATTATGGTGATTAAACTCCCCCTTTCATCAGGTCCCCCCCACCAACCCTATTACAGTCACTGTCCATCAGTGTAGTGAGATGAGAATCACTACTTGTCTTCTCTGAGTTGTACAGTCCTCTCCGTGCCCCCCCACCTTATGTCTGCTAATCGTAATGCCCCTTTTACCCTCTTATCCCTCCCTTCCCGCCCTTCTTCCCCAGTCCCTTTCCCTTTGGTAACTATTAGTCCGTTCTTGGGTTCTGTGAGTCTGCTGCTGTTTTGTTCCTTCAGTTTTATTCTTTGTTCTTATACTCCACATATGAGTGAAATCATTTGATACTTGTCTTTTTCGGCTTGGCTTCTTTCACTGAGCATAATACCCTCTAGCTCCATCCATGTTGTTGCAAATGGTAGGATTTGTTTTTTTCTTATGGCTGAATAATATTCCATTGTGTATATGTACCACATCTTCTTAATCCATTCATCTACTGATGTACACTTAGGTTGCTTCCATTTCTTGGGTATTGTAAATAGTGCTGCAATAAACATAGGGGTGCATCTGTCTTTTTGAAACTGGGCTGCTGCGTTCTTAGGGTAAATTCCTAGGAGTGGGATTCCTGGGTCAAATGGTATTTCTATTTTGAGTTTTTTGAGGAACCTCCATACTGCTTTCCACCAAGGTTGAACTAATTTGCATTCCCACCAGCAGTGTAGGAGGGTTCCCTTTTCTCCACATCCTCGCCAACATTTGTTGTTTGTGTTTTGGATGTTTGCCATCCTCACTGGTGTGAGGTGATATCTCATTGTGGTTTTAATCTGCATTTCTCTGATGATTAGCGATGTGGAGCATCTTTTCATGTGCCTATTGGCCATCTGAATTTCTTCTTTAGAGAAGTGTCTATTCATGTCCTGTGCCCATTTCTTAATTGGATTATTTGCTTTTTGTTTGTTAAGGTGTGTGAGTTCTTTGTATATTTTGGATGTCAACCCCTTATCAGATACATCATTTATGAATATATTTTCCCATATTGTAGGATGTCTTTTTGTTCTTCTGATGGTGTCCTTTGCTGTACAGAAGCTTTTCAACTTGGTATAGTCCCATTTGTTCATTTTTGCTTTTGTTTCCCTTGCCCGGGGGGATATGTTCATGAAGAAGTCACTCATGTTTATGTCCAAGAGATTTTTGCCTATGTTTTTTTCTAAGAGTTTTATGGTTTCCTGACTTACATTCAGGTCTTTGATCCACCTTGAGTTTACCTTTGTGTATGGGGTTAGACAGTAGTCCAGTTTCATTCTCTTACATGAGAATTTTATCTTGTTTACTATTCAGTGAAAGTGTATTTGGTTAGAATAGTGCTGTGATAATTTACCATTTTTCTGTATATTTGTTATTTGACGGTTTGATTAGAATTTAATAGATTACAACACACATATGAAATAGAATGATGTGTATTGAAGACAAGTAGAAACAGTTGGGGAATAGATAGGCAATAGTCTTGAGCCACATTAGTTTTGGACTTTCCTCATAAATAACTTATAAATAGTTTATCAATGTGAATATTTTTTTAAAACCATTATGCATTTCTGTAGAGTCATATTATACTGTGAATTGGCATAAGATCAGCACTTTTCACCTCTTCTCTGACATCAATTGTTACTTCCTTAGAGCAAATAGGTGAATAATCATCCTGCAGCCATGGGTAAGAGTTATCCAGGGCTAATTTTTAACTTGAAGCCTGGTCTACTGGTTGCTTATTTCTTAGTACTCAGCTGGAGTGTGTCAAGGGCTGCAAATTAATTTTATAAGCTAAGCAAAATGTTTTCAGAGAGATAAATATATTGTGTAGGGAGAAAAAAATCATGTGGCCCATAGCTCAATGGGAATGCTGATTATGTTATATGGATAGTTTAATCATGGCTTTAACTGAAGAGCTGATAGTTGAGGCAAATGGATATTTATGCTCTAATCTTTCTGAGTTCTTCAGAAGTTAGTTTAATCTCACAATACAAGTAAATCTGGAGGACTAAATGTGATTCTTAGGTGCTATAACAAGGAGAAGTGAATTTATTATGATATCTTCAAGTATTAATCAAGTTTTCAAGGAAAAATTGCTGTGTTTTTGGGGCCAGTTTAGGAGGCAACCATTACATAATCTTTTTTTGCTGTTGTATTTTTAAGTAGAAATTTTCTGTTATCCCAAAATGGATGTAGTGAACTTGTTCCCCACTTACCAAACCAACAAATAATATAATAGCTGCTGTATACTGACAGCTTTCCCTGTGCCAGGTGCTAGGTTAAGTGCTTTGCACACTTTGCCTCGTTCTGTCATCTCAACAACCCTGGAGTGTGGGAATTGTATTTGCATTTTAAATGGACAGCCTGATTCAGAGAGTTTAAATTACTGTGCGAGGTCACATAGCTGTTAAGTGGTTCACTCAAAACAGATGCCAGATTGACTTCAAAACCCAAGCTCTTCTCACTGGGTGACCCTGCTTTTCCCAGGAAGTAATGAACATGCATGTATAAATCTGCACTGAATGGGGAGAGGAGAAAAAGGAGTCATACATTTCTCCAGACTGGTGTGCTTGGAGAGGATCTTTCTTTGAACTGAATTTCTATGTAAGCAAATTCCACTTAGTGTTTAGTGAGACATACATACTTCACATGTATATAGACCTAAGGACACCAAGTGACTTAGTGTTTTATCAGTGATTCTAGTAGGAAAGTTGAGATAAAAACAAAACCGAACTCTGTGTTCATGTAGTGATTAAAAGTAAGGTTACATCTTTTGAAATACTTACATTACAATGTAGAGACACCCACGGGTCCTCTAACCAACATTACTAGAAAAAATTCTTAACATAATAATATATTAACATTTTAGGGAGGGGCCTGAGAATTGGTGAAGCCTTTAAATAACCAGTGGTGAATTCTTATCTTCATTATGGGTGTAGCTGAAATTCTCAAGTGATCTTCAGTTATGTGTTCAGAAACACCTCATAATGCCATACATAGTATTTCATTAAAGTATCGGGGAGTTCAAGGCCAGTGTGAATAATCCTTGAAAAAGCCTCACAAAGAGAGAAGAAATATTTTTATCTTTAAAACTAAGAATTTTTGAAGGAAAAAATAATTTCTCTGAAAGTTTTGAGGTGAGAAATAAAAGTCTTTTCAATAATAAAGTATAATAATAATAATGAAACTGTTAGTGCCCTACTTGACACATGAGGAAACTGAGGTACAAAGAAAGCTTAGGTGATTGCCTGAAGTTACACAGTTACCGAATGACTCAGGCATGACTGAAAGCCAAGCAGTCTAGTTCTAGAATCCATGCACTTGACCACTTTGCTGTATCAGTGGGGCAATCAAAGGACAAGTGAGACTTGAAATGGAAATTTCAGGTTACTTTTGGAACTAGTTTTAGCTTATAGCCAATGCTCAGTGTTAGTTCTGAAATAGTGTCCTTTCGCTCAAAGGCTGTTCCTTTGAGAGCCCTCGGATCTTTTAGACAAAGACTGTCACTGTATCTTTTATAGCATAATAGACATTTTTTGAACCTCATATTAAAGATAGGTGTGCATATTTATAATAGTCATTTAAACTTTTTAAACTCTTTATATGTTTTGTAATATGTCTGATATTTTTAGTATTTGGAAATGAATTTTCAAAGCTTTAGGAATAACTATACAACTACAACAAGTTTTGAAAGTATTTTTCTCCTTTAGTATTTAGTAATTTGATTAGGAAGTAATCAACATTAAAATCAGTGTTCCAACTTGCTGTATTTTCCATAGTTATTTTAACTCTTTTAACTTAGTCAATTAATGTTGTAAGCTGTGCTTGTGGCAAACACAAGTAAGAGAAAAATGTAGGCATAGCTAGGTATTTCCTAAGAATCTTCATGAGGTTTTTCTGGTTTTTGGCTCAGATTTATATCCTGAGTTGGCTTTTCTTAGTCATCCAGCACCAGCTACTTTGGCACCATAATTCAAGTTAGCTTAATTTGTGTGTTTGTCTATGTGTGTGTGTGTGTAATGTTTTCATACATATGTGTGTATGAGTAAACGTAGAAGTACAAATCTTCTATAAAGTTATCAGTTTTGAAGTCTGTACTTACATGTGGGTAACAAAAACCATCATCTAGATTAGTATGGTTAGTTGAGCATTGACCTTGCTACTTGCACTGATCAGTCAGAATTAATTGAGAGCATAATTTGTATGTTCTAATATTAGATGTGGCTATAGTTTCAGAATGAATCAGACTTCCCAAGTCTTGTGACCTGGTGGAAAGATTGTACCTGAATCGTAGTCAGATGAGTTTTGGACCTAAGGATTTAGGATGGGGGGAGGAAATTCAAAATTATCTTTAGTTGTTTATGTTCATTTCTATGATTTTATCTACTGAAATTATAAACTGATTTTCTGCGTCTTTTCTGTAGGAAATTTTGGGAGCGGTTTATTGCGCTGTGTCATGAAAATAATAGTCTGCACGGAATCACTTTTGAGCAGATCAAAGCTCAGCTAGAGGCTTTAGAGCTAAAGAAGACATATGTGTTGAATCCACTGGCACCTGAATTTATCCCCCGGGCTTTAAGACTTCAGCATTCAGGAAATATCAACAAATTGCAGCAGTCACCCCCCAAGGTAATGCCTGTTAATGAAATTGAAGAGGTTAAAGGGAGGAACAGAGTGGAAGTGTCAGAGGTTTATTGGGCAGCAAGTTACTTTAAGTGTTGGAACTGAAGGTTGCTTTTGGCAGCAAGCAGTTTCTGCAAGGAACTTGTCTAGTTTGCACATGTAAGTGAAAATGCAGTGTGGTGTTTAGTCATGCTTAATGTCATAATCGTCCTCAAAAAGGTTTTCAAGTACCTGATTACTTGTGGTGTCCTTTATATAACTTCCCAGTCCTCTCTACTGATAGACTTCTTTTAGAAAGATATGAATAAAACAAAGCAGTTTAAAAAACTATTACTCTTATTAAGAGCATGACCTTATAACATATTATTTACAAGGAATAATTTATAACAATATTTGTACAAAGAAAATAGTTAAAATCCTTTGTTAATGACCAATTCATTTCAAGTGGTATTTGACACAGTAAGAAAATTTAGCCAACTGCTTGAAGATTACTTTAGTTGATTTTGACCAATATGTGTTTTATAAGAAGCAGTCCAGTCAGAAGGAGAGTAGTAGTAGTTCAGGAGGGAGTCAAGGCCCCTTCTACTTTTTAACAATAGTAATTTTGAGCTGAAATAGCTGGTTTATTTGTTAGGGTGCCTGAAAAAAAATGCTTGCACTTACCATCTAGGAAAGAAAACTGTGAGAATAGCATGTTTAGTATTTGTTTTGGGTTTTGGTGTGTTTATAGTCATTAGCATGGTATTAAAGTTACTGACATGAAAGTGTGTCAGTTTGGGGCTTCATTTAAAAAATGTAAAACCTTAGTACAGCACGGAGAATACAGTTAACGATCCTGTAACATCTTATACATTGATAGATAGTGACTGCACTAAAAGAGGTGAGGATTTAATAATATAGGTAACTGTTGAACCACTGCTGTATAATTAAAAGAGAAAAGAACTACTTTCTGTGTTAATATACAGTTGTATGTTATTGGTTTAATAAAAATGGACTTAATGTGCAATAATTTTTTAGTGATTGGGATTACTAAGGGATTAAGCATTTAGTATAAATCTTCTAGATTTCTAAAGGTTGAAGTATTAAATTAATAATCAACATATTTATCAAACAGTTAACTTTCTTCAATGTGCCAACTCTTATGGTAGGAGCCAGAGAAGCATAGAGAAGCACCTCTCCACACCTCCTCTTGTGGCAAATGTTGGAGGGGTGATGGCCAGATGGTAGCTTGGAGGCACTTTCCTTCACAGAGATCTTAGGAGTCTACTGAGTGGATGGAGATAGTGAGAGAGATTGGGGAGGCATTTCAAGAACTAGAATACAAGCTCCATTAGGCCAGATTTTTGCCTGTATTATTTACTGCTCTAGCATCTGTGCCTAGAACATCTGGCTTATCATAAGTGCTTAGAAGTAGTTTTTAGATGAGTAAGTGGAACTTAAGAAAGAGTTCATTCAAAAGGTGAGAGGTATGAGAGAACAGGCTCTCCAAGGAGTGGCAGGTAGGTTAGGGTATGTGAAGAGTAGGGAAAGCCAAGTAGAAACTTTAAATTTTTACTGTTTATTTAAAATGTTGCAAAGTCATTATTCTCTTTGCACATTCTTAAATAAGTAGAGTAACTACAATAAAGTTACTTAATTGAGAATGTAGCTAAATTGAAGCCATGATATCACATACTGGCCCTAAGCAAGGTCCTGCAATTTGCTTTCTGTTTTTGTTTTAAAGGTGAAGAAAATAGATGTTGAATCCACTTGCTCTTCCAAAACCATAAACTCCCTGAAGACATAAGTCTTATTCTGTATACTTTTTATGACCCCTAGTGCCTGGCCCCACTCTTTACACATAGTGGGTGCTCAGTAAGTATCTGATAAGTAGAATAATTGTTAATGCATACAGTAAAGGGTAGTGTGGCTTTTTTCTTTCAGTGAGAAGATTGTGTTATTAAAGGCCAAAGCAGCCATTTCCACAATTATTTTTAAAACTTCTTAGGAAATCTTCACTGATCCAACAGATACCATCTGTTATTTTTATGTCACTTACACAGTGGTTCACCAAGTTAATTATATACCTGGTTATTTCAAATTATTGATTGTATCATATATAATAATAATCAACAACTTTAAAGAATTGAGGTATAGTAAAGCAAAGGTTATTTTTATCACCCTATCTCCCTCCTCTCCCCAATATTTTATTTTACTCACACTAAATTGTTCTGAGGTTTGAATTTGTTTCGGGGTCTTCTTGTATTTAACTTTCTATTGTGGAAAATTTCAAACATATATGTAAGTAGAGAGACTAGTATAATGAATTCCCTGTTATCCCGCTTCATAAATTATCAGCTTAATATTGTTTCATCTACAGCCCTTTCCCCCTCCTACAACTACCATATACACACATTGGAGAATTTTGAAGCAAATCCCAGATATTTTATTTCATGTGCTAGAGTCTTTTGATGAAGGGAAATTTACATCATTGCTAGAAAAGAATGATATTTCTGAAAACATGATACGAAGCCTTACAATTTTCCCCCAGGTTTCCTTAATGTTTAACCTTTAACACAATTCTGTACATAAATATTTAGAATTAGTACTGTTAATGTTAGACTAAGATTTAAAATCTCAGTCAGATTCCATGTAGATAAAATCAGCAGAAGGGGGATGATGGTTAACAATGCTCCAGGGCCTGCTTCTTCAGGGTTATATTTGGCAATAAAATATACTCCTAGCTGTGTAGCAATTAAATAACTTTATTCTCCTCACTATAAGAGTCAGTTCTGTGGTAGGGTTGAAGGAAGGTACAGAACGTTAGGGGATCCAAGAGCCTCTAGTCCTAGCTAACCCTTCATTGCTTCACTCTTTCCAGGCAGCATTGATAGCAGAGTGTCTGTTTCACGGACACCTGCAGAATTAGCAGGTAGAAAAACAATTTGCCTGTCTTTATTCTGCTTACTCCTAGGGCACTTGATGGGAGCAGTGTTTGGAAGCTTTGATAAAATGGAACAGATTCATTTTCACACATTATAAAAACTATTCAGAGGATAGATAATATTCAGAAATGGATCCTCTGAAAAGACCATAGCATTATTTTGTGGATTTTAAATTGTGAGTTGTTTTTCACCATTTCTCTTTAGCTGCTTATGTTGTATCTTACAATCCAGAAATAAGAAAATATGTCAGCCTTGAGTACCTCAGTAGCATCAGTGCCCAACCCAGGGGTAGACACAGGGTGGGCCCCCATAAATATTTGTTGAATGAGTAAATGGTAAACAATCAAAGAATGAGTGAAAAAGTAAATATTTCAATGAATAAGTGATTGGGTAAAAAGATAGTCCTCAAAAAATAGATGATTTGAACTACATTTGCTTATAAGAACTCTGAAATTAATTAGCATTCTACCAAAGGAACACATACTATCTGAGATTTATTAGCAAAGGTTTGGACTTATCATTATGTAGTGGCTTTATGCATAGCTCTAGCTTACTATTACATTATTATTTTGTTTATAAGCTACCAAACACTGCATATTTTGTATAGACCAGTATACTTAGTGTTCTGCAGTTGAAATAAGCTTGAGGAGTTTTTCCTGTATTAAACTGTACAGAGTGCTGAATTATGCTTGACAGGCCCCAAGTTGTTTTTTAATTTACTATATCACACAGCACCCAGAGTACTGATATATACTGTCTGGCATGCTTTCAGCTTTATAGTATGGGATACCCTAGACTATGGTTGGTTCCTCTTTGTATTGGTTTCCTATTGCTTCTTTAACAAATTAGCATAACTTAGTGACCTAAAACAACACACATTTATTATCTCACATTTCTTTGGGTCAGATGTCCAGATTGCCTTGGTTGGTTCTTCAGCTGAAGGTCTCACAAGGCTAGGATCAAGGTGTTGGCTGACTGGGCTCTTATCTAGAGGCTGTGGGAAAAATTTGCTTCTGAGGTCATGCACATTGTTGGCAGAATCCAGTTCCCTGTGGTTGTAGGACTAAGATGCCTCCTTGCTGGCTGTCAACTGGGGGCCATTCTTAGCTTCTGGAGGCTTCTCTCCAGTTCTTGCATGTGTCCCCTACATCTCAGAGCCAGCAGTGGTATATTGAATCCTCTCCCTTGAAATCTCTCTGACTTCCCTTTCTACCACATCATTTACTTCCTCTTCTGCCACATCTCTTTGACTCCAGCTGGAGAAATTAATTTGCTTTTAGGGCTCAATGTGATTAGTTTGGGTCTGCCCAGATAATTCAGGATAAGCTTATTTTTAAGTCTGTAACTTTAATTATATCTGCAGAGTCCTTTTGTCACATAACATAACATATTCTTGGGTTCCTGGGGTTAGAGTGTGGACATCTTTGGGGGGCCATTCTGCCTGCCACACTCTAAGTCTCCACCTGCTATACAGTTGCCCCAGGTTGATGGGTTGGTTATTAGAGGCTAAGCAATCTAAATGGTTTGTTACCTTCTTGGAACTATCTTCTGTCTATGTCACTTAAACTTTCTTAACGTTTCTGATCTAACTCTTCCCACTGACTTCTGCCATCTCTGCTGCCTACCATTTTCACCTTTTCACTTTCTCTCCTTTCTTCTGTCTGCTTTTCTTATCACTTCTCTATTCCTCAGAAATTTGTGTTTTATAGCTAGTGCCAATCACTGCGAACAGTCCCTTTTGGTTAATGCATCAACTATGATTCTTTCTTGACTACTTTCTCTGAATTTTTAAGAGTCAGGCCTCAGCTACTCTTGCCCATCTGTAACTAGCCAACTGATCGCAAGTCTTTGATGTTTAGTGCTGACCTGAATGTTTAATGTTGCTGACAGTGAGACAGGAGATAAATGAAGCATCACTGGGCTTTTGCTTTGATCAAGAATGAAATTTTCTTCCTGCTATAGATATTATCTCCCCCTTTAGTTTTCAGATGCAATGTACAAACAGCAAATTTGTATGTGTCTAAAAGTTGTATAATGTGCTACTTATATTATAAAATGGCTTTATATGTTACATTTAGCCAATGGAAAGAGAGAGAAATTTTTTTAATGTCCAGAAATTCAGAACCATTTTCTCTTCAAATATTATTTCTGTCCCAAAGTCATCATTTTTAATGGTAGATAGTATACCACCACTGCATGAATCAGCCATTGCTTACTTAATAAATGCTCCTTTGATGGACATTTAAGTTAACATTTTATCACGTGTATAAATAGTGTCATGATGAACGTCTGTTCTAAATCCATTATTATTTCATTTGGATAAATTCATAAAGTGGAATTATTGTGTTAAAGTGTACATATATTTTTGATGCTTTTGATATATATTGCCATATTGGTTTCTAGGAAATTTGTACATTTTCTTAAGCAAATTATGATGGTGTGTCTTTTCTTGTTCCTTCAGTAAATTTTACACTCTAAGATGCCATGAATCATACTCAAAATATCATAAATCCCAAACTGTACTTACATTCATGTTACTGTTAAAGTCTCTCATCCTGAAGAACTGAAGACTGATTTTTCCCCTTGAGTATCAACTTTCATATTTAATCATTTAATTCACAGAAAATTTCCAGAGAAGCTGCAAAGGAATATAATTTAGGTTTTCATGATTTTGTATTTCTTTTTATACAAATAAAATTCATTAAAAAAATAAGAATTTTAGAAGTCCTTAATTTGAAGCTGAGGAAACTTGAGGCCTAGCACCATGACTTAATGTTTAAAAAGAATGTTGGCTCAAAGAATTCTAATGGTTTCTAATTACAGACTCACAGTCTTTACATTTTAATTGTTGCTGTATGTATTTAACTTGAATAGGATTAGGAAAGTGATTATTGTTTTCTAATATTAAATGTACTTAAGTTATTATGCATTTTTTTTTCCTGTAAAGGGGAAAAGCCTCCATCATACTCAGAATGATCATTTCCAGAATGATGGAATTGGTAAGTGGAAAAATTAGCCCTTTGAAAACTTGCTTTTATGATATGATATTTACCCCCAATTTTATCAATAGAAAGAGGAGTATGGTGAGGGGAACGGAGAGACACACACACACACACACACACACACACTTTGGCACTCACTTAACTCTTTTATTCGGCACATGTGGTCTTGCGAATGCTTTGATATGTCATTTCTGAAAAGGAGTGAGTTTGTAGGTACCTAGGTACATATCTAGAAATTTTGAGGAAAATCATTTAAGCCTTCTATGCAACAAAAGGTTTTGCAACATATTTGTATCCTACAAGTGTTGGCTCATACAAATTTCAAGATAAAGTTTAAGTGATTTAAAATGTTGCAGAATCATCTTTTAAAATAGTAATTGCCTCATCATCATCTTGTCTGTGGTTGTATTAAAATTATAAGTCAAAACTTTATTCTGAAGAATAGTATATATTTTCCTAGTCTTAGAAGAATGTTTGCTGAGAGTGTATGTATGTGGATGTTTTTCTCTATTGAAGAACACATCTCCAGCTCCTCAGAAGACATTTAAAATTATGCCAGTTTACAAAAGGAATACTTTGTGTGTAGTAAGCTAATTTTAGGGAACATTATAAAATGATTATTTAAAAAAAATATGCTTCCATACTGGAATTAAGTCTTCCATACTGGTAATTCTTTGATTATAATATAGCTTATGGCAAACCTGGGAAATTTATTTTGCTGTTGGATGATTTAAATTATTTCTGTCTAGGTGAATATGTATAGCTGTTGAGTACATCCTTTCTCTTTATTTTTCAGTTCAACCCAATCCTTCCGTCCTTATTGGCAATCCTATTAGAGCATACACTCCTCCACCCCCTCTTGGACCTCACCCAAATTTGGGGAAATCTCCAAGCCCTGTTCAAAGAATAGATCCTCACACTGGGACAAGTATTCTTTATGTACCTGCTGTCTATGGAGGGAATGTAGTTATGTCGGTGCCTTTACCTGTAAGTGACGTTTGAGATACTTTCTACTGAATAAAATAAAATAGCCTTCACTAAATTAGTAACTATCCAAAATAGGGCTCTAGGAACCTCTTTTTTTAAAATTTTAATGCCTGTAACCTTCTTTTAAAGCAGCTCTTATCTTTAACCTTCAGATTTTGAGATGACCAAAGAAATTTGATTTGTTGCTTACAATGTGTTACTGGGTTGTCAGTGGCTATGAAGAAATCTGTAAATTGGATGTTTTGCCTTTGTATTCCTTTAAAATATTGTTACTGGGAAAAATTGGGTGAAAAGTTAACAGAGCTAGTAAATTGGTCTCTTGTTTTGTAAAGTGATATTTTTATTTTGTTTTTTGCTTTTTTAAAATTCTTGTGTAACTCATTGATCCTTCCTAAGAAATCAGTAGTTTGGAGGAGACAAAAAGGCTTGGATTAGTTTAGCTTTCTTGGATCTAAATTTATCTGAGAATACTGGTACTTAAAAACATTGTTAAATCCTTTCTAAGACTGCAGAGTTTTAAAGGGCTTCAGTATTGTAAATAATTTGGCAATTTCGTTAATTTGCTGATATACTGATATTTCCAAATTTAGGAATTTTAGCCTAGAAAATATTTTATTTAAGACAAGTATTGTAATTTTAGGCAGAGATGATTATTGCCAAGGATCTTTGATACCTCTACCCACACCCCAGAAAGGGAAAAATGCCCAGTTGCAAACATTTCTCAGCCATATTGTTTGTGATAGTTCACAATCATGGCAGCCAATGAGAATAACTGTCAGTAAGAAATATGTAATTCATGCCCATTCCCCATAGACTTTCAATTTTGGCTGAGTTATTTCTTCCCAGACAGAGTGGCAACATTATACATCATTTGCTTTAAATAGTAAGTCCCTTAGGGTTTATATTTAATTTTACTAGGTCAAAGACACTTTTATTATACAAGATTTCTGAGAGTCCGCATTTAGTTATATTATAATGAAGTAATAGGGGCAGCAGCTCAGATGTTGTTGTATTTATTCCTTTTATGTTAATATGCAGAGATTATATATTTAGACACACCTAAATAAAATTTCTGTTTCTATGCTTTAAGAGTTGAATTAATCAAAATAATTAATTAAATTATTGATGTGATTGAATTCTGCCTACAATGAATGAACATTAAATGATTTGGTTTTTCATGTAAAGTTGGAATACCTGTATTTTGAGTTTGAGTATTTGGACTAAATTCTCTCTTATTTTTTCCCCTATTCTCTTATTCAATCTGTTAAATTATATTACTATGCAGTTATGACTTTAAAAGATAATTTTCATGGTAATTTCTGACATGTATATGTTCCTATTGAGGGGAAATGATTAAAGTCTGTGAAATGATTTAATGCCTCAAGGAATAACTACCAGTTTTAAGTCCTCAATTTCTTCCCATCCTGAAAAATGATCAATTTCCTCTTATATGCTACAGATTCAGGGAACCATTTTTGGCTAATTAAGTTAAAAACAAACAAAAAAACATAGTACTAATTCTACCAGTTGTTACTATTAGCATCAACTTTGTAGTTATTCATTTTTTTTTAATTAGCATTTCTCTGTGTTTGCTTTTTCCTAATCAACAACACTACAGTCTTTTGCCAAGATGTACTTAGTGTAATTATTTTATTTCTTATGATAACCTAGGTGCCATGGACAGGATACCAGGGCAGATTTGCAGTTGATCCTCGAATCATTACACATCAGGCAGCGATGGCCTACAATATGAATCTCCTACAGACACATGGACGGGGTTCTCCTATACCTTATGGCCTTGGGCATCACCCACCTGTCAGCATGGGGCAACCACAGAGCCAGCATCAGGAGAAAGATCCACATGAGCAAAGTCGAAATGGCAAGTTGCTTTTCTGTTCTCATGTTCCTGAATTGATGATAAGTCAAGTTGTATCAACATACAAAGTTCCCTTAGTAGGAAGAATGTTAACTAATTCATGGATTATAGATCTCTGTGAGAAAGAATCTATTGTAAAAACTATGGATCCTCTCTCCAAAAGACACAGATGTGTACACAGATACAGAGACTGCATGTATTTTACCACTTACTGGTATTACCAATTTCCTGAAAAAATAATGAATTTTAATATTTAGAGTGTTTCAAATGACAGTCATTTAAAATTGAGAGAAAAACCCTTTCTCATTAAACATTTTGTTGATCCAAAATACTTTTGTAACATTAAACATTAATGCCAAAAGAGTAGAAGTTTCTATTTTTGGTGAAGTCCAGTTTATGCATTTTTTTCCTTTTATGAGTCATATTTTTCATGTTGTATGTAAAATTTGTTTTGCATAATCCAGGATCACAAAGATCTTCCATGTTTTTTTCCTGAAGGTTCATAGTTTTAGTTATTGTATTAGTTCCATTTTGAGTTAATTTTTGTTTATGGTGTGAAGTAAGTATTGAAGGGTTTTGTTGTTTTGTTTTGTTATTGCATATATATGTTCAGTTGTTCTAGCATCATTTGTTGAAAACACCGCCCTTCCTCCATTAAGTTAATTTGGTGCCTTTGTTGAAAAGCAGTTGACCACATATATGAAGTCTCTGTTCTGTTCTGTTGATGCATGTCTTGATTACTATAGCTTTATAAAAGCCCTGAAATCAGGTAGTGTAAGTCCTTCAGATTTGTTCTTTTTCAAAATTCTCTGTTCCAGGTGCTTTGCATTTCCATATACATTTTAGAATCAGCTTGTCAATTTCTACAAAAAATGCCTGCTGGGATCTTGTTGAATCTGTAGGTCAATTTGTGGAGAATTGACATCTTAACAGTATTGAGGCTTTTGCTGTATGAACAGGATCTCTCTTTCTCTCTTTTTTAATTTCTTTCAGCTTTCTTTTTTTCTTAAGTTTTTAGTATACAACCTTGTACATCTTTTGATAAGGTGAAAGTTTAGATCAATATAGGTATTTAGTGTTAAAAATTTCCTCCTCAGAAGTGCATCCCACAAATTTTGATGTTGTGTTTTCGTTTCATTTAGTTCAGTGTACCTAATTTCTCTTGGATTATTTAGAAAGGTGAGCTTTAGTTTCCAATTTTCTGAGGATTGCAGATGGGATTTTCTAAGAATTTTTCTATTACTGATCCCTACTTTAATTCCTTTGTGGTAAGAGAACATATTTTGTATGACTTGAATCCTTTTGAATTTATTGATTTTTGTTTTTCATGGCTTAGTATATGCTCTACCTTTGTACATGTTGCATGTACACTTGAGAATTGGGTACTGTGTAAGTGTTAATTAGGTCTAATTGGTGGATAGTCTACTATATCCTTGCTGAAAATCTGTCTACATTTAAACAAATAAATACCAAGAGAGGAATATTGAAATTTCTAGATATAATTGGTATTTGTCTATTTTTCCTTTAAGTTTTGCTTGATTAATTTTGAAGTTCTGTTATTAGGTGCATAAATATTTCAGATTATAGGTTTTTGAGTAACTAACTCATTTATTATTACGGAATGACCGTTTTTATCCCTGGTAATATTCTTTGCTCTGAAATCTACTTTGCTTAATATCAGTGTAGCCATTTTAGCTTTCTTTTGACTATTCAGCATGGTATATCTTTTTTTGACATTTTACTTAAAATATATTTATGTCTTTATATTTAAGTGTATTTTTTTAGATAGTATATGGTTGGCTCTTGATTTTTTTTTTTTACATTTAGGGTGATTATCGATAGATACATGCTTATTGCCATTGCAGGCTTTGGATTCTTGGTTACCAAAGGTTCAAGGGTAGCTTCTTTACTATCTAACCATCTAACTTAACTCTCTTATTAAGCTATTATAAACATAGTCTGATGATTCTTAATTTCTCTCCCTTCTTATTCTTCCTCCTCCATTCTTTATATGTTAGGTGTTTTATTCTGCACTCTTTTGTGTTTCCTTTGACTGCTTTTGTGGATAGTTGATTTTATTTTTTGCCTTTAATTAGTATTTGGTTGGTCTGCTTTCTTTGCTGTGAATTTATTTTCTCTGGTGACATCTATTTAGCCTTTGGAGTGCTTCCATGTAGAGTAGTCCCTTTAAGATATCCTGTAGAGGTGGTTTGTGGGAGGCAAATTCCCTCAACTTCTGCTTGTCTGGGAATTGTTTAATCCCTCCCTCAAATTTAAATGATAATTGTGCTGGATACAATATTCTTGGTTCAAGGCCCTTCTGTTTCATTGCATTAAATATATCATGCTATTCTCTTCTGGCCTGTAAGGTTCCTGTTGAGAAGTCTGATGATAGCCTGATGGGTTTTCCTTTGTAGGTGATCTTTTTTCTCTCTCTGGCTGCCTTTAATACTCTGTCCTTGTCTTTGATCTTTGCCATTTTAATTATTATATGTCTTGATGTTGTCCTCCTTGGGTCCCTTGTGTTGGGAGATCGGTGGGCTTCCATGGTCCTGAGAGATTATTTCCTTCCCCAGCTTGGGGAAGTTTTCAGCAATTATTTCTTCAAAGACACTTTCTATCCCTTTTTCTCTCTCTTCTTCTTCTGGTGCCCCTATAATGTGAATATTATTCCATTTGGATTGGTCACACAGATCCTTTTATCTCTCTCTGCCTCAGCTTCTCTGTATTCCTGTTCTCTGATTTCTATTCCATTGAGAGTCTCTTGCACCTCGTCCAGTCTGCTCTTAAGCCTGTCTATCTATTGTTTCATTTCTGTTATCTTCCTCCGGACTTCATCCCTTAGCTCTTGCATATTTCTCTGCAGGTCCATCAGCATGGTTATGACATTTATTTTGAATTCTTTTTCAGGAAGATTGGTTATATCTATCTCACCAGGCCCTCTCTCTGGGGTTATCTGAGTGATTTTTGACTGGACCAGATTCTTCTGTCTTTTCATGGCAATAGAATTGGTCACAGGCAGGTGGCGCATGTGTCAGCTGGGAGAACAAAGTCCCTTCCTGCTTGTTGGTCGCCTTGCCCTTCTCTGCTGCCTGTGCCATCTACCTGCACACCGGGAGCAGTCTCTGGGATAATCTCCTGAGCTGCTGTGGGTGGGACGGCCTTTGGGAAAGCCTAGTGCACTGCGGGGGGTGGTAGACGCGCCAGGTGTGATCTCCTGCGAGAATGGCGCCCCTTTGTGCCTTCTGGACCTTGCTCTGGCTTCCTCTGTCTGACCTGGTTAGCTGCACACTGGGAGGAGACTCTGTGTGGTTGCTGTGGGCGGGGCTTTTCCCCGGCTGCTCTGCAGCTGTGGCAGGTCAGCCGGTTTGCCTGCAGCGCCAGCCGATGGGAATGAATGGCACGCTGCTTATCGCTGTGAGGGGCTTCAGGTTGCGTTATCCCCCAGGGGTTTAGGGAGCCTGAAGTTCCTCAAGATTCCCAGCCTGCTGGGCTGAGTGTGCTGGGACGATTTTGTCCAGCTGTTGAGCCCTTGTCCCTTTAAGACTTTTAAAAAGCGCTCGCTTTTCTTTTGTCCCAGAGGAGCCGGCTGTGGGGACCTCTGTGCAGTCTCCGTCTTGGATTTTACTTTTCCGTTTCTCTAATATCCAATGCACCATGCAATGTGTCTGTGCTCCCAGTGCAGATTACTAGGGCTGGTTATATAGCAATCCTGTGCTTCCAGTCCCTCCCCACTCTGATTCTTTTCCTCCCATCAGTGAGTTGGGGTGGGGGGGAGTGCTCAGGTCCCGCTGGGTCACGGCTTTGTATCTTACCCTTTTCGTGAGATGCTGAGTCTCGCAGATGTAGATGTAGCCTGGCTGTTGTACTGTATCTTCTGGTCTCTCTTTTAGGAATAGTTGTATTTGTTGTATTTTCAAAAATCTATATGGTTTTGGGGAGATATTTCCGCCCCCCTATTTTTTTTAATCTAGTGTATGATCTCTATGTAGTTATTGATATAGTTATGTTTGATTTTATCATCCTGGTATCTGTTTTTAATTTGTCCAATCTTTTTTTGTCCCCCCCTACCCTATTTTCCTTTTTCCCTGCCTTCTTTTGGATTAGTTAAATATTTCTTATGATTCCATTTTATCTCCTTTATTGGCTTATTAGCTATAACTGTTTGTTATTTTAGTATTGCTTTAGGGTTTATAGTAGACATCTTTAACTTATCAGACTCTATTTGCCAATTTATATTTTACCACTTCAAGAACCTTACAGTGTTTCAGTTTTTCATCTCCTGGCCTTTATGATATTGTTGTCATGCATTTTATATTTCAGTATAGAGAGTTTTAAGTAATAAGAAAAATAATTTTTTGTATCCATGTAGTTAGCATTTCTAGTGATCTATTTCTTTCCATATATTCATGTTTCCATCTGATAGAATTTTCTTTTCTGCCTGAAGGATTTCTTTTAACATTCCTATAGTGCAGGTCTGTTGATGAATTCCTTAAGCATTTGTATGTCTGAAAATGTTTTTATTTCACTATCACTTTTGAAAAATATTTTTGCAGTGTATAGAATTCTTAGTTGACAATTTTTATCTTTCAGTACTGTAATGATGTTGCTCTACTGTTTTCTTGCTGACATTGTTCCCAGTGAGAAATCTGATGTCATCCTTATCTTTGTTGTTCTGTATATAATGTGCCTTTTTTTGCTTCTGACTTCCTTAAAGAGTTTCTTTTTATACCTGTTTTAGTAATTTGATTGTAATATTTCTTGGTGCATTTTTCTTTATGTTTATTGGGTTAGGGTTTGTTTACCTTTTTGGATCTGTGGATTTACAGTTTCATCAAGTTTTGAAATTTTTTACCTTTATTTCCTCAGATATTTTTCTGTTTCACCTCTTCCTCCCTTCTTCAGGAATTCTAACCACCCATATATTAGGCTGTTTAAATTAGTTTCCCCACAGTGCACAGATAGGCTTTTCTATTTTTTTAATTCTTTTTTTTTTGTTATGAGAATTGCTATGCGTTCTAAGTTTTTCTTTGCAGTGTCTTATCTGCTGCTAATTCCGTCTAGTGTATTTTTCATCTTAGACATTGTAGTTTTCACTTCTTGAAGTATAGTAGTAAGGTTATTATGAAAATTCATTTTACAAAGTTCCAGTGGCATTCTTAAAAGGCTGTTTTTGAACAAGAACCCAAATCAAATAGTCTATCAAGGAATTTAAAGTATCCAGCAGTTAATACTATAGTGAAAAGCCTTTTCACAGGCATGAAATAGAAGTATTTAAGTCTATCATAATTGTGATTTTTAACCTTAATTTTGCTTCCTCTACTATTCATCATCCACTTATATTAAGTTTGATACCTATTACTTTCACATAGTATAACTACATTCCTTTCAGATTATCTTTATTTAGTTTATATTCCTTTACTAACTTTAATTGACATATTTGGAATTTTGCTTAATTGCATTTGTAATTGATCAAAGCATTGAGCCTGTATAAGTAGGCAAGAGTGCTAAGGCCTTTTCTGTGTCTAGTTTAAGAAAATGAGGCTGTAAATCCCTGGAGAGTGGGAAATTATCTTTGGGATTATTTGATATTTTAAGGTTATGTCCTTAGGAAGCTTTGGTATTTCAGTGAGGTTTGCTTCATTTATAAATTTTCCTTCTTGTAGAGAAATTGCTACTCTGAAAATTTAAGAACAAAACTTAAGTAGTAATATACACTGGTAATGGTGAAAAAAGTTTTAAATATTCTACATCTTTGTTTAATATTGGATAATCATTGGAAATGTAATATCCATTGCAGACAATTTATAAGAATTTTTAAATATTTTCTTAGGTAAAAATGAAACAAATAACCCTGGACCTGAGATTAATAAAATTCGAACACCAGAGAAAAAGCCTACAGAATCAAAACAGGTATGCTGCCTAATACAGTGAATTCAATGTTTTAATGAATTTAGTCTGGTTGATCATCTTGGAATCTTGATGTTTTTAAGAAAATGACCTGCTCTTTAGCGTCTGTCTTTGATGTTCATTGTCTCACGTGGCTCTGGGGGCTCTGGTTGCCCTTCCTCCCTTCGCCTTTTCTTTGGCTCCATCATTTCATTTATCAGCATGCTTTTCCCAAATTGTGTTATTCAGTGAAAAGCTTGCATTTAGAGACTTTCCATAATAAACTAGCAAATGAAGACACAGCTATAGATGTATCATTGAAAATTATCTCAGAATGGGAAGAGCTGTTACGGTAAAGAAGGAAGACTTAACTTTTTAACTTCTTCAAGTCCCTCGCCTTGTTCTCTCATCATACCCACAGCATAAATCCTTGATTCTTTATCTACTGGTTCATCTACTTTCTCTGCTTCTGTGCTTGTAAACCAGTTAGGGAAAATCAAATCATTGGTTGAATTAGTGCCACTGGAAATTAATGTCTTCTAATCTCAGGAAACCCATGGGGCACCTCTTCATTTCTTTTATGTGTACCTACCTCCCTTTGCTTAATTTTCTCAGCAGTTCTTCTCATGCCTCATTACCTCCCACCTTTTATTATCCTTATGGTCAGGGAATGACTTTGCCTTAGCTTATGTCATCGGGATTTCACCCTGTTACCTTAAAACCTTAGACTTGTCACTTTTCTGTATTCTTGAATATCCTTACTTCCTTATCACAGATAAGGGTCCAGTGGAAGAATTCCAGTCTCAGAGGAAGAGTTTCCATTAAGACTAATTTCTCCTCTTCTGGTCACCTCACAGACCTTATCCCTTCTCCTCCTTTACCCTTAGTTTCTTTCCAGTTCCCATTCTTCCTCCTCAAACAGTAGGTTGGTAGATAGACTTCTGAAAAGACACTTTCTTTGGCCTTCATCTCCTTTATAGCTACTGCTTAATTTCTCCTTTCCACCTCATCTCTTATATGCCCCTTAACCAGAATAGTCTAGTATTGGACCTCAATATATCACTGAAACTATTAAACTCCAAGTGACAAAATCTTATGAACACACTTCAGTTTAGTCTTACTTGGCTTTTCTTTGGTATTTGGCACTACTTTCTACTTCTTTCTTCTTGGCCACCATGTTTCTTTTGGTTTCTTTGACACACATTTCTAGTTTTCACAACTCTTTCTAATGTGACCTTCTGTCTCTTTTGTAAGTTCCTGTCCACCCCCTTCCCATCTATCCCTAGTCCTTAAGTTAGGGTTTCCAGGGTTCTGTCACTGCCCTATACCTCTCTTTGCATTCTTTGTTTCTTACTATAAACTGGTCCAATTCCAGGAATTTTAACACCTGCTCCATGATGATAACTACCAAATCCAGCCTCTGGCTTGCTTTAGGCAACTGTTCTCTATATTCAGTTACTTATGTCCCCGAGCAGCTCTGACCCATAGTTTCTACGACTAGAAGAACTCAGTACCCACTGGAGGAGTTGCAGTGCAAATGAAGCAGCTGGGGAAACCCCTGATGGAGTAAGAGGGGCGCTGCAGTGAAAGTAGAAGTCCTTTGTGTTTTGGAAGAGGTGCCGAGAGAGAACAAATGGTCCCTTAGGATGGTGCAGCAGCAGCTGTAGTGAGAGGCAGCTTAGGACAAAACTAACCACAAGAGTCTAAAGTGCTATCAGAGCAACTGAAGCCAAGATAGCTAAGTGTCTCTCATGTCTTTGCTTTTAAATTTCTGTTATGATCTTTCCCTGTTAGGAGACTCAGCAACCTGATAGACATGTTTCATTTTCTTTCCCATCTTGGTGCTTTGTCCTGGGGTCTAGGGGAAAAAATATTCCTACCTCTCCTTGTTGAGTCAGTACCTCAGTATTAAGAGGAAAGTGAGGAGATAATCTAATTCTGATAATAGTAGACTTGGACGCCTTCAGACCTTCCAGCCCTTTATCCTACTTTGCCCACTATAGTATCATAGAGTAGCACAGTCTTGACGTAAGTTTCTATGATGCTGGCCTGGCCTCCTGCCCATGTTGAAGTGAAGGAGGCAGTTAAAACAGCAGCTTACCCACAACCTTGACATCTAATCATGGTCTTCCTTATGTGATCAGAGGAATGCATGTCAACTGTGTCTTCTGGGAAAAAAGTACACCCCAGCTGAATGTAGCTTAAGAAGATGAAGATTTATGGGAGAAAATGTTTGTTGATGAAGAACCTTAATCAGGTTCTGAGATATTTGAAGAGCAGGCACTGTAGCTGCTTGGGGCAGAGTTGTCATCTTCTCATTTCCTTTTCTAGACAATTTTTATACACCCAGTGATCTTAAGGACCTTATTGGCTAGATTCGATGGCAGTCCATCTAAGCTAGTGATTAGAGATGAGAATGCACTTGAGGGATGATTGGCACAAAACCACCACTTACTACAATAGCTTGGTCACCAGTGGCACCTCAGCTCCATTTCAGGAGCAAGCTACTTGTTTTGTGTTCTTGGGAGGGGTCAGTTCCTTGTCTAACTTGAGAGCCTTTGGTGAAGCAAAGTACTCTGCAGTCCTCAGGAACTATTTCAGCATTGAAGCTTGTAAGGAGACTGATATACCAAAGCAGCTCACTGAGTGTTTTAACAGATATGGAAAAGAAAAATAGCCTCTTTCCACTGGATATTTCATTTTTAACATTGTCACCACTTATGTTTCAAACTTGTGTTTCAGAAGGATGTCAGCATTCTCTAGCTTACAAATCTTCGGTGGCTTGCTGCAGTTTAGAGGATTAAAAAAAGTTCATACTCAGTTTTGAATCATTCAGGGTTTTGTGTAATTGGGCTCTTGCAATTTTATTTGATGGCAAGATGGAGAAACTAACATATAAGCAAGAGAAGTTATAGCTCTATGTACATAAAGCCTCTCATGCTTCTCAAATCTACCATACTTTTTCTCCTCTCTCTTTATATAAACTGTTACCTTTACCCAGAATGTCCTTACCTTGCTTGTAAATTCCAGCTCTTTATGCTAGAGTCAGTTCAAATGCTGTAGATTCTGTGAAGCCACCTTTAATTTTTTTAGGCCTGAGGATCTTGCATCACATCTTTTCACAGCACTTCTAATTTTATGTTTACATGTTGGTGTCCTCTACCAGTCTCTAAGCCAGGGCTTAGCGAACTTTTTCTGCGAAAGGCCAGGTAGTAAATATTTAGAATTTGTGGGCCATATGGGTTCTGTTGCAAACACTCAACTCTTCCATTATAGTGAGAAAGCAGCCATAGACAATACATAAATGAATGAGTGTAGCTATGTTCCAATAAAACTTTATCTGCAAAAATCCAGTGGGCTGGAAGTGTGTTGGGAGTTTGCCAACCCCTGCTGTTAGCTCTTGAGGGTACAGGTAAGTCTTCCTATTGCTTTTTAAATTCCCAGCACCAGGCACAATGGCCTTGGTAGGCCCTCAGTATATGTTTGTTGAAAGAGTAAATGTCAATACCTGATGACAAAAATTGACAACCAAACTAGTTGTACAAAGGTAATGTAGTATTTGTTCACTTCAAAGTTGTTTAAATTGAGACAAGTGGGTTTTTTAAAATTAATATATATATGTTTGAGGAAAGAGATAATATAAAAACAATAAAATTGGAGGAAAGAACACAAGGATTTATCCCAGAAGGAAATAAATGGTTATCTTTCCAAGGAAGAAAGTATGAAATTAAAAATAATATTTTTAAAGAAATTAAAGTGGATATGCTCATAAAATGGCAGAATCTCTTCTTATGACTCAAACTTAATATGCTGTTTTTTCTGTTTTACCCTTCCTAATATAAAAAATATTTATTCTCTTATTTGATTGCCAGAGTGATTGGGTGGGCCCCCAGCATTCTTGCTATTACTGATAAGAATGTATCAGATCCTTTAGATGTGCTAGTAGTGGGAAAAGGTGGCGAGCCACAAGACTCAGATCTTCTGCATTTAAAAAAGACTTTTTTTATTTTTTCTAGATTGATTTGGAATCACATCCACAGAACAGAAGTCCTGAATCACGTCCTGGTGTTGTTTATTCCAATACCAAATTTCATCGCAAAGATAATCTCAACCCAAGACACATAAATCTTCCTCTTCCTGCTCCCCATGCACAGTATGCAATCCCCAATCGTCATTTTCATCCCCTTCCCCAGCTGCCAAGACCACCATTTCCAATTCCACAGCAGCACACCTTGTTAAATCAGCAGAATAATTTGCCTGAGCAACCGAATCAAATGCCACCCCAACCAAATCAGGTAGTCCAGCAGCAGAATTCACTGAAGCAGCTGACTCAGCAGCCACCTTCCCAGCTTTCTCCTGCCTACCCGGCAGGACCCAACAGTGCTTTTTTTAATAGTGCAGTTTCTCATCGACCACACTCCCCTCCTGCGGAGGCTGTGATTCCTGAGCAGCAGCCCCCTCCCATGCTGCAAGAAGGCCCTAGTCCTCTGCGAGCCATCACACAACCCGGCCCCATTCTTCCTTCACATCTGAATAACTTCACTGATGAGAACCCCCCAGGATTGCCTATAGGGGAGGCTTTAGGTAAGTTCTCCTGTCACTGCTAGATGTGACAGATTCACATCTAGAGATTACTTACTTAAAATGACATGTATTATACAGTATTAACTTGGTCAGGGTTGACTGATTTCTTCCTATAATGCCAGCCGCTTAATGTAATCATCAGAATCTAGTTCCAGATACTATGTAATACTAAGCATCCAGTTGGTGCCAGTTCACACTGTTGTGCAGGTAAGGAAGGGTCATCATCATGCCATGTTACTGGCGAAATCAGAAAACATTTGCTTTCTCTGAAACCCAACTTGCAACCATTTCTTTGTCTTTGTGGAGGAGATCTGACTGTAAAAACTCTTGAAAAGATTACCTTGAAACCCCAAATGTATGAAAACTGAAACTTTTCCCAAATGTTTTTGCAGACCGTATGCATGGGAGTGTAGCCCTGGAGACATTAAGGCAGCAGCAAGTGCGGTTACAGCAGTGGAGTGAGCACCATGCCTTTCTCGGTCAGGGTAGTATTCCATACCCACACCACCACCATCCTCATCCCCCCCTCCAGCAGCTTGCACAGCCGCCCATTGGACTGCATCAGCCGCCAGTGAGAGCAGACTGGAAGCTCCCCAGCAGTGCCGAAGATGAAGCGGAAGCACCAGACTCAAGGTATTGCAGCAGACCAGAGACACCCTCTGTGACCTCCCACTGCTCTCCCACAGTTTTCTTCCTTGAATGTAGTTCTTTTTAGCCTTAAGTTGGACTGTTGGCCCAAAGAAATTGGATGCTGGCCTTCTAGGCACATGCTGCACAGGTCTATTCATTGACCCTAAAATATAGAGCATCCATTTGGAAGTACCTCTTGTACAAATCTAGGCCTGGATGATCTGCTGTGGATTGCAAATGATTGTGGCCCCTTGCTTTGTGATCTCTTCTGAAGGGGAAATATACCGTCACTGTGTTTTTTTCATACTCAGTAGTAATACAAAGAATGAATGAGGACAGAAGTAAATCAGTATAATGATTAAAAGATATAAATTTATCATCATTTTTTTTTCCTGATAGCACAGAATTTTGCCTTCTTTTAACCACAGATGGTTATGAGTGTTCTGTCCTCATTCTAAACTTGTTTCTATGGCTAAGGTCATGTGAATGCAATGAAGTGTGTTCTAATCCCTTCTGAATAAGGTCCATCATTATGGCGACCTTTTACAACTGCCAGTTACTGAAGGCATAGAGAAGCAAAGGAGCTGTTTTAATACCAAGCGAAAAGAAAGAAATCAGGTAGTTGGGCATATTTAGTGTCTTTAATTCAGCATCTGTTGAGTATTAATGCTCACTTTTGAGGTTAATTAATGTTAGTTCTAATTAAATATTATGATTTGTTTGTAAATATTGCACATGTCATTGACTAAGTTCTCGTAATGTGATGGAGCTTTTCTTGCTTTCTACTCCTATTTCTCTGTCTTTATGTAGGTTTCAAGATTTAATCAGAGAACTGTCTAATCGTGATCACAGTGAAACTCGGGAACTAGCTGAAATGCCGCCACCTCAATCAAGACTTTTGCAATATAGACAAATTCAGACTAGGAGTCCACCAGCAGTCCCCTCTCCCCCATCCAGTACAGACCACAGTAGCCACTTTTCTAATTTTAACGACAACAGCAGAGATGTTGAAGTAGCCAACAGCCCAGCATTTCCACAGCGCCTCCCGCCCCAGATATTCAGCTCACCTTTCTCTTTGCCATCTGAACACCTTGCCCCTCCTCCCTTGAAATACCTGGCACCTGATGGAGCATGGACTTTTGCTAACTTACAGCAGAATCATCTAATGGGGCCGGGTTTTCCCTACGGCCTACCTCCGTTACCTCACAGGCCACCGCAGAACCCTTTTGTACAAATACAGAACCATCAACATACTATTGGTCAAGAGCCATTTCACCCATTGTCATCTCGAACAGTATCTTCTTCTTCGCTCCCTAGCTTGGAAGAGGTAAATGTCTTTCTTTTCCTTTTTTCCTTTTGGGATTAGTTGATTATGGAAAGTATCAATATTTATTGATTTGATAATAATAGTCTTATTGAATTTAATAGTCTTTTAAAGGTAATCTTTTCTTGGACCTTATTTATACTGAGTTCCCCCCTCTCCTCTATTGTGGTATTTCAAACTTTGTAGAGTGGTCATTATTGTTGAAGCATGGTGCCCCTTTGAGTATTTTTTTGTTGTTTCAGAATATTTAAGATCTGACTGATTTGAGGAGGCTGTGGATTCAAGCAGCTTTGTTCTGTCTGATCTGGGGAAATGGATTTTAGTGATTCATCCTTTTGACTTAAGTTCCATTAGTTAATTAGAGCTTTCCCTAGATGGTGGCTTCCTCAGCCAGCGGTCAGCGCTGCACCCTTGTGTCACTCATCCTGGTGCTTTATTTAAGGCGGTCAATACGCAGTTACACTGATTACCATGTCACAATTTGCAGGGTCTAACATAGAATTGATTCTGCTAAACTAAGTGTTTTGAGGTAAATTAAATTTTTATCTTGAAAGACTTAGGTACTTCCAAAGAGTATCTTTGTGGACCTTCACTGATATGAAAATCTTAGTAATTCCAGGTTATTCAACTTCCAAAACTAAACATTGGTGTGACTATAGAAACATTGTCTAGCTGTTTCCGTTAAGCTTGCAGTGATTAAAGATAAGAATGTGTAAAGCTGGTTGGGGTCATTATCAACCACAGATGTCTTCTTAAAGCAGGATAAAAATCTCCAATTTTGATACATGATAAATATTATTTTGACAGTAGCTTCATTTTGGCAGTTCCTTAATGATTTCTAAAAGGCCTTAGAAATAGTTGACACATTCTGCAGATTTTCTGCCATAGATGCTGATTTAGAAGTCAAGCTTCATAGGGAAAGTCTACATCTTATTTGTAGGGTCTTGGAGGTAATTTGTTCAAATTGTTCCAGTATTCACTGATGGGCTCATCCTGTATAATAACTGTCATTAAAACAACTTAATTTCTGTCTTAGGTTCCTCATGTAAATTGTAAGCCTAAGATGAATTGGTATCTGTGTATATGTATTATGAGGATCTAGAAATTTGGAGCCATACTTTTAAATATTTGACAGATGTCTGACATTATTTCAAATTATAGTGGAATGGCTTTATAGCTGAACAGGAATGTAGTTTCCAGTTAAGCAATGTATTAGGTATTTCCCTGCCTATGTACTTAGTTATTTATGACAAAATTCATAAAACAAAAATTCACCATTTTAGTCATTTTAAAGTACAATTTAGTGGATTTTAATATATGCACAATATTGTGCAGCAGTCACCAGTATCTAATTCCAGAACATTGTTGTCACCTTAGGAGAAACCCCCTTAATAACCATTAGGCAGTTACTCTCCAATACCCCATACCTCCCATGCAACTAATAATCTACTAGCAACTAATAATCTACTAGCAACTAATAGCAACTAATAATCTACTTTCTGTCTTTATGGAGACATTTCATGTAAGTGGAATCCTACAAAATGTGGCCTTTTGTGTCTGGCTTTTTTCATTTAGCATAATAATTCTGAAGCTCATCCCTTGATAGCATTGCATCAGTACTTCATTCCTTTATATGACTGACTGATACTCCATTGTATGGAAATGCCACAATTTTTTTATCTGATAGATGATGATTTCTATTTTTTTATATTTTGAATTATCCTGCTATGAACATTCATGAACAACTTTTTTTATGAAAGTGTATTTTAAGTTCTCTTGAGTATGTACGGAATTCCTGGGTCCGATGGTAACTCAATGTTTAATGTTTTGAGGAGATGCCAAACTGTTTTCACAGTGTCTTGTACCATTTTACCTTCCCACCAGTGACATATGAGGGTTCCCATTTCTCCTTTTTGTTTTTTCAGTTTTTATCATAGCCACTGTTGGTATGAAGTAGTATCTCACTGTGGTTTTGATCTGCATTTCCCTAATGACTAATGTAGTTGAGCATCTTTCAGTGTTACTGGCCATTGTATCTTCTTTGGAGAAATGTCTCTTCAGATCTTTTGACCATTTTGAAAAATGGTTGTCTTTATCCTGTGGAGCCATAGAGTTTTTACATATATTCTGGATACTAGATTCTCATCACATACATGATGTGCAATATTTTCTCTGGGTTTTCAATCTGTGGGTTTTTTCACCTTCTTGATAGTACCCGTTGATGCACAAATGTTTTTCATTTGTTTAAAGTCCAATTTGTCTCTTTTTCTTCGGCTACTATGCTTGAGGCATCAGATATATCTAAGAAACTGTTATCTAATCCAAAATCACAGAGGTTTATATCTATCTTTCCTAGTTTTATAGTTTTCATTTTACATTTAGTTCTTTGATCCATTTTGAGTTAATTTTTGTGTATCACATGAAGTAGGTGTCAAATTCATTATTTTACATGTAGTTATCGAGTTTTCTCAGCACCATTTGTTGAAAGAACTATTTTTTCTCCATTGAATGGTTTTGGCAAACCTTGTCAAAAATCAATTAACCATAGATATGTAGGTTTACTTCTGGACTCTGAATTCTGCTCATTAATCTGTGTGTCCTTATGCTATCCCACACTGTCTTGTATACTGCAGCTTTATAGGGCGTTTTTGTATTTCTAAGTATCAGTCTTTGTACTTTGTTCTTCTTTTTCAAGATTGTTTTGGCTATTCTGGGTCGGTCCCTTGTATATCCATATGGAACTTAGGATCAGTTTGTCACTTTCTTTGAAAGAAAAAGCCAGCTGGGATTTTCAAAGGGACTGCTTTAAATCTGTAGATTAATTTGGGGGAATATTAACATTTTAACAACATTAAGACTTCCAGTACATGAATATGGGACATCTTTGTGTTTATTTATGTCTTTTAAAATTACTTTCATCAGTATTCTGTAATTCTCCGAGTATAATTCTTGTACTTATTTTATTTATTTATTTTTCTTTTGGTATCATTAATATAAAATCACATGAGCAACATTGTGGTTACTACATTCCCCCCCTTATGAAGTCCACACCACATACCCCATTACAGTCACTGTCCATCAGTGTAGTAAGATGCTATAGAGTCACTACCTGTCTTCTCTGTGCTATACTGCCTTCCCCGTGTCCCCCACTACATTATGTGTGCTAATATTATTACTCTTCTCCCTCCCTTCCCGCCCAACCTCCCCAGTCCCTTTCCCTTTGGTAACTGTTAGTCCATTCTTGGGTTCTATGAGTCTGCTGCTGTTTTGTTCTTTCAGATTTTGCTTTGTTCTTATGCTGCACAGATGAGTAAAATCATTTGGTATTTGTCTTTCTCCACCTGGCTTATTTCACTGAGCATAATACCCTCTAGCTCCATCCATGTTGCTGCAAATGGTAGGATTTGTTTTCTTCTTATGGCTAAATAATATTCCATTGTGTATATGTACCACATCTTCTTTATCCATTCATCTACTGATGGACACTTAGGTTGCTTCCATTTCTTGGCTATTGTAAATACTGCTGTGATAAACATAGGGGTGCATATGTCTTTTTTTTTAATTTTGGTATCATTAATCTACAATTACCTGAGCAACATTATGTTGACTAGACTGCTCCCATCATCAAGTCCCCAGCACATACCCCATTACAGTCACTGTCCATCAGCGTAGAAAGATGCTATAGAATCACTACTTGTCTTCTCTGTGTTGTACAGCTGTCCCCGTGCCCTCCCCCGCTACATTATGTCCACTGATCGTAATGCCCCATTTTTTCCCTTTATCCCTCCCTTCCCACCCAACCTCCCCAGTCCTTTTCCCTTTGGTAACTGTTAGTCCATTCTTGGGTTCTGTGAGTCTGCTGCTGTTTTGTTCCTTCAGTTTTTTTCTTTGTTCTTATGCTCCACATATGAATGAAATCATTTGATACTTGTCTCTTTTCCGCCTGGCTTATTTCACTGAGCATAATACCCTCTAGATCCATCCATTTTGTTGCAAATAGTAGGATTTGTTTTCTTCTTATGGCTGAATAATATTCCATTGTGTATATGTACCACATCTTCTTTATCCATTCATCTACTGATGGACACTTAGGTTGCTTCCATTTCTTGGCTATTGTACATAGTGCTGCAATAAACATAGGGGTGTATGTGTCTTTTTCAAACTGGACTGCTGCATTCTTAGGGTAAATTCCTAGGAGTGGGATTCCTGGGTCAAATGGTATTTCTAGTTTGAGTTTTTTGAGGAACCTCCATACTGCTTTCCACAATGGTTGAACTACTTTGCATTCCCACCAGCAGTGTAGGAGGGATCCCCTTTCTCCACATCCTCGCCAACATTTGTTTTTGTTTTTCTTTTGGATGTTGGCCATCCTTACTGATGTGAAGTGATATCTCATTGTAGTTTTAATTTGCATTTCTCTGATGATTAGTGATGCGAAACATCTTTTCATGTGCCTATTGGCCATCTGAATTTCTTCTTTGGAGAAGTGTCTGTTCATATCTTCTGCCCATTTTTCAATTGGATTATTTGTTTTTTGTTTGTTGAGGTGGGTGAGCTCTTTATGTGTTTTGGATGTCAACCCTTTATCAGATATGTCATTTATGAATATATTCTCCCATATTGTAGGAGGCCTTTTTGTTCTATTGATGTTGTCCTTTGCTGTACAGAAGCTTTTCAGCTTGATATAGTCCCACTTGTTCATTTTTTGCTTTTGTTTCCTTTGCCCCGAGAGATATGTTCATGAAGAAGTTGTTTATGTCTGAGAGAGTTTTGCCTATGTTTTCTTCTAAGAGCTTTATGGTTTCATGACTTACATTCAGGTCTTTGATCCATTTCAAGTTCACTTTTGTGTATGGGGTTAGACAGTGATCCAGTTTCATTCTTTTAGATGTAGCTGTCCAGTTTTGCCAACACCAGCTGTTGAAGAGGCAGTTATTTCCCCATTGTATATCCAAGGCTCCTTTATTATATATTAATTGACCATATATGTTTGGGTTAATATCTGGACTCTCTATTCTGTTCCACTGGTCTTTGGGTCAGTTCTTGTGCCAGTACCAAATTGTCTTGGTTACTGTGGCTTTGTAGTGGAGCTTGAAGTTGGGAAGCGAGATCCCCACTGCTTTGTTTTCCTTCTCAGGATTGCTGTGGCTATTCAGGGTCTTTTTTGGTTCCATATGAATTTTAGAACTATTTGTTCCAGTTCGTTGAAGAATGCTGTTGGTATTTTGATAGGGATTGCATTGAATCTGTAGATTGCTTTAGGTAGGATTGCCATTTGACCATATTAATTCTTCCTATCCATGAGCACGGGATGAGTTTCCATTTATTGGTATCTTCTTTAATTTCTGTTATGACTGTGTTGTAGTTTTCAGAGTATAGGTCTTTCACTTCTTTTGTGAGGTTTATTCCTAAGTATTTTATTCTTTTGAATGCAATTGTGAATGGAATTGTTTTCCTGATTTCTCTGTCTGCTAGTTCATCGTTAGTGTATAGGAAAGCAACAGATTTCTGTGTATTAATTTTGTATCCTGCAACTTTGCTGAATTCAGATATTCTAGTAGTTTTGGAGTGGAGTCTTTAGGGTTTTTATGTATAATATCATATCATATGCAAATAGTGAGTTTGACTTCTTCTTTACCAATCTGGATGCCTTGTATTTCTTTGTTTTGTCTGATTGCCGTGGCTAGGACCTCCAGTACTATGTTGAATAACAGTGGGGAGAGTGGGCATCCCTGTCTTGTTCCTGATCTTAGATGAAAAGCTTTCAGCTTCTCGCTGTTAAGTATGATGTTAGCTGTGGGTTTGTCATATGGCCTTTATTATGTTGAGGTACTTGCCCTCTATTCCCATTTTGTTGAGAGTTTTTATCATGAATGGATGTTGAATTTTGTCAAATAACTTTTTCCAAATCTATGGAGATGATCATGTGGTCTCTGTCCTTCTTTTTGTTGATGTGAATGATGTTGATGGATTTTCGAATGTACCATCCTTGCATCCCTGAGGTGAATCCCACTTGATCATGGTGTATGATCCTCTTGATGTATTTTTGAATTTGGTTTGCTAATATTTTGTTGAGTATTTTTGCATCTATGTTCATCAGGGATATTGGTCTGTAATTTTCTTTTTTTGTGGGGTCTTTGCCAGTTTTTGGTATTAGAGTGATGCTGGCTTCATAGAATGAGTTTGGAAGTATTCCCTCCGCTTCTGTTTTTTTTTGGAAAACTTTAAGGAGAATGGGTATTATGTCGTCTCTGTGTGTCTAAGAAAATTCAGTGGTGAATCCATCTGGCCCCGGGGGTTTTGTTCTTGGGTAGGTTTTTGATTACCAATTCAATTTCGTTGCTGGTAATTGGTCTGTTTAGATTTCCTGTTTCTTCCTCGGTCAGTCTCGGAAGGTTGTATTTTTCTTGGAGGTTGTCCATTTTTTCTAGGTTATCCAGTTTGTTAGCATATAGATTTTCATAGTATTCTCTAATAATTCTTTGTATTTCTGTGGGGTCCATAGTGATTATTCCTTTCTCATTTCTGATTCTGTTTATGTGTGTGGATTCTCTTTTTCTCTTAATAAATCTGGCTAGGGGGTTATCTATTTTGTTTATTTTTTCAAAAAACCAGCTCTTGGTTTCATTGATTTCTTCTATTTTATTCTTCTCAATTTTATTTCTCCTCTGATCTTTATTATGTCCCTCCTTCTGCTGACTCTGGGCCTCATTTGTTCTTCTTTTTCCACTTTGAATAATTGTGACTTTAGACTATTCATTTAGGACTGTTCTTCCTTCTTTAAATAGGCCTGGATTGTAATATACTTTCCTCTTAGAACTGCCTTCGCTGCATCCCACAGAAATTGGGGCCTTGTGTTGTTGTTGTCATTTGTCTACATATATTGCTCGATCTCTGTTTTAATCTGGTCATTGATCCATTGATTATTTAGGAGCATGTTGTGAAGCCTCCATGTGTTTGTGAGCCTTTTTGTTTTCTTTGTACAATTTATTTCTCGTTTTATACGTTTGTTATCTGAGAAGTTGGTTGGTATAATTTCAGTCTTTTTGAATTTACTAAGGCTCTTTTTGTGGCCCAGTATGTGGTCTATTCTGGAAAATATTCCATGTGCACTTGAAAAGAATATGTATCCTGCTGCTTTTGGGTGTAGAGTTCTGTAGATGTCTGTTAGGTCCATCTGTTCTAGTGTGTTGTTCAGTACCTCTGTGTCTTTACTTATTTTCTGTCTGGTTGATCTGTCCTTTGGAGTGAGTGGTGTGTTGAAGTCTCCTAAAGTGAATGCATTGCATTCTATTTCCTCCTCTATTTTCTGTTAGTATTTGTTTCACATATGTTGGTGCTCCTGTGTTGTGTGCATATATATTTATAATGGTTATATCCTCTTGTTGGACTGATCCCTTTATTATTATGTAATGTCCTTCTTTATCTCTTGTTACTTTCTTTGTTTTGAAGTCTATTTTGTCTGATACAAGTACTGCAACACCTGCTTTTTTCTCCCTATTGTTTGCTTGAAATATCTTTTTCCATCCCTTCACTTTTAGTCTGTGTATGTCTTTGGGTTTGAGGTGAGTCTCTTGTAAGCAGAATATAGATGGGTCTTGCTTTTTTATCCATTCTGTTACTTTGTGTCTTTTGATTGGTGCATTCAGTCCATTTACATTTAGGGCAATTATTGAAAGATAGGTACTTATTGCCATTGCAGGCTTTGGATCTGTGCTTACCAAAGGTTCAGGGGTAGCTTCTTTACTATCTAACCATCTAACTGGACTCTCTTATTAAGCTATTATAAACACAGTCTGATGATTTTTTATTTCTCTCCCTTCTTATTCTCCCTCCTCCATTCTTTATATGTTAGGTGTTTTATTCTGTACTCTTTTGCGTTTTGTTTGACTGCTTCTGTGGATAGTTGATTTTATTTTTTGCCTTTACTTAGTATTTGGTTGGTCTTCTTTCTTTGCTGTGATTTTATTTCTCTGGTACATCTATTTAGCCTTTGGAGTACTTCCATCTAGAGGAGTCCTTTTAAAACATCCTGTAGAGGTGGTTTGTGGGAGGCAAATTCCCTCAACTTCTGCTTGTCTGGGAATTGTTTAATCTGTCCTTCAAATTTAAATGTTAATCATGCTGGATACAGTATTCTTGGTTCAAGGCCCTTCTGTTTCATTGCATTAAATATATCATGCCATTCTCTTCTGGGCTGTAAGGTTTCTGTTGAGAAGTCTGATGATAGCCTGATGGGTTTTCCTTTGTAGGTGATCTTTTTTCTCTCTCTGGCTGCCTTTAATACTCTGTCCTTGTCTTTGATCTTTGCCATTTTAATTATTATGTGTCTTGGTGTTGTCTTCCTTGGGTCCCTTGTGTTGGGAGATCTGTGGGCTTCCATGGTCTGAGAGACTATTTCCTTCCCCAGCTTCGGGAATTTTTCAGCAATTATTTCTTCAAAGACACTTTCTATCCCTTTTTCTCTCTCTTCTTCTTCTGGTACCCCTATAATGTGAATATTATTCCGTTTGGATTGGTCACACAGATCCTTTTATCTCTCTCTGCCTCAGCTTCTCTGTATTCCTGTTCTATGATTTCTAGTCCCCTGACAGTCTCTTGCACCTCATCCAGTCTGCTCTTAAGACCTTCTGTCGATTGTTTCATTTCTGTTATCTTCCTCCGGACTTCTTCCCTTAGCTCTTGCCTATTTCTCTGCTGTTCCATTAGCATGGTTATGACTTTTACTTTGAATTCTTTTTCAGGAAGATTGGTTATATCTATCCCACCAGGCCCTCTCTCCAGGGTTGTCTGAATAATTTTTGACTGGACCAGATTCTTCTGCCTTTTCATGGCAATAAAAGTGGTTACAGGCAGGTGGTGCCTGTGTCAGCTGGAGAACAACATCCCTTTCTGCTTGCTGGTCACCTTGCCCTTTTCCACTGCCTTTGTCGGTTACCTGCACACCGGGAGCAGTCTCTGGGATAATCCCCTTTGCTTCCATGGTCAGGGCAGCCCTTGGGATAGCCTGGAGTCATATGCGGGGATGCAGACACACTGGGTGTGTTCTCCTGCGAGAACGGCACCCCTTTGTGCCTTCTGGACCTTCCTCCTGCTTCCACTGCCAATGCCATCTACCCGCATACCTGGCACAGTCTCTTGGATAATCCCCTGAGCTGCTGTTGGTGGGGCGGCCTTCAGGATAGCCTGGACTCCTGCAGAGGGTTGCAGCTGTGCCAGGTGTGTTCTCCTTCGAGAACGGCACCCCTTCGTGCCTTCCGGACCTTGCTCTACTTCCGCTGCCTGTGCTGTTTACCCGCACACAGGGAGCAGTCTCTGAGATTATCCCCTGAGCTGCCTTGGCGGGCAGCCCTAGTGAAAGCCTGGAGCCCTTCAGGGAGTCGCAGACATGCCGGGTGTGTTCTCCTGCAAGAATGGTGCCCCTTTGTGCTTTCTGGACCTTTCTCTGGCTTCCGCTGCCTCTGCCGTCTACCCGCACACCGGCAGCAGTCTCTGGGATAATCCCCTGAGCTGCCATGGGTGAGGCACCCCTCGGGATAGCCTGGAGCCCTGTGGGGGGTCGCAGCCATGCCGGGTGTGTTCTCCTATGAGAACTGTGCCCCTCCAGAACTTGCTCCGACTTTCACTGCCGTTTACCTGCACACCGGGAACAGTGAGTAATCCCTGAGCTGCCTTGGGCAGAGCAGCACTTGGGATAGCCTGGAGCCCTGTGGGGAGTTGCAGACATGCCGGGTGTGTTCTCCTATGAGAACGGCGCCCCTTTGTCCTTCTGCACCTTGCTCCAGGTTCCTCTGTCTGTGCTGGCAGCTGCGCACTGGCAGCAGCCTCTGGGTCTGTCCTGGTTAGCTGCACGCTGGGAGGAGACTCTGTGTGGTTGCTGTGGGCGGAGCTGTTCCCCGGCTGCTCTGCAGCTGTGGCGGGTCAGCCAGTTTGCTTGCAGCACCAGCTAGGGTGAATGAATGGCAGGCTGCTTATCACTATGAGGTGCTTCGGGGCTGGGTTACCCCCCAGAGAGTTAGGGCACCTGAAGTTCCTTAAGATTCCCAGCCTACTGGGCTGAGTGTGCCAGGACAATTTTGTCCAGCTGATAAGCCATTGTCCCTTTAAGACTTTAAAAAACGCCCGCTTTTCTTTTGTCCCAGGGGCTGTGGGACCCGCATGCCATCTCCGTCTCGGATTTTACTTTTCCGTTTCTCTAATATCCAGTACACCATGCGATGTGTCTGTGCTCCCAGTGCAGATTTCTAGGGCTGGTTATTTAGCAATCCTGTGCTTCCACTCCCTCCCCACTCTGATTCTTTTCCTACCGCTAGTGAGCTGGGGTGAGGGGAGTGCTCGGGGCCCGCTGGGTCACAGTTTTGTATCTTACCTTTTTGTGAGATGCTGAGTTCTTGCAGATGTAGATGTAGCCTGGCTGTTGTACTGTATCTTCTGGTCTCTCTTTTAGGAGTAGTTGTATTTGTTGTATTTTCAAAAATCTATGTGGTTTTGGGAGGAGATTTCTGCTGCCCTATGCAGGCCGCCATCTTGAGCCCCCCGCATATGTCTTTTTGAAACTGGAATCCTACATTCTCAGTGTAATTGCTAGGAGTGGAATTCCTCGGTCAAATGGTATTTCTATTTTTAGTTTTTTGAGGAACATCCATACTGCTTTCCACAATGGTTGAACTAGCTTACATTCCCACCAGCAGTGTAGGAGGATTCCCCTTTCTCTGCATCCTTGCCTGCATTTGTTGTTCCTAGTCTTTTCTATGTTGGCCATCCTAACTGGTGTGAAGTGATATCTCACTGTGGTTTTAATTTGCATTTCCCTGATAATTAGCGATGTGGAGCATCTTTTCATGTGCCTGTTGGCCATCTGAATTTCTTTGGAGAATTGTCTGTTCATATCCTCTGCCCATTTTTCAATAGGGTTATTTGCTTCTTGGGTGTTGAGGCATCTGAGTTCTTTATATATTTTGGATATTAACCCCTTGATGGATATGTCATTTACAAATATATTCTTCCATAGTGTATTATGCCTTTTTGTTCTGCTGATGGTGTCTTTTGCTGTACAGAAGCTTTTTACCATGATGTAGTCCCATTTGTTCATTTTTGTTTTTGTTTCCCTTACCCTACGAGATGCATTCAGGAAAAAGTTGCTCATGTTTATATTCAAGAGATTTTTGCCTATGTTTTCTTCTAAGAGTTTTATGGTTTCATGACTTACATTCAGGTCTTTCATCCATTTTGAGTTTACGTTTGTGTATGGGGTTAGATCATAATCCAGTTTCATTCTCTTACATATAGCTGTCCAGTTTTGCCAACACCAGCTGTTGAAGAGGCTATTTCCCCATTGTATGTCCATGGCTCTTTTATCATATATTAATTGACCATATGTGCTTGGGTTTATATCTGGGCTCTTTATTCTGTTCCATTGGTCTATGGGTCTGTTCTTGTGCCAGTACCAAATTGTCTTGATTCCTGTGGCTTTGTAGTAGAGCTTGAAGTTGGGGAGCATAATCTCTCCTGCTTTATTCTTCCTTTTCAGGATTGCTTTGGCTATTCAGGGTCTTTTGTGGTTCCATAAGAATTTTAGAACTATTTTTTCTTGTTCATTGAAAAATGCTGTTGGTATTTTGATACGGATTGCATTGAATCTGTAAGTCTTGTACTTATTTTGTTAAATTTATTCTGAAGTATCTTATTCTGATTGTTCATTACTAGTGTTTAGATATACAATTAACTGTATATTCATCATTTATCTGCAAACTTGCTGAACACCTTATTTTCTATTTCTCCTTTAAATTCTGTCAGTTTATGCTTCATGTATTTTGGTGCTCTGTTGTTAGATTTACATGTATTTATATAAATTTCTGTATCTTCTTAATGGATTGAACTTTTTGTCAGTATATAATGTCCATTCTTTCACAGTAATTTTTGTCTTCAAGTATGTTTTTTCTGATACTCGTGTAGTCAACCCAGCTCTCTCTTGGTTATGGTTTGCATGGAATGTCTTTTCATTCTTTTACTTTTCTGATTTTGTTGTCATTTGTTTGTTTAGCAACTCTTCTGAACTAATTTTTTAAGGTCTGTATTCTGTTGTCTCTGAGGTCATTATTCCATTAGCTTAATGGTCCACTAATTATTACATAGAGATTTCTGTAAATGCCCAGGACTAAAAACGTTGCCCAGTTTTTGTGAGACATCTGTGTGTATGTGTTGTGGCGTACCTTCTATACTCAGCTAGGCATTCTACCACTCTGCTTTAGCCTTAACTTCCTGCTTCTGCCGAGCCTCCAGTTCAGCCAGATGTGAGAACTTCTCAGGTCTTTCCTGAGCATGTGCACAGCATGTGTGTGGTCTTCTAGATTCACAGGAATATGTCAGTAGAGCTGTTCAAAGCCCTATTCCCTAAAGCATCTCACTGCACAGCCTTTTCTTTGAAGCTTTTGATGAGTTTATTTGCTTAGTCCTACTGTTTCCTATTGCCTCAGGCAGCAGTCACCAAACATTTGCTTGTAAGTGTTTTCAGTGTGGCCATTTTCCCATTGGTTGAATTCTGAGTTAAATGAGGTAAGGCAAATGATTTGTTGTTGTTCTTTTTATGAACAGGAAATCTTTCCAGAAGCCTCCAGACAGGTCAAAACAAGTAATTACAGGTCTTGCAGAATGAGGCCTGTTCTGCTCTCTCTGGTACTGGGGCTGGAAGTGCAGGGTCTTATTTTCAAGGGTATCACTGAGCTGGAGAGCAGGGGGATGGGACTAGGGTAAATTAAATTACCACAAATCTCACTACTCTTACTGAAATTCCTGGGATTTTCTTGGTTAAGTGTTTTCCTGGTTGCTGTAAGCTTTAGTTTCCCAAATTTCAAGAAAGTTGATTGTGACAGTTTTTGCCAGTTTTTCACTGCATTTATGGAGGACTGGACTTTGGGAGTTTTGTACTCCACCATTTCTACTGATACCGCTTGTGATGTTTTGATTTAACCTGCCAAATGAGTTCATAATATGTGGGGGAAACAACATGCCAAAGTTTTTAGAAGGTTATATAAAGTTTTGTACTTTACTAAATAGTATTGAGTGATATACTTTAATCATTAATCTATTTAAATGTTCCTTAGTTTTAGAATTTAAGTTCTTTGTACTCTTGCTTGAGTTCTTAATATTTGGTGTTCCTGTTTAGCTGAGTGTATGAATAAATACCTTCAATTTTCAGTGGGTTCTTAGAATGAAATTCCTTTTGCAAAAACATTTATTTTGATGCGTGAGATTCACAGATGATGACTAAACTGCAACACTGAAAAAAATAACAAGGAAAATATTTTTACCATATTGCAGGTTTTGACATTTCAGTTATCAGGATAACTTTTGTTTGTTATGTTGTACAAAATGATTTTGGATGAATCATCTCAGAATGAATGGCTTATGTGCTTGCTTGCCTTTTAAAATAATTTATTTAGCATTAACAATACAGAAAATTGTTTCGTTTTTCCCTCCCAACTCTGAATTATTTTATCACTAGAAACCTTGATTAATCTTATGTGGGATGAAAACATTTAGATGCTAGCTTAACAGTTAACTTGAACAGAGATAGTTTTTCATATTAGTTTCTTTTTATTATAATTTTGATTTTCTTTTGGCAGATAAAATACAAGGTCAGCATGGAAAATGTGGAAGTTAGAGAAATCGTTTCTAATTTCACTGTACAAAGATAGCTACTGTAACATTTAGCTTTTCATAACATAGATATGAACGTGTAATTGATTAGTAGTGGAGGGAGGATTTCTTATTTGGGAAACTTAAAACAGTTTTTTTTTTTCCTAATTGCTGTGCTCATTTATATCACCTCATCAAACCTTTTCTTTGCACCAAGTTGAGGCAGTCTACATGGAATTTTGATCCTATTTTATAATATTTTTTTGCTACTTAAATATTTTAGACTGTTCTCATTTAGATGCTTAAAGCTTAACTCCAAGAGATTTCCTTATCTACCTCAAAGCACTGGCCCTCAAGCTGTGTGGTTATATAAGGTGGGGACTCCGTGGTCTGGGAGTAGTACCTGCACCCTATACCACTTTAGTTCTTCACTGATGTGATAGGATAAGGAAGAGAACAAAGGGCAAAGGTGCCACCTTATCTGGGCCAGGTTACAGACGCTCCCCATGGAAATAGATTTCAAATTGCTCCGAATTGATTTCAGATTTCACTGTAAGCTTGGGATTATGATTTAATTTTTCTCCAAATATTGTCTTCATACTCTTTTATTAAATTATTGCATTCTCACTGCACAGAATACTAACATGTCAAATACTAAATTTGTTATAACAACACTGTATCATACTTGCCTTTCAAGTAACTACTCTGGGGGCCCGGGTAGGGGAGATGACATACAAAGAGAAACAAAAGAAGTTAATTCTAGGCTTCTGAGCTTCCAGGAGTTCAGTTTCTAGTAATTTAGGCATGAATCAGGATTCTTCAGGGGTAATTTTTATTGGTATGAGGTTTTTCACTTTGAATAATTTTATAATCTAACCTCTGAGTAAGTTTCAGTTCTTCAGTATAAACTGAGATATGTTTTTGGACTTTGTTTTTCTCCCCATCTACATATGTTTCTGTACCAGAATTATGCTGTTCTAATTTTTTAGGTTTTATACTCTAATTTGATAGTGTAAACTCTCCCTTATTACTTACTTTTCTTACAGTTTATGTGTGGGGGGTAAGGGGGGTGGAGAGTTATTCTATGATTTTTCTACTAGACATTTAGAATACCTTTGTAAACAAACCCCCCCAAAAAACCACACTTTCTTTGTTTTTTATTTGAATCATATTAAATGTATAGCTTAAATTGGGGGAAATTTTGTCTTTACAAGTGTTTTAAACCTCTCATTTGGATACTGGTACTCTTCAATATTTTTTCCCTCCTTCCCTTACTTTTTTGTTTTCTGAATGTACCTTTGTAAAATTCTGTGGGATCTTCATTTCTAGTTAAATTTACTTTTGATTGATTTTTCCTTGTTTTTTTGTTAAGAATGGGACCATTTTCCTTCCATTATACTTTCCAGTCATTTTAAGAGCAAACCCTCTCATTCTACTGAAGTGGGCATCAATATGACCACATTAAAAAACTTTCATTTAACATAGAACCGGGCAGTGCTGCTACTGGAGCACAGCAAAGCTTTTGCCACTTAAGATGTGCTTCACCATGAAATTGTTTGATTGAAAGTGCTTACAACTAATAGGTGGAAAGTTCTTTTTAAAAGCCTCAGTGTAAAAGCCTGAGAATTGGGGTGGAGCTGTAATGGCCTTCTAAAATTGAAATGTTGTTAAGTCACTCGTTTTGATAAGCTTTCAGTAAGTCAGCATTTACTGATGCCATCTTAGAGATGACATGTATGTCTCTGTGACATACCTGCTTTTAAATGTTTCTTGTTTTTTAGGCTGGCTTTGAACAAAGACATCTTTGACCCGTCTATTCTTTTTTGTTTTTTCCCCTTCAAATGAGTCTAGTTTTGAAGTTAGTTGATGATTTTGATTTTAATACTATTGTCTAATATCCCATCCTCCCTGCCTCCCCACCCCACCAAGTTCCCTTCCATGGAGCAAAGTATTGTACAAATGTAGTTTGAAGATTATATTCTTGGTTGATTAACATATTCTGCTTATTCTGATTTTAGAAGTGGAGGTAATGGCTTGTGGCTTATGTTGTGTAACCAAGTGGTAATATTGCTGTCTTCTCAGAAGTGTCTTCAGAGCGAGATAGATCAGTAATGTATGCTATCTAATAAACCATCTAATGCACATAACAGAGACAGTGATCAACAAATTAATAAATTAGGCTTCTGTTTCATGCTTAAATTATCAAAGCTAATCATTTAAATAAGATGTTCTATTTTAATTGTAGCATTTCTGGTGCCATAGATAATGAGACTACAACATTTAGCTCTTCCTTAGTGATTAGCTTTGATAGTATAAATAGAGCCCTAATTAATTAAGTTGCTAACCTTTCCTCCAGTTATTTATTTATATTATACATGTGAAATGGATTGCTAACCTCATGCATTAGAGATACACCTTATAAGACAGTGGTAAACCAATTTTTGTTTATCTGGAGACAGAAATATAAGCAAAGATGGAAATACAAAGGTCATTCTCTGTCAGAAATGGTTTTCTTTTGAAGGCATGGAAACTTTTTCTTAATTTTTGTTGGGGGGCCCTTGTCTTCTAATGTACTTCATAGAAATTTCCCTCTGTGGGGGAAAAATATTGAAATTTTACACTTATTGCCCTGAATGCATTTTACTGTAGTTAATTAGCATGCTCTATAGTTTTTTAAATTTAAATAACTTAAATAGGCTTGTATATAGCAAGACACTTGAATTATTTTACATTGAACTATTAAATACATCAAATTGTTGATTGTTAAAGTTAGTGGTACATTACTTTTGGACATTTTTATAATAAAAAGTTATATTTTCACTGACAAAGACTTTGATTTATTGATGAGTTTAAAATAAAACTTAAGACTTAGGAACTAGTTGAGGACTTAAAGAGCATTTATTCTAACCACCCTTTTTAAAGGAAACTAAGACACTAAGATGTTAAAGGACTTACAACTTAAGCAATTACTGATGAAAGTGGAGCTGAGACTCTCGACTGTCAGTCCTGTGCTGTTACTGGAACATCACACTGTTCTTCTAATCTTCATGCCATGAGTAAGGTTTGTTCTTGGGACCAAAGAAGTAAATCTGCAGTTGTATGAAGTTTTCCTTTTTGGGAGAGGAGCGGTAGTTGGGTATAGAGAGGGAGATAGTTCATTTCAGAATTTTTGTTTCTTAAAAGCCACATACTTGTAGCTGCTAAACATTTGACTGGTCAAATAGTTAATTTAGGGATCTCAAATACCAGAAAATTAACTCTAAGGAATGTACTTCATTTCTCAATGTTCTTTAAAAATAAAACAAAAATTCTCTGACATTGCCTTGTTTCTTAAAGTTGGGAAATTTATTTAATTATAATAATGATCTTTCAGAGAAAAATGCAAATAATTATTAGTTGAAGGTAGACTAATGTGCTATTTTATTTCCCACCCAAACTGACATTTTTTTATTGTAAGAGGTATTGTGGTTTATAATTGATAACTTGACTTTCATATTCAAGAAGAGTAATAAACAAGAACCAGATGGATTCAAGGTAGCTCAAAATGTCACAGCAGTGGATCTGACATTTCTCTTAAATGTAATATTGCATTTATCTAGTATCTTTTATTACCTTCTATTTATTTTTATTTAGATATTATTGATATACACTCTTATGAAGGTCTCACATGAAAAAACAATGTGGTTACTACATTTACCCATATTATTAAGTCCCTACCCATACCCCAATGAAGTCACTGTACTACAGTGTAGTAAGATGACACAGAGTCACTGTTGGCCTTCTCTGTGCTACAGTGTTTTCCCCGTGATCTCCCACATCATGTACTAAACATAATACCCCTCTATCCCCGTCTCCTCCCTCTCCACCTGCCCTCCCACACCCCTCCCCTTTCGTAACCACTAGTTCCTTCTTGGAGTCTCTGAGTCCGCTGCTATTTTGCTCCTTCAGTTTTGCTTCGTTGTTATACTCCACAAATGAGGGAAATCATTTGGCACTTGTCTTTCTCCACCTGGCTTATTTCACTGAGCATAATATCCTCCAGCTCCATCCATGTTGTTGCAAAT
>JAQQAC010006923.1:30714235-30862434 GCA_029783875.1 Phataginus tricuspis
GTTAAATATATCATGCCATTCTCTTCTGGCCTGTAAGGTTTCTGTTGAAAAGTCTGATGACAGTCTGATAGGTTTTCCTTTGTAGGTGATCTTTTTCCTCTCTCTAGCTGCCTTTAATACTCTGTCCTTGTCTTTGATCTTTGCCATCTTGATTATTATGTGTCTTGGTGTTGTCTTCTTTGGGTCCCTTGTGTTGGGAGATCTGTGGGCTACCGTGGACTGTGAGACTATTTCCTTCCCCAGCGTGGGGAAGTTTTCGGCAATTATTTCTTCAAAGACACTTTCTATCCCTTTTTCTCTCTCTTCTTCCTCTGGTACTCCTATAATGCGAATATTGCTCCGCTTCGATTGGTCACAGAGTTCTCTTAATATTCTTTCATTCTTAGAGATCCTTTTATCTCTCTCTGCCTCAGCTTCTTTGTATTCCTGGTCCCTGTCTTGTAATTCCTTGATCGTGTCTTGAACCTGATTCAATCTGCTGTTGAGCCCTTCGATGGCTTGTTTCATTTCTGCATTGTCTTTCCTCACTTCCCTCACTTCCTCCCTCAGCTCTTGCACATTTTTCTGTAGATCCATCAACATGGCTATGACTTTTATTCTGAATTCTTTTTCTGGAAGACTGTGAATGTCCATTTCTCCAGATTCTTTCTCTGGGGTGGTGTTTGTCTGAAGCTTTGTCTGTATCATATTCTTCTGTCTTCCCATGACTATAGAATTGGTTGTTGGTAGCAAGGAGAGATAAGAAAGGAGAGACAAGAAAAAAAAGAGATTTCTACTAATAATATAAAAGTAAAAGGAGAGAGAGAGAAGGGAAAAGAAAAGAAAGAAAAAGAAAAGGCAGCAACACCTAAAAGAAAACAGCAAGAACAACAACAAAACAAAACAAAACAAAAAAAAAAACACCAAAAAGCCCACCGGGGGTGGTTTCTGTGCGAATGCCTTAGGTGGCGCTATTGCTCCGCTATTCCTGAGCCGCGGCCACGTCGCTCCACACGGCCCTTTAAATCTGTGGCCAGGTGAGAATGGATGGGAGGCTGTTGAAAGAGAGGGAAAGAAAAACAGGAAAAGAAAGGGGAGAAAAAACAATAAAAAAAAAAAAAAGAAGCCACCGGGCGTGGGTTCTGCGCGAGTGCTGTAGGTGGCGCTGTTGCTCCACTATTCCAGCGCCACTATAGTTCTGGCTGGGTTGGAAACAATGGGAAGCTGTTGATCTCCGTGGGGGTCTCAATGGCGGGCACTCTTTCCCAGTCGCCAGCTACGGGGTCCAAAGCTCCCCAGGACTCCCAGCGTGCTGGGCTCAGTTCGCCGGGCTATCCGGCCCCTCTACTGAGCTCCTGTCTCTTTAAGACCGCTGAGCGCTTTTCTTCCCCTTTTTCTCCTTTCTTTTTCCTTCCCGGAGCCTGCCGCGGGCAACTTGCACGTTCCCGGCTGGGACCCTGTGCCCTCTGTCTCTCCAATCTCCGCTACACCGCAGGCCGTGTGTCGGCGCTCCGGGCACAGACTTCCACTCCCTCCCGGCTCTGAATCCTCTCCTCCCGCCGGAGCGCTGGGGGAGAGGGGCGCTCGGTCCGCTCACGGTTCCGTACCTTACCCGCCTTGCCGGAACTCCCGCCGGAGTGCTGGGGTGGAGGGGCGCTCCGGGCGCAGACTTCCACTCCCTCCCGGCTCTGAATCCTCTCCTCCCGCCGGAGCGCTGGGGGAGAGGAGCGCTCGGTCTGCTCGCGGCTCGTACCTTACCCGCCTTGCCGAGACTCCCGCCGGAGTGCTGGGGTGCAGGGGCACTCTCGTCTTGCTGGATCGTGTTTCTGTCCCGCCTCGCCGGGTGCCGAGTCCTCTGTCCGGCGTGTCTGGCCGCCGGAGCTCTGGGGGGGGGGAGCGCTCAGTCCCACCGGATCGCCGCCCGTCCGCCTCACCGGCTGCCAAGTTCTCACAGGTGTAGCTGTACGCTGTGCACTTTCCTGTGTATTCTGGTCTCTCTTTTAGGGATAGTTGTATTTGCTGTATTTTCGTGAATAAATATAATGTTGGGAGGAATTTTTCTGCTAGTCCGTTCACGACGCCATATTCCCGGAAGTGGGGAGAAGTTGTATTCTTTGGGTAGATTCCAAGGAGTGGGATTCCCGGGTCAAATGGTATTTCTATTTTTACTTTTTTGAGGAACCTCCATATTGCTTTCTGCAATGGTTGAACTAGCTTACATTCCCACCAGCAGTGTAGGAGGGTTCCCCTTTCTCCGCATCCTCGCCAGCATTTGTTGTTGATGCTAGCTGTCCTTACTGGTGTGAGGTGATATCTCATTGTGGTTTTAATTTGCATTTCCCTGATGATTAGTGATCATCTTTTCATGTGTCTGTTGGCCATCTGAATTTCTTCTTTGGAGAACTGTCTCTTCATAGCCTCTGCCCATTTTTTAATCATATTATTTGCTTTTTGGGTGTTGAAGTATCTGAGTTCTTTATATATTTTGGATGTTAACCCCATGTCAGATATGTCATTTACAAATATATTCTCCCATACAGTAGGGTGCCTTTTTGTTCTGCTGATGGTGTCCTTTGCTCTACAGAAACTTTTTAGTTTGATGTAGTCCCATGAGTTCATTTTTGCCTTTGTTTTCCTTGCTTGAGGAGATGCGTTCAGGAAGAAGTTGCTCATGCTTATATTCAAGAGATTTTTTCCTATGTTTTCTTCTAAGAGTTTTATGGTTTCATGACTTACATTCAGGTCTTTGATCCATTTCGTGTTTACTTTTGCGTATGGGGTTAAACAATAATCCAGTTTCATTCTCTTGCATGTAGCTATCCAGTTTTGCCAACACCAGCTGTTGAAGAGGCTGTCATTTCCCCATTGTATGTCCAGGGCTCCTTTATTATATATTAATTGACCATATATGGTTGGGTTTCTATCAGGGCTCTCTATTTTGTTCTGTTGGTCTATATGTCTGTTCTTATGCCAATACCAAATTGTCTTGATTCCTGTGGCTTTGTAGTAGAGCTTGAAGTTGGGTAGCATAATCCCCCCAGCTTTTTTCTTCCTTCTCAGGATTGCTTTGGCTATTTGGGGTCTTTTGTGGTTCCATATGAATTTTAGAATGATTTTCTCTAGTTTGTTGAAGAATGCTGTTGGTATTATGATAGGAATTGCATTGAATCTGTACTTTGCTTTAGGCAATATGGCCATTTTGACACTATTAATTCTTCTATCCATGAGCATGGGATGTGTTTTCATGTATTAGTATCTTTTTTAATTTCTCTCATGAGTGTCTTGTAGTTTTCAGAGTATAGATCTTTCACTTCCTTGGTTAGGTTTATTCCTAGGTATTTTATTCTTTTTGACGCAACTTTGAATGGAATTGTTTTCCTGATTTCTCTCTATGCTAGTTCATTGTAGTGTATAGGAATGCCACAGATTTCTGCCTATTAATTTTGTATCCCACAATTTTCCTGAATTCGGATATTAGATCTAGTAGTTTTGGAGTGGATTCTTTAGGGTTTTTTATGTACAATATCATGTCATCTGCAAACAGGGACAGTTTCACTTTTTCCTTGCCAATCTGGATGCCTTTTATTTCTTTGTGTTGTCTGATTGCCATGGCTAGAACCTCCAGTACTATGTTGAATAGAAGTGGGAAGAGTGGGCATCCTTGTCTTGTTCCCGATCTTAGATGAAAAGCTTTCAGCTTCTCACTGTTAAGTATGATGTTAGCTGTGGGTTTGTCATATATAGCCTTTATGATGTTGAGGTACTTGCCGTCTATACCCATTTTGTTAAGAGTTTTAATCATGAATGGATGCTGAATTTTGTCAAATGCTTTTTCAGCATCTATGGAAATGATCATGTGGTTTTTGTCCTTTTTGTTGATGTCGTGGATGATGTTGATGGATTTTCTAATGTTGTACCATCCTTGCATCCCTGGAATAAATCCTACTTGATCATATGGATGATCTTTTTGATGTATTTTTGAATTTGGTTTGTTAATATTTTGTTGAGTATTTTTGCATCTATGTTCATCAGGGATATTGGTCTGTAATTTTCTTTTTTTGTGGTGTCTTGGCCGGATTTTAGTATTAGAGTGATGCTGGCCTCATAGAATGAGTTTAGAAGTATTCCCTCTTCTTCTGCTCTTTGGAAAACTTTAAGAAGGATGGGTATTAGGTCTTCTCTAAATGTTTGATAAAATTCAATGGTGAAGCCATCTGGTCCAAGGGTTTGTTCTTAGGTAGGTTTTTGATTACCAGTTCAATTTCATTGCTGGTAATTGGTCTGTTCAGATTTTCTGTTTCTTTCTGTGTCAGCCTTGGAAGGTTGTATTTTTCTAGAAAGTTGTCCATTTCTTCTAGGTTATCCAGTTTATTAGCATATAATTTTTCATAATATTCTCTAATAATTCTCTGTATTTCTGTGGTATCCATAGTGATTTTTCCTTCTCATTTCTGATTCTGTTTATGTGAGTAGACTCTTTTTTTCTTGATAAGTCTGGCTAGGAATTTATCTATTATGTTTATTTTCTCAATAAACCAGCTCTTGCTTTCACTGATTCTATTGTTTTATTCTTCTCAATTTCCTTTATTTCTGCTCTAATCTTTGTTATGTCCCTCCTTCTACTGACTTTGGGCCTCATTTGTTCTTCTTTCTCTAGTTTTGTTAATTGTGAGTTTAGACTGCTCATATGGGATTGTTCTTCTTTCCTGAGGTAGGCCTGTATTGCAATATACTTTCCTCTTAGCATGGCCTTCACTGCATCCCACAGATTTTGCAGTGTTGAATTATTTTTGTCATTTGTCTTCAGATATTGCTTGATCTCTGTTTTTATTTGGTCATTGATACATTGGTTGTTTAGGAGCATGTAGTGAAGCCTCCATGTGTTTGTGGGCTTTCTCATTTTCTCTGAGTAATTTATTTCTAGTTTCATACCTTTGTTGTCTGAGAAATTGGTTGGTACAATTTCAATCTTTTTGAAGTTACCGAGGCTCTTTTTGTGGCCTAGCATATGATCTATTCTTGAAAATGTTCCATGTGCACTTAAGAATAATGTGTATTCTGCTGCTTTTGGGTGTGGAGTTCTGTATATGTCTGTTAGGTCCATCTGTTCTAATGTGTTGTTCAGTGCCTCTGTCTCCTTACTTATTTTCTGTCAGGTTGATCTGTCCATCAGAGTGAGTGGAGTGTTGAAGTCTACAATGAATGCATTGCATTCTGTTTCCCTTTTTAATTCTGTTAATATTTGTTTCACATATGTAGGTGCTCCTGTGTTGGGCATATAGATATTTATAATAGTTATAACTTCTTGTTGGATTGACCCTTTTATCATTATGTAATGTCCTTCTTTGTCTCTTGTGACTTTCTTTGTTTTGAAGTCTATTTTGTCTGATACTAGTACTGCAGCTCCTGCTTTTTTCTCCCTATTTGTTGCATGAAATATCCTTTTCCATCCCTTCACTTTTAGTCTGTGTACATCTTTGGGTTTAAAGTGAGTCTCTTGTAGGCAGCATATAGATGGATCTTGCTTTTTTATCCATTCAGTGACTGTATGTCTTTTGATTGATGCATTCAGTCCATTTACATGTAGGGTGGATGTGGATAGGTATGTACTTATTGCCATTGCAGTCTTTAGATTTGTGGGTATCAAAGGTTCAAGGTTTACTTCCTTACTATCTAAGAGTCTAACTTAACTCACTTAATATGCTGTTAGAAACACAAACTAAAGATTCCTTTTTTTTTCTTCCTCCTTTTTCTTCCTCCTCCATTCTTTATATATTAGGTATCGTATTCTGTACTCTTTGTCTATCCCTTGATTTACTTTGGGGATAGTTAATTTAATTTTGCATTTGCTTAGTAATTAGGTGTTCTACATTCTTTACTCTGGTTATATTACCTCTGGTGACAGCTGTTAACCATAGGAACACTTCCATCTATACCAGTCCCTCCAAAATACACTGTAGAGATGGTTTATGGGAAGTAAATTCTCTTAGTTTTTGCTTATCTGGAAATTGTTTAATCCCTCCTTCAAATTTAAGTGATAATGTTGCTGGGTAAAGTAGTCTTGGTTCGAGGCCCTTCTGCTTCATTGCATTAAATGCATCATGCCACTCTCTTCTAGCTTGTAAAGTTTCTTCTGAGAAGTCTGGTGATAGCCTGATGGGCTTTCCTTTGTATATGATCTGATTTCTCTCTCTGGCTGCTTTTAACAGTCTGTCCTTATCCTTGATGTTTGCCATTTTAATTACTATATGTCTTGGTGTTGTCTTCCTTGGGTCCCTTGTGTTGGGAGATCTGTGCACCTCCAAGGCTTGAGAGACTATCTCCTTCCCCAGATTGGGGACGTTTTTAGCAGTTACCTCCTCAAAGACACTTTCTATCCCTTTTTCTCTCTCTTCTTCTTCTGGTACCCCTATAATGCGAATATAGTTCCGTTTGGATTGGTCACACAGTTCTCTCAATATTCTTTCATTCTTAGAGATCCTTTTTTCTCTCTGTGCCTCAGCTTCTTTATATTCCTCTTCTCTAGTTTCTATTCATTTATCGTCTCTTCCACTGTATCTAATCTGCTTTTAATACCCTCCATTGTGCTCCTCAACGACTGGATCTCTGACCGAATTCATTCCTGAGTTCTTGAATATTTTTCCATACCTCCATGAGCATGTTAATGATTTTTATTTTGAACTCCCTTTCAGGAAGATTCATGAGGTTGATGTCATTTAAATCTTCCTCAGGAGTCGTATTAATAATTTTACTTTCAACCATGTGTCTTTGGCATTTCATATTTGTATATGCCTCCCTCTAGTGCCCAGTATCTCTACTCTTTGGAGCGGCTCAGCTCCTGAAGCAGTGTTGGGTGTTGCAGGGGAGTGGTATTGGTGCCTGGGAGGGGGGAAAGAGCTGTTTGCTGCTTCCCGGCTGCCATGCCTGACTCCACTGCCTGCACCAGTGGACCGAGCACACAGGTATAAGCCTCTGTGCCTTGCATTTGTAGTTGCTGTAGACAGATCTTCCCTCTGGCTGGCCTAACACCAGGGTTGGGTTTGCCGGTTTGCAAGCCAGGTGGGGCTGGCTTGGAGAAAGGTGCAGTAGTAGGCTGTGTATCATGGAGAGTGTCCTTGGAGCTGTGTAGCCAGCCAGCCAGGGAGTCGGAGCCCCTGAGGAACGTGAAAGCTCCCAACCTGTTAGGCAGAGTGCACCATGACAATTTTGTCTACCTGTTCTTTCTCCTGAGCAGTAAGCTCTGTGCAATCCTTGCCCCTTTAGCAGTCCTCTTGTTAGGAAGTCTCTCAGACTACCTGTCTTTTGTCCCAGAGCAGCCAGATATGGATCCCTGCTTTCCACAAGCAGCTGGAATCTCAGTGTCTCCAGGAATTCTCCATGTCTTAGCTTTCCAACCCCCTAATCACAAGAGTACAATGCAAGCACCATGAAATGTAGGTTTGTGGTCCCAGAGCAGATCTCGGAGTTAGGTATTCAGCAGTCTGTGGCCTCCACTCCCTCCCCACTCCATTTCTCTTCCTCCCACTGGTGAGCTGGGGTGGGGGAATGGCTTGTGTCCTGCGGGGCCCCAGCTTTGGTACGTTACCCTGTTCTGTGAGGTCTGCTCTTTTCTCCAGATGTTTGCAGTCTGGCGCAGTCCTCTTTCCTGGTACTCTTTCAGGAGTAGTTGTATTAATTATATTTTAGTATTATATGCGATTTTAGGAGGAAAGCTCTGTCTCACCTCTCACACCACCATTTTTAATCCTTCTCTGTTACCTTATATTTAGAAACTAATATTGCTTGGTGAGAAAATACTGTTTGAAAATTGTAAGTGACTTGCCTGTGAGATGCTTCAAATGGCATTTTTCTTTATGTAGAACTAAATTAATTTTAACGCACTTTGCTACAAGGTCACATTCATTTCAGTATACCTTTATTTCAAGATAAACAATAATGAAACCCAGATTTGAAAATTAAGATAAATATTTGCTTCTAATACTATGATTGAATCTTATGAACCTAGTGTGACATTAAAGTTGTTTTTAAAATTCTGTTAAGATAATACACTTTATTTTAAAATAATACAAACGAAATAGTATGTTGCAGTTATCTAAGAGATGATGTATGCAGCAGTGGAAATGGCAATAAATAAATTAATTCCAACTCTTTTTATGTAAAATGTATAGGAATTCCTGATGATGTGATTTGAAACAAAATGTTAAAGTAAAAAATCTCTGCAAAGAAAGAGAAGATATTAGCATTTTAAAACTGAAAAGTGCAGTAACCAAAAGATAAATGACTTATTCAGTGGACTCAATAGCAGGATGGAAATGACAGAGCAAAGAGCTAGTAAACTTGAATATCGAAAGAACTTTTCCAATCTGGACAATAATGAGAATGAAAATTGAAAAGGGAGGCAGGGAGGCAGAGGCTCAGAGACCAGTGGGGCAAAAAGAAAAAAAGTTTGAATGTTTTTTCATCAGTGTCTCAGGAGGAGAGGAGAGAAAGTGGGATGCTAAAAAATTTTTTTGACAAAATAATAGTTGAAAGCTTCCTGAGTTTGGGGAAGCCTACAGAAAAGCACAGTGAACCCCACACAGGGTAAACCCAAAGAAATCTACACCTACACATACTATATTCAAATGGCTGAAAACGAAAAACAAAGAAAATAGTCTTGAAAGCAAGGAGAGAAAAAAACACATCTCATTAGATAATAATGATTCAGATGACTAAATATTTCTCTTCAGAAACTACGGAAGGCAGAGGGAATGCAGGTAAAAAAGAAAGACGTTCTAAGAACACTGAGAGAATATTTAGCCAGCAGACCTCCTCTAAAAGAGTTGTTAAAGGAAGTTCCTCAGGCAGAGGGGAAGTGATACCAGAAGGAAACTTGGCACATCAGCAGTGAAGCTCGAGCAGTAGATACAGCAAATATCTGACTAAATATAATAAGCTAATCTCCTTGAATTCTGTAAAAATTTGTTTGAAATTGACAGAAAATTATATAACTTTGTGTTTTCCATTGTATATAGCTGTAATATATAAAACAACTATAGCGTAAGAGAGGAAAGGTAAAGGACCTAATACTGGGGTAAAGTTTCTACATCCCAACTGAAGTGATAAAATATAGATTCTAACTAGACTATAAAAGGTTAAGTATGTATTCCATCATCCCTAAAACACTACTAAAAATTTTAGAGATACAGTGCGAATCACATTAGAAGGGTTGAAATAGAATACTAAAACATGTTTAAATAACATGTTTAAAAAAGGAAGGAAAGGGGAAACAAAGAAACATAAAACAGGAAACAAATCATAAGACAATTGACTTACATCCAAACATATCAGTAATTACATTATATACATGAGCTAAACATACCAAGTGAAAGTCAGAGATTGTCAGAATGGGTTTTTAAAATAGTCTTACCTGTATCCCATCTCCAAGAAACTTTACAAATATAGCGATGTAGGTAGTGAGAAGCAAAAGAATGGAAAAAGAAATACCATGCAAGACTAACCAAAAGAAAGCTAGAATGGCTGTGTTAGATTCAGACAGGGGAGACCTCAAAGCAAAGAAAATCACCAGGGATGAAGAGGGATTTTAGATATTGATAAAAGGGTCAATTCATTAAAAGGACATAATAATCCTAAATATGTATGCATTAACAACAAAGCTTCAAAATACAATGAAGCAAAAACTAAAAAGAGTAATAGACAAATCCATAATTACAGTTTGAGACTTTAGCACTTCTCTCTCAGGATTCAGTAGATCTAGTAGACAAAATCAGCCAAGATACAGAAAACTAAACACATCATTAACTGATTTTAGTTGACAGTTTTTAGTTGACATTTATAGAACATTCCAACCAGCAACAGCAGAATACATAATCTTTCCAAGTGTACATATAATGTTCACACACAAAATGTTTTCTGACCATAATGGAATTAAAGTAGAAATGCATAACTGAAGAATAACAAGAAAGTTTCTAAAACTTGGAAACTAAACAGCACATATCTAAATAGTTCATGGATTAAAGATGAAATCTCAAGGAAATTAGAAAATATTTTGAACTGAATGAAAATGAAAATATGTCCAAATTTGTGTGATGCAGCAAAAGCAGTGCCAGAGGGAATTTTATAGCATTAAGTGCTTATATTAGAAAAGAGGAAATGTCTCAGATCAATAATTTAAGTTTTTATCATAAGAAATTAGGAAAGGAACAACAAAATAAAGCAGAGGGGAGGGAATAATAAAGATGAAAGCAAAATTCAATGAAAATGAAAACAAAAATAATCGAGAAAAATCCATGAAACTCAAACCTGGTTCTTTGGAAAGATCAATAAAATTGATAAAACTTTAGCAAGATAAACTAAGAAAAGGAGAGAAGATACAAACTACCAATATCAGGAACAAAAGAGAAGCTATCATTACAGACCCAATAGACATTAAAAGGATAATAATAAGGGGACACTGCAAACAACTCTGTGCACATATATTCAACAACTTAGATAAAATGGACCACTTCTTTGAATGCCACAAACTACAAAAACTCATTTGGAGATGAAAGAAATGGCATGTGAATAGTCTTAAAACTGTTAAAGAAATTGTATTTGTAGTTTTAAAACCTTCCAGAGAAGAAATCTCCATGCTCAGGTGGTTCACTGCTGAATTCCTCTAAACATTTAAAAAAGAAATACCATCAATTTACATTATCTTTTCCAGAGGATGGAAGAGAAGGGAATACTTCTCAACTTATTGTATATGGCCAGCATTATTCTGATACCAAAACTAGACAAAGACAGTACAAAAAAGAGAAAACTAAAAAATCAGTGTCTGTGAACATTAATGCAGATATCCTCAACAAAATATTAGCAAATTGATTTCAATATATAAAAAAGAATAATGCACTATGACCATGTCAGGGCTTATTCCCAGAATAAGCAAGTTCAGTATTTGAAAATAGCATCATTGTAATCTACCATACTAATATCTAAAGAGAAAAATCACATGATTGTATGAATAGATAGCAAAAAAAAAAACAAAACATAAAAACCCCACATACATTTGGCAAAATGTAATATCCACTCATAAAACTCTTGGTAAACTAGAAATAGAAGGGAAATTCCTCAGTGTGTTAAAAGGCACCTATAAAAATCCTAGCCACTCTCATATTTAGCGGTAGAGACTAAACGTTTTTTTCTCTAAGATTAGGAACAAGATAAGATGTCCACTCTCAAACACTCCTTCCTATTCAACACTCTACTGGACGTCTTAGCCAGGGATTGGAAAGGAAGAAATAAAATTGCCCCTGTTCAGAGATGGCATGAATATTAATGTGGAAAAGCCACAGGAATCCACCCAGAAGGCAACCCATCAAAAATCCTATATCTAATGTGAATTTAGTAAGGTTTTAGGATATAAGTTCAACACACATAAATCAGTCTCTTTCTGTATGCTAGCAGTGTACAATTGGAAAGAAAAATGTAAAGGCAACACCATTTACAATGGCTCAAAGAAAAATGAAATACATAGATGTAAATCTAACAAAACCGGTACTGGATCTGTATGCCAAAAACTATGAAACTACTAAAATGTCATTTATTTGGCATATAAACAATTTTATTCAGTTGTCATCAAGATTCCTTTGCCTATGTGCAGATTATCTTTGAGGACAGGTTCCAAGCTAGCAATTCATATTTTCATTCCTTTACCTTCATTTGTGCTGTATGAAGTTGTACTAGTAAACTTTTATATACATGTATATATGAAATATTCAATGTATCTAATTTTAAGAACACTAGAATAATGTCAAATTTTGCTTACTTTTCTAAGGTCGTATTCATGATGTGGTTTGAAATTGAATTTCATATTTCACCTACACATTCATCTTTGACAATAGCTGTTGAGGAGCTATTATAAATGTTATACAATACTTCCATGAGTCCTACTGTATATATTAACTGATTTTTTTGGATTTCTGTTCGGAAGATACAAATGATGCACATTTTCTAAAAAGTTTAATTGAATATTGTCTCCTTTATTATATCAGCCTTCCATTGCTTTCTCATTTTTGCTTTACTTCTTTAAGCTTTGTGGTTTCATATATCTATTCATTGCAGAAAAGTGTTTGTTTATACTACCAGTGTGTATATGTTCAGTATTTAATGAAAAAGGGCTTATAAAGTTAATGCCTGAAATTCATGTGTATATATTTAGGGCTGTATATCACCAGGCGATTTGATTATTATCACCTGTTCTTTCTGAGGCTGTAACAGACATCAGTTTTGTACTTCAGTGTTCACACTTAAAGACTTCGGAATGTGATCCCCTGCAAATTGTGAGTGGCTAAGCACTCAGGGCGTGGCCACAAAAAGAATCACCTCGTTTTGATTCTAAGAGCCAATCATCTTCACAACAAACCTTAATAAAAAAAAATAAAAAGACACACTGCACAAGTTGCGGCCAGTCACCCAAGATTGCCTGGCCACAGAGGACATAAAGCAGTTAGAAAGGTTGGTTCTTCCCCTGAATACCATAATTTAATGACCTAGACAAATTTCAAATGTGCTGATTAAATTCATGCCTGACACTAAATTAATTAGGGTGGTTAATTTTCTAGAAAGCCAGCATCAAAATTCAGAATGATTCTGACCACTGAAAAATTGCCTTTAAAGCAGAGTAAAGTTAAAGATGAATTTAGCTTTATACTTAGAGGCAGAAGAGCAATAAAAACATACGAGAAAAGAGATTAACTAGATGGAAATATCATCTCTTGCTTTCCTCATCCAGTAGCTAAAACTTTGGAAATACAGAAATAACCTGGACACTTACCATTTAATAGTGAGAAAATTGCTCTCCTCCCCTCTTCCTGCCTTCCTGCACAAGGGCAGCCATTCTCCATCTGTGATGACCCTCACAGTGCTTACACTTACACTTTCTCCTACTTAATCGGCCTGACAGTACCTGCTGGTGCTGCTTGCAGTCCCCCAGACATCCTTGCATTACTGCACCAGTTCATCGCTCTCTCTCTTCGTTGCAATCTAACATCTGATTCCCAGTTATCGCTAACTGCAATGGTAAAGGAAAGATTGCTCAGAATCATAATGATCACAAACCGAATAACAAATCTGTTATCGCAGTGGGGTTGGGGGGGACAATAAAAAGCCAATCCCATTCTGTCATTTAAGCTCTAACATGGAACCTGATGAAGTGGGTAGTTTAATAACCATAATATTGTACATGTAATTGTAGATTAATGATACCAAAATAAAATTTTTAAAATCTAACATGGAAGCTTTATATGTCACATTTAAACAATTATATAACAATCCCTTCCTGTAGACCAGGGACAGTTCTAAATGCTACACGTGTTGAACTCATTTAATTCTCACAACAGTCCTAAGAGGTAGGTGCTGTGGATAATGAAGCCACGTTTACAGATGAAGCTCCCAAGAGGTTAAGTCAATTGCCCAGGGTGACTGTTAGTAAAGGGCAGCCTGAAGTCTAATCCAGATAGTCTGGCTCTAGACAGAGGCTGCATGGCTAACTGCCTACCACCCTACTGCTGCCACTACACCTGGGGCTCACAGTCGGGCACAACAATCAGGCAAGAAAACATGGAGAGTGCTTAGGTAACAATAAAAAAATCTTGAGATGGCTGGCAAATAGACATTGTCAGGAGGATTAAAGGAATTTGGGTTATGCAGTTTAGGAAGGAACAGCTATAAGGAATAAGTTAATTGAGTTTCAAACATATAAAGGATATTTTGAAGAAAGTAATGAATGTTGTGTCTCGGTTGAAGACTGTCCAAAAGAAACTGTACAGTGAACCCAATCTGGAGTACTTGTGTTGGGTGGAAGGAGTCGTGTCTTGCCATCAAGTCCAAGGAATAAAAAATCAAGAGTTTATGAAGACTGGGTGCAAGAGAGAAGTCTAGAATGATGACTGTTCAAGATGGCTGTGATTCAATTGATTGTGACTGCAATTTTCTCATTTAATTCTGCACAGATGTATTTCCTTATTTGTATTTTTAATCTAATGTTGCCTAAAATGTCAGTAGAATTTTAGAACTAAGGACAGGTAGGTAGTTCAGCTCCCTATTCTATAGACAAGAAAACAGAACCAGAAATTAGATGTGTGTTGTCACAGGACTCCCTACTAAAGGCCAGAACTGAGTTTTGAACCCATGTGTCCTGACACCATGTCCAGAGCTCAGGCAGCTCTTCAAGGGGTTTTCATAGTTGCAGAAGAGAATATTTTTGAAAACTTCTACTTGGTACAGTGAGATTGCTGTGTATTTAAGGGAGGGGGGTGTAAGCTGCACTGATTCATAAAATGCCCCTTTTCTTTGTATAGTATGAACCCAGAGGACCTGGTCGGCCCTTGTACCAAAGAAGAATCTCATCTAGCTCAGTCCAGCCTTGTTCTGAAGAAGTAAGCACTCCTCAAGATAGTCTTGCTCAATGTAAAGAGCTTCAGGACCATAATAACCATTCTTTCAACTTTTCATCCCCGGAGTCCTGGGTAAACACCACCTCATCTACCCCCTATCAGAACATTCCGTGCAATGGATCCAGCAGGACAGCTCAGCCCAGGGAGTTGATAGGTAAGACAGTGTTGGAGGGTCACTAAAACTGCAGTTTTAACTCTTCAGCTCCTGTGTATTTATGGAATTTTCTTCTCCTATCCCCCTAATTTGCATTATTATCTTTGAATAGTAATGATCATAGTTCCTAGGTGTGCCTCAGGCAGACATATTAATTTAGGATTATATTGATTGCATATTTATGATCTGGAAGGTAAGTAGATCTATTCCAATTTGGAAATTGATCATTTTGACCTATGAATGCATGAAAAAAGTAAAGAAACCTAAGTGTATTTCTAAATAGAATCACTTATGCTTGGGAAAAGTTTCCGGTTTTTTATTTTTCCTTCTGGGTTGGTGGGGGAAGTTGGTTGATTCAGTATCAGTTTTCAAGGATTTATTGTCAGTAAAGTTATGACAGTTAGCTGTAAAATAGAGTTTGGCCACAAGAGAAACTAGTAAATTCTAACGTTATGAGGTTTAGAGACTTAGAAGACACATTTTTTTGTGTTTACTCCGTCTGTGTATTTTAATGAACTGAGAAATCCAAGACTAAAGAGAAAAAAAAAGCATAGAAAGTCATTGGAGTGCATGAGGCCCTAACCGTGTATTGTGTGTTGAGGATCCAAAGTCTTTCTCTTTATCCTTAAATACAAATGCACTTTCATCTTTCCATTCTTCCCTCTTCCTTGATGTTGAATGTAAAGAAATGATGGTGCTATCTGAGTTCTCTAATCTATAGCCTTCTCTTTGTAGGTTGTAGACATTGATCATTGTGAACAAGTCTGTGATCATTGTTGGGTGAATTTCTGCCCTGGTTGCATCAACCTTTTGTATTTGAAATTAATTTGTTCATCTTTAGAATATTAATCCATTGTTTCTGTAACTGACCTATTTTTGAGTATGTGCCATACAAGCATATTTTTAGAACAATAGATATGATAGGGCAAAAAGCATTAAAAAGATTTTAGTTGTATTTCCTGGCAAGAGACATTGTCATTTTATCTTTAAACACTCATTAGTACCTACTGTGTATAAGCTACTGTATTTTTCCTGGGGTTCCTTTGTCACTTAAAAGGTCTAACATAAATGCTGTCATATTAACATATTTGGATTTCCAAGAAACATCTAAACTATAAATCTGTGACAAAAATGTGGTATTTTCTAGTTGTTTTGTTTATTATAACTTATTTTAAAGAGACATCATTTCTCTTATATCCTCCCCTAAATTTTAGGATAGTTTTTGGCCAAAATCAATAAAAATCTAACCTGAGCTGATAAGGTAGACGATTGCTGAATAAATGCCCAAAGCGGGAGTCATTTATGGTATCTTTTCCATAAATATAAAATTTTATTTTCTCCAATGCTAAGAGACAAATTGTAGTATTCTTTAGTTGAGACTAACAGTAATCTAACATCTGATTCCCAGTTTTTGCTAACTGCAGTGGTAAAGGAAAGATTGTTCAGAATCATAATGACCACAAACCGAATAAGTATTTATAAATGAATTCAAAATCACTATTATCTTGAAGCACAACTTCTTGTCTATCGGTATTTATTTGTTTTTAGAGGAACCTAGCAATTGCCAGTGATGAATCAGGAGGAAAATAATCACCACATGAAAAACTTTTTTCCGAAGTTTGAGACTTATTTCTTGAATTGAAGAAAACTGTTTCTATTATATTGGCTTGTAATTTAAAAGAGATCAGTGTGTCCAGTATGGCCATATTTTCTCCACAATGGTAAGCCAGAGAACAGAGGCCATGTCTTTGACCTTTCTGAACTTTGGATTTCCCATTTAGGCACTGATCACACTCAGGCTCTTGGTAAATGTCTGTTGAGGAAGGAGATGATAAAAATAGATCCTGGGCGATTTAGGAGCCTGGGCCACCCAGGTGCACTGCAGGGCTTTCAAACATTGTGGTATCCCGGTGCCCAAAAGGATGTGTTTGGGTTCTATCCACTTAACTTGGCAACAAGTCGTACTTTATCAGGCATTTTCTTTCAATGCTCGGAAAAAAATTTAAGATTAGGTAGATAGTTGTCATGTGAAAAATACCACTGGTTGTCAGATTAGTAAAATACATAGTTTTAAAGAGTTTTTCTTTTCTGGAGTATATATAGTAAATCAAATTAATAGAGATCTTGAATTCACAGTTAGATAACTGTATGCATTCAGTTAAACTGCCTTTAAAATTATTTTGTAAGTATTATTTAATTGAAAACATTTTAAATTCTAATTATATAATCATAAAAATAATATGGTTAAATAATGTCTCAGTAAATAAAAATAGCAAGTTCTTGAACAGCCAGTAAAATGTTTATTTTATTTATTATGTTAGACAGTAGAGGACACTTTCATATAAAAATGTTTGTTAAACTAATGCTCTTTAAGGCAGTTGTTTTATGGACAAAATCAGGGACTTCAGATGGAAAAGTAATTAATGTTCTTGAAAGATGTTAAGTGGTTCAAAATAATTTTGAACAATGTCATGAATTTTTAGACTTTTTAAATAGTACTATGAAATTGGCATATTGAATCAATGAAATGCTAAGACTATTTTTACCTTAACCAACCAATCCACAAATCATTAATAAACATAGGAAAAAATATCCATAAATGCCAGTAGTCAAAGACATGCAAATTAGAAGTACAACAAGATAATTCTTTATAAAATAGGCTAAGGTTAAAAAACAATACCACTGGTATTGTGATGAGTAAGGAAATGGGTAAATGTTGGTGGGATATAATAGGCAGTACCTTCTTGCAGGGAAGTTTGGCCAGAATTATAAAGAGCTTTAACTGTGTGTATACTATATGACCCTGCCATTACACTTCTAAGGATGTACCCTAAGGGATATTTTGAAATACTTACTCATAGTAACATCACAGTGTTCAAAGGTGAAAAATTGACTGTCATCCAAATTTCTAAAAATGAGAGGTTACTTAAGAAATATCTGCATTATATGATGTCCTTATGAAAAAACACACCAAGTTAAGGCTTATCTCTGGTATTTGGGAATATGAATGACTTACTTTCTTCTTTGGCCTTTTCTGTAATTTCCAAATTATCATCCATGTATGTGTATTATGATTGTCATCCAATATAATGTTAGTGAGGGGAGCAGAATTTGCCACTTTCAAATATGCCTTTTTGGCATAAAGATTATTTTAGGCTGATGATTTTAAAGAACCTGCAAACACAGAAGCTCTAAAAACTTGGTAAAAGTCACCCCTTTAAAAGAGACATTTATAAGGGAAATCTCCATTTGTAAGAGTGTCTCCCTCTGTACCTGGAAGCAAAGAATGACTCTAAATCTCCAGAAACTCTTAGCAGTGGAGAAGGCAACGACTTAAATCTGCATTACAGACTCACCCTTGTTTTCCATGTTTTTCCAGGTAGTGCGCCTCACATCTTCTTTTGTCTTTAGCTGGGGACGTCATTTATGGTGGTGACTTGTGCCATTTCAGAGTTACTCAGTCTTCCTGGGTCTCTTCTAATGTATACAGGAGGTATACATGTTACTAAACCTTTATTTTTCTCCTGTTAATCTATCTTTTATTACAGGGGAGTGTCTCAGCTAACAACCTAGAAGGGTACAGGGAAAATTTTTTTTCCTCCCCTAATTTAAATAGTTAAATTTGGAAAAGATTGAAAACAAAAGCAATGTTTGAAAACAAAGTACAGTTTAGTTGGCAACAAAATAGGAAGAGTGAAGTCAACTTTAAAGAACCTTGCAAGTCAGGCAGGTTACATATAAGAAATGTGAACTGAAGTTTATAGCTGTTTTTCTCTCACCTTATTCCATGTTTACTTAGATGTGGCAAAAAAAGTTGCATTTTTAAGAAATGGAATCCAATGCTGCAATTACTTAGGTTAGTGATATGAGCTATTTGACCAGAAGTCTGCAGATATTGCTCCTTTTTTAATTAAGAAAGAACGTGTTTGTTCCCATTTTCAAAGTATGAGCATTGGTATAATAAATATCAGAGTGTACAATTGTACAGATTAGTTTTTTGAAGCAAACCTTCAGATTTGTCCTTTGGTTTTTATGTTAGCTGTTCGTATTTTCATAGTTAATTCTTCTGTGAGTGTTTCTAAGATGGAGAGGTTTGGTTAGATGTGTCGTGATTTCAACATTCTGCAGCAGAAGCTGTCTGTCCTTGTGGCTATGCTGTCACTGAGTTCCTCCAGCTGAGAACCAGTTGTGAGACCCTGAGTTAATGAGAGACATGAATACCATGGGTTTAACCCTTAAATCAGCTTTACTGTTCTCTGCTTTTAGCTCCACCCAAGACCGCCAAGCCCCCTGAGGATCAGCTGAAGTCTGAGAGCCTCGAGGTGTCCAGTTCCTTCAACTACAATGTGCTGCAGCATCTCGGCCAGTTTCCCCCGCTCATGCCCAACAAGCAAATCGCAGAGTCGGCCAACAGCAGTAGCCCTCAGAGCTCTGGGGGCAGCAAGCCCGCCATGTCCTATGCCAGCGCTTTGCGGGCCCCACCCAAGCCCAGGCCCCCGCCTGAGCAGGCCAAGAAGAGTAGTGACCCTCTGTCTCTGTTCCAGGAACTTAGCCTGGGGAGCTCATCAGGCAGCAATGGCTTTTACTCCTATTTTAAATAATCACCTTTTTTTCCTCAAGGGAGAATGTTTTAATTTCTGTTTGTATCCATAGAATTAAGATAGTTGGACTTCATCTGTAGGTGCACAGCTACCTTTGTTTTAACATTAAACATGTTCTCACTTAATTGCTTTGCTGCTAGACTTGCAACTAATTTTTTAAAAGTATATTCCATTATTTTGCATTTTTGACGTGAGTCAGAATTCTGACAGCTTTTATGTAGAATAAAAAATATTTTTAAATTTGTGTATTGTTACATATGTTTGCATCAAGCTAGCAGCTAAGAGGTTAATTGTGCAACTATAAAGAAAAAGAAAAAAAACTTTGTCTAAAATGTATTTAAAAAGAAAAAAAATTGTAAGTAGCATTTACATTTATTCAATAATATTACCATAATGCTGGGTTTCTGTACCAGAAATGGCCAGTTGATGTACAGATGTATGTTATTTTTGCTTAAATTCATTTAAAATTTTTTAAAATAAAGGGGCAGCATCTTCTAAATACTTTTAAGTTTTATCAGCTTTTTTTTTTGTGACAAGATGCTGCATTCTAAAACTTTTATAGTTTTAGACCACGTATGATGGATGTGCTGTTGTAATCTCCATCCACTGTAGGGTAGAGTTAAAGGCATTCTTTGCAGGTGTATTTCGTATGCCACTGTTTTTTGTAATGTGAAAAAACATTGGCATACTTAGTTCTTTTTTGGACAAGCTATACTCCAAGCTTGTTTTTAATGTTAATTTGATAGTGTGTGTGTTTTTTTTTTAAACAAATCATGAAGCTGAAAAATTTTTAGGATTGTTGGTGCTTAGTAGACTTGATAACTATTTTAAAAATGAGTGAATTTAGTAAAATCCTTTTTTCTCACTATGCATGTGTAAATGTTTGTAATCTGGCTTTTCCCCCCTCTCCAGTGGTATAAAGAATTGTGCCGCTTTAAGGTTTGTTTTTTTTTCCCCTCCAGTAAAAGTTTTGGTACCTTATTTGGTGTTTACATTAAAATGTGACATTATACATGGCAGTTCAAATATTTTGCTAACTGTTTTGTTTGGGGAATATCATTAAAAAGACATGTTTGTCAAAGATGTATCAAAATTCATCAAAATCTGGGGCAAAAAGCTACCCTTTTTTTCATGTCTTTTTCAATTCTTCTAAAACAACCCTACTGCACTTGTATAAAAATATAAAATTTAAATGGCTATCTTAAATATTCTACGATCTAAAAATTGTTTTGAATGAACTTTGGTAAAATCCAAAGGAAAACGTTTATCCTCTTAAAACTTGTGGTCTTGTAACACATTTGAAATGATGCATGTCCTTACTGTTTTCCTGATCTAATAGTACTACTTTGATACTTATCTTGAAATAACAATATAATTTTTTTTTTTTAAGTAAGACGAGGCTGGGAAACTGCAAATGAACCCATGGACCCTGATGAGCCATTCAAAAACAGCTTTTTGGAGGACTCCTTTTGAATAGGCCATCCTATTTCACATTGCATTTTTAAAACGGGGTTGAAAAGTGGCAGGGGTAAAGAAAAACTGTTTACATCTGTTATTTGACTGGAGTTTAGTTGATGTCGCCAGCTAAAGCCCCTGTAATCCTCAAGACAATTTAGGAGAAGAGTGTGCCTTTAGTTAAAGGTCAGCAAGCCTAAGGAACAAATGAAGGGTGCGTCTTTCCTTCAGTTCTGTCTGCTCAGAGAGCAGATCGTTTGTATGTGGCTTCCTGGCACAGGCTGTGGGGCTCTGTGAGGCAGCCGTAGACTTGGAGACTGCAGACATGTTAACGGTTAGTGTAAGTCACAGTAGGAAAACAGCCAGTGAGTTACAGCACCACGTTTTCCCTGTATGAGGTCAGGTCACCACATTTAGCCACATCAAATTTTGCTCAGTATACTTCTGTCACAAGAAAGGAAGAAAAATGTTTGCCATATAGCTATGTATTTCCAACTCTATGACAAAACTCAAGACATAGCCCAAATGAAAATTAAATTTCCCCAATGGGAGGATGTTTATGAAAAACAATTTTCTCATCAAAGTGATTCTTCTTCCCCACAAATACACAGTACTGACACAAGCCAGGTGAATGTTCGAAAGCATTTTGATAATATGAAGACAGAACTGTCCTGTCAGGTTTTCGGTTAATCCCTTGTCATGAAGTAATTGCCTAATCTTCTGTTTTCCATACTTGAACCTTTAAAAAAATCAGTTTTTATATTATTTATATTTATATTTAGCTAAAGAGGTCAAATGTACCACCCCACCTTATATAAATATATTGATGATGGAAGCTTTGGATAAGGAAGCTGTTGAGCTGTGGAGACATCCCTGTTCTAAGTAGTTACTGCTAAAAAACTAAAAATAATAGCTACTTATGAGTCCCCTGCTCTGCTGTGTCTGAATGTTCCTTATTCCCTTATTGTTTCTACAGCCAGTCAAGGATTTGAGTGTTGTTTCCATCTGATACTCTTAGATTCTGCTTCACATGCATATTTCAACATCTAATCAGCTCATTCTTTTCTTAGCATTACTTAATGCTGACTCTACAGCAGTGCTTTGAATCTGTTCTGCATAGTATCTTGTAAGGCTACCAGAATCATAGCAAGTTTCCATTGAAATGAGGTGTAGCTTTTGAATATCGTTCATGCCGTTTGGGTAATATTTGGGTAGTGTTAGCAAGTATCTACAATTCAGACTTAAAAAACAACTTCATTTATATACTTCAACCTCGGAGTTCAGATGGAATTCTTTCTTCTTTTTTTTAGAGGAAACCTGATGTTCACTCTTGGATAATATCAAGTATTATCAACTTCCTTTTCTTCCAGAATAGACTACTTCTAAGTGAGGTTAATTGTTCACATGATGTCTTTCTACTTCTTTGTTCTTTGTATCACTCTGAAGTTTCCTTTTTCTTGCCAAAACTATTTTTTATTCATTTCACTTTTTAACTTCAGTGCTACTTGGGATTGTCTTTTTTTTTTTACCTTAAATTCTTTGGGGTGACAGAATTTGTAGAGTATTCATGCTAATTTTTTTTCCTGATCTAAAAATGAATTTTTGTTAAGATTTGAAGAACCTCATTCAGTGTAATGTAGATATTTTCTGTTGTGTTTTTAAAAGGGGTTTTGGTTGCCATTCTGGCATATGCTTTGCCAAATTGTTATAGCAGAGCTTTGTTTTTGATTAATCAGTAGTTGATTTTGGCCTTTTAAACTCACATGACCTTAATTTTCCTTTCCTCAAACAGATGTGCTTTCTATCCAGGTTGTTTTGTACATATGAAATAAACTGCTTTGTGTGTTTTTGTTTTTGTTTTTTTCATCAGAGATTCTAGAATAACTTCAGGTTTGGTATAAACATCAGTAGGTCTTTTCAATTCAAAGAATTGCAGAATAAGTAAAATAAACAGAACTCTCAATGAATAAGCATTACCTAATTAAATATAGAAATCTCCAAGATCTGTTTGTGAAAATGGTTTCCTTGTTTATGGAAGCATTGAAATTGCTGAGAAAGCTAACTGAATTTTCTAACTTTGAGATAATTAATATATAGTATTATCTTGCTCTAGTGTAGTTGATATTTCATGTTTAACACTTTCCATGTATATACATCTCAAAAGCAAAGCTATAATCATTTAAGAATGTATCTCTAGCTATCTTGGCTAGAGAGAGCCACCTGGCCTAAGAACCAGGGTGTGAAAAACAACTTTAAGATAAATTTTAGATTTCAACTGTTGTTATTAAGAAAATCAGATTTACTGAAATAGTCGTTTAAAAAGAAACACCTATTATACTTAGATAGCATTGTTTCATATCCGAGGTGTTTTAAAAAAGGGTTCCCAGAAAAAGTCTATAAAATACAAGATTAAAACTTTAAATATATTGAAAGGTATAAATGCTGCCTTAAAAAGTTATTTAGGTGACCATTTTTTTTTTCCTTCTAGCTCCACAAAGGTAGTAATTTGTCTTTTATGATTTACCAGGCATCGTTTCATGGTAACCATCCCCTTAACATATGAAAACCCTCAATTCCTACCATCCCTCTATTTGTCTTCCTGGATATCAAAGTAAATGTTTTAATGGATCTGATTTTTCTCTTTCCTCTTTGCCATCTGGTCCACAAGCTACCTAGTAGTTAGAAATAATAGATAATATTCTATGATTTCTTGTGCAAAATATCACTTAGTGATGTACATCATATTATGAAGATACCATCATGAAAGAGTAAATGGCACATTCATCTTCAAAGTGCTCATTATATTAGGCTTTTCTCATTTCCCATCTACTTGAGGTTGGATATTTATTTGCTGAGATTTTATTGTAAAGCTGCAAAATTCACCCTCACTACTTTCATACCTGTTTAGCCATTTCAAGACCATTGTTACAAGGGGTGAATCTTAGCTAACGTTTAACACTCATATAAAACATTCAGAAAATGGCATTGTTATTACTGTAAGCTAGAATATCAAACAGATAAAAGTATTTAAAATTTTTGAAATGATTGAAAATATCTACTTTGGAATAAACTTTAAGGAAACAGTCACAGGAGTTTCTAAATTTTTTTGAAAGGAGGTACCTAGTAGAAGAATCTCGACTTAGTAACGTGAACTGTGGTTAAATCCTAAAACCCAGTTACACAGTAGTAGTCTAAAGCTTCTAAACTGGAGGGTTAAGAAAACCCAGAGACATTCATATACATATAGCTTCAGTAATCAGAGTATTAGACCAGACTTTATTTGCAATTTGTTCAACAGAGAGATTTTATTTTGATACAAATATTAAGCATAGTAAGTTTTATATAATTCTATGAGTTCATTAAATGATACTATGGAATTTTCATTAAGTTCTTGGGGAGTCTTTTTAGCTATTTCTACACCTCATATATGAGGTCTTTTCTGTATTTTATTTTGCATACTAGCATGTGACTGCCTGCCTTAGAACTATATATAGGAGGAAAATCAATATTATTTTTAAAATATTTGATTTTTTGAAAATTTTCATTAATACTTTCTTTTGATGTTTGAAAAGTAAAGGGAAAGGGGTGGCAAATTACATGGTTTAAAAACCGAAGTCACACAGTAGTATCTTTACAAACCTGCCCTGTTTTAAGATTTTAGGATTTTGAGCAGGATAGAGCAGTGGTTTCCAGACTTCAGCTAGCATCAGAATTACCTGGAGGTCTTTTAAAATCAGATAGCTGGACCCCACGCCCAGAGTTTCTGATTCTAGGTTGGTGCTTGGGTGATGCCATTACTTCTGATCTGGATACCAGGCATTGAGAACTGCTGCTCTAGAGAAAGTCTGAAGGTCTAATAACCTTGCATTTGTTTACTCAGTGTATACAACTGATCTGTTGAGACATTTGTATAATTCTAATACCATGAGTGGGACATTCGTGGAGAAAGATCTCTGTGGAGGGATGAGCCCTTTAGATTGGCTGCCACCCCCACCTGTTGCCTATCCCACTTAAGGTCTGTGCCCCTCTTCCGCATTAGGATACAGGTGCTCATTCATCTCTAGGGTGAGTGGTTTTGTGCACACAGCTTCCTGGGCTTTGGTCTGGAAGCTGTGCATTTGTCTGGTGTGCTTAGAGTCGATCTCTATGACCTGTACGCATGGAGACAAGCACTGTGGAAGGAAGCCATCCGAATGCCACAGGAAGGTGCTTTGCATTTCTTGAGGCACTAAGTACAGGAGGCTCTGTCCTAAGATGGCAGTGACATGGGGCATTGAAAACAATAGATAATCCCCAAATAATGTATTTGTAGATTTTATGGCTTTTTTGGGGGGTAGGGGGGTGATGAAGACAAAGGGTCTGCTTTTCATATTATGTGTTTCTCAGGTTAACAAAGTTACTTTGGATTCTCTGCCGGCAGGTATTTGGGGAGCCTGAAGTGTATATGGCAGAAAATCAATAATGTCTGGGATTACTTTGCCACCTTTAAAAAAAATCTCTATAGTTTGCAAAACAGTCTAGGGGAAATCTGCCACCTACACAGTATGAGTTATTCATAAACCATAGGTGAACGTGTATGAGCAAGTTATTTTTTAGAAAGAAAATACCTATATATAATAAATCTGACAGGTCTTTGGATATTTTAAATTTTGTGTTATTGTTGTCATTAATATTCCCCCTGGACTGCAGCTTGAGGGATATTGGGCTCTGCCTTTGGTTTTTAGTTTGGCTATGAATTTACTGAGATACTAGAAAGAGAAAAAATATTTTTAAGGTAGTAGATTATAGAACGACTTAGATGTAGAAGTACACATGGTAAATGTCATAGAATGCACAGCTTTGGAATCCTTAAAACACAGTACTTCCTACTTGAAAAGCTTTGATAACCTTCAGTGGGGATTGTTTGTATGTTCAACACAGGTTACTTTTTCCAATTCCAACTCACAGGGAGCTTTGGATTATTTACATTTTGCTTTGCATGATGCCTTGTATGCAAAGACCTCTTTCTATCATTCAGTAGGTTGGAGGGCTCTTTTGTCTGGTTTGAAGTCCCAATGTGCTGGTTACACCTGAGAATGTTTCTCCGCCTCCCTCCCAGAGGAAGGGTCTTGGATTTTCATATATCCAGACCATGCCTGCTTCCTTTAAATTCATGTATGTGACATTGTACTGTATCCGCTTTCTGTGCCAGTCATCTGACCTGATTCTTTGAAACCCACGAAGGTACTGGTTATATGTAGTAGTTGTATCCTAGTAAATGTGGTGATTAAAATACCTCTCCTCTAAATTATAAAGATAATGGGTCTTGCATTTTATTAAAGGGTCCTATTATTAGTGACAGGTTTTTTTAATGCTTCAGAAATACAGTTCTTACCTGAATTTGTTCAGCTAACTTTTACGATCAACTACTTAGCAAATTCATACTGTTTTATTTTTGCAAGTCTTCCAAAGGGAGGCTATATAAAACTGAGATGGTTAGTTTCCATCTCTTAAAAGTACCAGTTCAGTTGTGCAGCCATGTATAATCATAATTTATGGCAAAATTACAGCAAAATTAAGTTTTTTCCTTGCAGTCAGTGATACCTCATCTGAGAGGTCCTAATACCTGAAGAGTTTATCCTTAAAAGTAAAAAATGACTTTGTACCATAAAATAACCTCAAAGCCACTCTCTAGGGTTTTTTTTTTCCTTCCCTTCATCGTTTTTCTTTTCTTTTTTTAACTTAGTTTTGGAATTACTTTAGCCACTCTGGTTCCTTAGAACAAGTTTTCAATTTGGGGGTCTGTAGTTCCTCCATTGTGATCATTGTCTCAGTGAAGTTCTTTTGTTTTAAAAGATTCATGGTAACACAAAATGTATTTTACTGCTACAACTAAAATGTATTTATAATAAAATGCCTTTTTAATAATTTGGAGATTTGTTTATTATGTGTGAGCACCATTCTCTGCTTCCTTTTACTTCTAAGTTCAAAGGTCCGACAAGCACAGCACTTTGATTTTCTTCCTAATACTAATCAGTAAAACCAGCTAAAGTAGTGGAACCCAATGTTAATTTGTAAAATTGTAACTCTAGTTTCCAGACATTTGCAACTTTACTTAAATTTCTGAACATATCAGCAGTAGCAAAGGCCTGCAGGCTTAAGTGTTACCTGAAAGTTTAAAGATTGTTAATGGTCAGTGAGAAAAATGAGGCCTTTTCAAGTTGTCATTCAATGTGGGTCTTAGGAATTTTAAAAAGTTATGAATTACTCTTACCAAATCACTTGTTAATGTTGGGCTTGTGCAGTCCAGAAATTATTTCAGAACTCATAAACCTAGTTTATATCTATATATTATGTGGGTATAATAATACACATCACAGTGGTGTATCATTAATTCAACTGTCTCCCCTCTCACTCCCAAAATGCTGGCTGTGCAGAAAATTGCCAAGTCAGGGTCTTATTTCTGTTGGGGAAATCATTCATTGCATTTGCTATGATGCGATTTTGAGAAGCATTAGCAGGTGAACGAATGCCCTGGCTACTTTATTTTTAACATCCTATTAATGTGGCAGCATAAATCTAACTTGAATATACCATGCTTAAAGTTTGTAAATATAAGTAGATAGGACAGTCAGCCTTCCATAAGGACACTTTATAATTCTTTACTCCCTGCAGTGAATCAGTTTTTTAAGCAAAGTATCTTCTTTTCTTGGAGTTGAATTGATAGGATACACTATAAATCATCTCTGGATTTTGGAAAGAGAAACACTTCGTTACATATGAATCAAATGGAGTTGGAGGATGGAGGACGCCATGTGCTATCTGCTCTTGATGAAGTTAACCCAGTTGTCATTGGGAAAATGCAAATAAGACCGTCTCAGGAGGTATTTCCTAGGCCGTATTGGTGTGCTCTTTGAAGCATTTTTCTGAGAATGGTATCAGAGTGAAAGTTAGCAGGAAAATGTTATTTCGTCACAGCTGCAAGGTGGGAGCCTTCTGTATGGAGTGCAGGTCAGGCATGAAGCTAGAGAGTCGGCTTAGTGGAAGTACTGTGGGAATGGAGAATTGTTCGCACTTAACTTGGTTAAACTGGAACATCCAAATACCCTTGATTGGTTTTAAGCAGTCGAAGAGCCCTTGGCCTGAAATTGACACTGCTGCTTGACGTACATAGTATTTTAACAAACCAGTTCCCTAGTGGATGGAACTCCTTTTCATCAGATTGGAAGCCCCCCATCTTGATTGTATTGCCTCAGTTCCAGTTTATCCTACCAACTGCAGCCATTTACCTTTCTGAATCAGACCTGCTTGGACCTATCTTTTCCTGAGAAGCCCACAGTGGTTTCCCATCACATCCTAAATTTCATAGCTGGACTTCAGAGGCACCCCCAAGTCATGTTCCTGAGCACTGCCCATGGCATACTATATCAGACCACTTGCCATTTCTTCCCTAGACAAGGCCTTGACTTTCTTGCCTATCTACTCTGGAGCATGCACTTCAAGCACTCATCCTCCCAACCTCCAGGTCTAGTTTGGGGAGCTCTACTTATTAGTTAAGACCCTATGCAAATTCCCCCTCCCAAACTCCCCAGTTGGAATTAACCCCCTTTTTCTCTGTGTCTGCAATTAAGCCTTGTACTTCTGTTCTCAGAGTTCTTCTATTGTAGTTGTGAGCTTCTGGGTGACAGAGATCATGTCCTAAGACCTCTAAAGCTCTGCTGACATCCTTTGCCAATGCAGTGTAGCCAGATGACAACATTTGGCAGGTGTGATGGCCTGGGTACAGGTACAGGAGGAGTGAGCTCTCCCCTGAGCAGTGACAAAACATGAGCATTCACCAGTATCGTGTCTTACCAGGGATCACTGTAAGAACGCTTAGTTTGACAGCTTCACCATGGTTATGTCAATTTTGATGGATGCTGCCTACTTTAGCACATCCTGGTTTGTAGGCACATCCCTACCAGGCAGAGTTCTGGGAAAGTGATGAAATTCCCCTTTAAAGCTCTGATTTTAAATCCACAGAGGGAGGTAATTAAATTGAATAGAAGCTGCAGCCTGCAAAATCCATGGTATTATCCCACTCTTAGTTCATTTAAACTGATGCTCTGTACATTGATTTGAACCATTGCTTTGGGAACCTGAGCTGCTGATCTCCGAGAAGAAAGCGGCTCTGGTTAGAGGATCTGGGGTGCCAGCAATGATCTGGAAGGTGGGCCCACCCTCTGGGCTCTGCAAAGAGCAGAGGAGAATGTTGTTTGAGGCTGTTTGCTCCCTCCCTGAACAGAAATGCAATCTGAGGCTTCAGATGACAAGCCCTCTCAGTGTGAGTGGAGTGCCTGAAAGTGGGGGGTAACTTACAAAGGAAACTCGGACGTATTCTAATTAGTCTTTAGGTCAGTTTTTGTTTCCTTTATGTACAAAACCCATAAAAGGAGCCAAAAGGGAAGGGCCTGAAGTCCCCAGAATGGGAAACTTATCGTTCCTTCAAACCCTCCTGCTGGTTCCTTCTTTTATCTGTTTGGAATCTAGACACACACATGTCCTTATAGAGCTAAACAGAAGTGGGTGCTCTAGGCTGAGACTCTTCTAAGAGAAAGCTGTGAAGATTCAGTCCTCTTGGCTTTGTGACTGGGCTTAAAGCAAGTGATACAACCTGGGACAATGATAACAGAAATTCTTGGGAGGTGCATAAGCAAATAGACTCCATCTGATTAATCAAATCTCCTCAGGGTGACCCTATAGGCCTTCTAGGACCCAAATGATTCCTACTGGGATGGTTCTGCTAACAGGATGGAAGATAAAACTATTTTGAAAAAAAAATTGCAATCTAGTGTCATTAATGGTGGTTTTACACCTTTCACAAAGCACTTTCAGAAATCTTTTCTCCAAGGCTGTCAGCTGATCTGCTCTAGCTTAGGAAAGCATCTCAACTGGGAGCTATGCAGCCGTGTGCTCTGCTGTAGCAAATAACAGCCGGCTCAGTCTCATTAACCCCACTGAGGCCAAGCCCGGGACAAGCCACTCTGGCTGCAGACACCTGAGGCCAGAGAACCACATCACAAATGGGCCTTTCAAGCTCCTCTCTTGCTTCTAGAGGCCTTCTTACTGCACTACCTGATTCCTCTTCACAATGTCTTTGCATGCACTCCTTCCTGCTATTTCCCTCCTTGACGGCATGTAGTTCATACACTTGTTCAATGTACCAGCATGTTCTGAGGGCACTGTATACTGTACACTGTGCAGAGGACTTGGGAAAGGGACTGGGCAGGGGAAGAGTCTACCTGCTAGGATAATTCTGAAGACAATACGGCCCTTCCCTGTGAAGAGTTTACAATCCAGCGAGGCATGCAGGCACAATGAGCTGTACAGAATGGCGTAAGTACTGGGAATATGAATGGAGGGTCAAGGGCACAAGAGAGGGTTTGGAGAACATGTCACCCTTGTGATGTCTGAGCTGGGCCCCCTGAATAAGTAGGACTTCAGCAGGTTCAGAAAGGGGGCAGCCACGTGCCCCACTGAGCTACAAAGGGACCTACCTAAATCTCATGGACTTTACAGATGATGCTTGCATCCACAGATTTGAACTGTGCAGATCCACTGATACGTGATTTTTTTCAATAAATGTATTGAAAAATGTTTTGGAGATTTTTGACAATTTGAAAAAAACATTTTTTTTTTTATCTAGCTTGCTTTACTGCAAAAAAAACAGTATATAATATACAAAATATGTGTCAGTTTGCTGTTGGCTATCAGTAAGGCTCTTGGTCAACAATAGGCTATTAGTAGTTAAGTTTTGGGGGGGATCAGAAGTTACACACACATTTTCAATCACACAGGGTATGAGTGCCTCTAACCCCCACATTACCCAAAGGCCAACTGTATTTTTAAATCCTCTGCCATTGAATGCTAAATTCCTGAAGGACAGGACCATAACTTATTCCTTGCTATGTCCTAGTTTAGCACAGTGCCTAGCATACAACGTTGGTACTCAATGGGGTAAACAGAAAAAAAAAAGTATTTTATCTTCATTGTACCACTTCCTTCCTCAAAAACCGTCCCTAGCCACCTATAAGATTAACAATGTAAACTTTAAGATCTTTCTTTCTTGAACTCCTACAAGTTATGAAGGTATGATCTGCTCCTTGAAGGTGGCCAGAAAGAATCTAAAGTTGACCTACTGATCAGATGGTTGCCAATAATTTCCAAAAATTTTAAGCAACAGAATTTTTTTCTGAATGGACTGCTATTGTAATCTAAATATATGCTATATAAAATACACATTTGTACTTTTATAAACTTATTTAATAAATGCAATTTGTAACAGCTTCTCATAAAATTGTTCATTATAGCAATTAGGATATTCTGAAAAGCCACAAACGTTTGAAATTGGAATTTATGAACGATACAATCTGATATCTAAATACAACACTCACTCTTTTTGTTTTGGTTGGACAATATGAGCAAACATTGTGATTTCTAAAGATAATAGTATGTGTGCTTCTGTCATTTTATCTTAGCACACATGCACAGGCTTGAATTTTACAAGTCCAGAATAAAAATCCTAATCTTCGAAACACAGACAAGAAGTTGAAATGCACGCAGAGAAATGGCCGAAGAAACTTGGTTTTTAAATCTCCTTACAGGAAAGCTACAGCACAAGGTTTAATTCTTTGGAGGTCTTTGATGTACCCAAATGATGCATGGAACCTTTATAAGCGTGTGCTGGTTTTTCATTCCAGTTGGAATAAACTGGAGTCCAATATCCGCACACCTCACAAGGGGCCTTCAGGACGCCTTGGTGTCTCCGGGAAACTGGAATCCAGAAAGACTGAACTTACATTATGCAGCAAGATGGCTAACAGCTCAGCTTTGGGAGGCAGAAACGAACTTTCCCTGCCACTTAATGGCTGTGTGACTCTGGGTTAGATACTAACCTTGCTGAGCCTCAGCGTCTTCCCTTGTTAAAACGGGCATAAAAGCAGTAGCTATCGCGCAGGTTGTGTTGAGGCTTAAGAGAGAAACACACGTCAAGTGCTCAGCCCAGCTTACGGGCTCTTACTACTATTTCAAGTGTACCTTACAGAGATTTTTTAAATCACGCTTCCTAAGGTTTGCGACCATGCCGTGTATCCCCTTGTATTCACAGACCCAGAGGGAACTGGGGACCGTAAGGAAGAACTGGGCCCACGTGTGCCCTCGCCTGATGTGGGCTGGGGTAGTGTCCCGGCGAGGAAGACGAGGCCGGAGGGGCGCAGCCGCCCGGCTGGAGCTCCTGCTCTTACACCGGCAGGCCTGGCACCGAGCGGGGCCTCCGAGACGCCAGGGCCAGGCGGGTGCCCCCCGCGCCGGCCGCTCTGGATCGGCGCCCTGGCCCGTTCGGAGGGCATGCGCCCTGCTGCTCGGCAGCGCCGCTGGCTCTCTCCCGCGCACACCCGCACGACTCCCCCGCAGCGGCCGCGGCCCTCCCACCGCTGCCTCCTCTCAGCGGCCTGCTGCGCACGGGCCGGCGGGGCAGCCGGCAGCGTGGCCCGGGCTGCGGACAGGCCAGGCGCGACGGGCGTCCGCAGGGCGCCTGCCGTGGGGGGCGGGCCGGCGCCGGCCCCAGGCTTCCCCGTCGCCGCCTCCGGTTTGGGCGCCGGTGTCTGAGGGCGTCGGAGGGGAAGCCGCTCCCAGCCGCCCTCCCGCGTCCTCCTCAGAGGACCCCCCGAAGCGTGGCCCTCGGTGTCCCTGGGATCCGCCTCCCGGCTCCAGCTGGACACCCGCCCTCCGGAGCCCCCGGGCTCGCGTCGCACCGCGCCTCCTCCTGGGGCCGCGGCGCCGGCGGCCTTCCGCCGAGGGGCGCCCCGGCCTCTCCCTGCCGTCCCCCCGGGGTGAAGAGACTCGCACGCCATCGCCTCCCTGCCGGCCGGGCACTTCCGGGCGAGCGGCGCCCGGGCCCAGTCACCTCATCAGGGCCCTGGACGGCGCGCCGCGCTGCCCTAAGGCCCTCCCGTCTGAAGCGCGGCACATGCGCGGCCCGGCCTGGCAGGGCGTGAGCCGCGTGAATCAGGGGCTTGGGGGTTGGGTTTGCGCTCCTCCCGCTCGGGGCCCAGAACTCTCAGGCCGCGGCTGTGGGCGGGTTTCCGTCTCCACTTCTCTGCGGGTGAAGAGGGAGGCAAGTCTAAACCCGCATCAGCGAACGTGTCCCAGAGGTCAGCTCCCTCACACTCAGGCCAAAACATTCTCGCCGGGGCAAAGCCAAAAGAAGAGAAGGCGCCGCTCCTGGTCACGGTAATTACCTGAATGAACTTCACGGTGCGCGGTGAGCGCCTGCGTGGGGGCCAATCTGTGGCCTCAGTGGCTGCCGCTGAGTGAGACCGTGACGCGGGGCTTGGGGAGGCCGCGGGCAGCCGCATGGCAGCCCCAGCCCCAGCCATGGGCTTAGTAGATCCGTTCCACATCATGGGTTTCTTAACATCTGGTCCCTTCTTCAGATCTTTTCTGAAAGTGGGCAGGCTATGAATTATAAATGACTTTGTAAAATAAAATATTTGCTCAAAATGGGACAAGTCACCCTGGCAGGGGAAATACGGCCGTTGGATGTGATTAAAATCCCTCTTTATTGGGGTAGCCAGGACAAAGAGAGGTACTCAGAGATCCTGGAGATTTTCAGTCTTGAGGAGGGAATAACGAGAACCAAACCGGGTGGCACAGGCCCTGCTGAGTGTTAGCCCGAGAGAAGGTGAGATGTCTCGTGATCTCCCCAGTTGCCCCGGGCAGAGGTCACGTGAGGGCTGGTAGACGGTCCTGGTTAAACAGGTGGGAAACCAGCAGCCTCGGTTCACATCCTGCCATGGGTGCCAGTTAACCAGGCCACAGGAAGCAAGCCCTCCCCCGTGTTCAGTTTTCTCCTCTGTGCAATGGAGGCCACTGTGGCTACCTCCCACTGCCATCCAAACCACAGGAGCGGGATAGAAAAGGAATAATCGATCATACGGATCTTGTCTCTGTTTAAGATTTTGATATTGTGTGCATCATGGAGATTTTGCAATAATTCTGAATTGAAAAATGTCACATAGTATATATCCGAAAGGATTGAAAACAGGGCCCCAAAGATACTCATATACTCACGTTCATAGCAGCGTTGTTTCACAATAGGCAAAAGGTGGAAGCAGCCCAAGTGTCTGCTGATGGAGGAATGGATAACCAAACTATGGTCTAGCACACAGCGAAATATTATTCAGCCTTGAAGAGGAATGACGTCCTGACACCTGCTACAACATGGATGAGCCTTGAGGACATGCTCAGGGAAATAAGCCAGACACAGAAGGACAGACTCTGGATGATTCCACTCATAGGAAGGAGCACCTGAAATAGTCAAATTCATAGTGACAGCAAGTAGAAGGGTGGTTGCCAGGGGCTGGGATGGAGAGCTGTTTAATGGGGACAGAGTTCCGTTTGAGAGGATGAAGAATTCTGGTGATCAGTTGCACGACCATATGAACTACTTGACATTATTGAACTGCACACTTAAAAATGGTTACGATCGTAAATTTCTGCTCTGTATATTTTACCACAATTTAAAAAAATCTCACACTTAAATATTATTTATCTAGATGACTGAATTGCTAGTCTGGGTTCTGCTACCTTCCTTACCTCATAGAATGTGATGAACTTTTTTAAATTTTTTTGGAATGCAATGAATTTTAAAAGCTGAGAAAGTGAAAGTGTTTGGGGACCTCAGGGCTTGATGACTGTTAAATTCACACATGCCCAAGTGAGGAATGAGAAGCCGTGGGTTTCTGATGCTTACCCACCCCATTTCATGCTGTTGCCTTGCTGGTGGGCCCACTGGCAGGCCCTCAAAGCCTGGCCTGGCTGAACTCTGCAGGGTGCCCAGTGGACACCTTGAATCCTGTGCCAGGCCCGACCTGAGCAACACTGACCACTGCCCACTCCACATCCTTCCTGGCAAGCATGCTAGTGGGCTGGGGAGGAAAAGGTGTTTTCCCTTAGTGATTTGGCTGATTTCTTTGTTTCTCGGTGTCAGGATCTATTTTGCTTTGTTGCATCCCATTTTTCTGCACAGCAGAGGCTGGAGCAGATGCAATGATGTGTAGCTCTCTGGCCAGCCTTATAACCCCTTTGTCTGCATAGCAGTTCCTGGCACACCTATGTCTCTCTTGAAAGAGTTAACACTCTGGGAAGCCAAATGCATTCTGTTCAGTGCATATTCCACTCAGAAGGGGTTTTTGGTACTAAAAACACAGGCATCCATGAAAAATATAAAATGCACACATCTAGTTCTGCTTAAGTAATAATCTGACAATAATACTGGCCTCCCAAATGGCTTTGGTGGGATGAGGTCATTTGTCTCCCTTCCTGCTCATAAACCGTGGCCCCATCTTGCTGGCTGGCCCAGACTTTCATTTTCTTCTTCTCCTACCTGGAGCCAATTTGTGCTCAGCCTATTCTTTGCATCCGTGGAACTGTCCTGTTGTTGGCTGTGGGACCACATCGAGCTGTGCAGCCTCCTCTGGGTCTCACCTGCCACCTGCTCTTCTCTGCAGCCCCCATGCTTTGACTTCATCACCCTGTATGCATGTCACCCTGCTCTCTTGGACCTTTTTGGTTTCATAACAACGGGCCAGATGCTCTCTCTGTCCCTGGCTCAGAAGCAGGCTGGGCTGTGCTCCCTGTCTGTCCCCTGGGCTCCTCAGCTGCTCCTCCAGGCCCAGCCCAGACCCCTGAGATATCAGAGGAGAATCTCGACAAGGTTCCACCGAGGCCACAGCCCAGATGCCTTGGGACTGATGCTCCTTCCTTTTAAGTTGTCCCAAGCAGACTGGACAAGGCTCCTTCCGCTCACTTTACAGTTAATAAGCTGGCTGATGAGTATACAGTTACTCCAAACAGGTCAGCAGACTTTCCACAGGGGCCAAATAGTAAATATTTCTGACTTTGCAGGCCAGACAGTCTCCGTCACAACTATTTGACACTGCTGTCCTAGACAGAATCAGCCATAGAAGGGGCGTGGCTGTGCTCTGACAGACTCTAGCCAGGCTGCTCTGTGCCCTCTTCTCAGTTCAACCTTGGCCTATGTAGACTTGGACAAACACTAACCAAGTTTCTAACAGCTCAAGGCCGAGTCCCTAGGATGACCTCAGTGACCCTTAAAGTGCCTGCTGACAAAGCTCAAGGCTGCCTAAAATTTGCTGTTTGTTCCAGCCAGCACCGGAAGAGGTCCCGTCTCCCAGCCGTCAGAGGGGGTGGGAGCCGACTTTGATAAGTGCCCATTAGCAAACCCAGTTGGGTTTCACGTGGACTAACCCTACCCTCCCTGCTTTCTGTAATCTTTCACTTCTCTGACTCTGCAGAGCCCAGGCCCCTCTCCCTGTGCTCTCATTCTCCCTCTGTATAAACGTCAGCTGAGGCCAGTTCATACTGGACTCTTCCCTATGGGCAGTTGTAAATTACTGATTAAAATCTGTCCTTACCACTTTGGTAGCTTTGTGTATCTGTGACAGCTCCAATAAAACTTACTATGGACACTGAAATAGAAATCATTTTCAGATGTCATAAGATAGTCTTCCTTTGATTTTTAAAAACCAATTAAAATGGTGAAAACCATTCTTAGTTTATGGGCTGGACAACAGGGAGAGAGCCAGGTTTGCCCCACGGGCTGTAGTTGGCAACCCGCTCTAGGGACTCTGAGTACAAGTTCAAGGTAAGGAGCACATAGATCCTTTCTGCCAGCTATGTCCAACTTGCTATTTCTGAGGGGTGGTGAGTACGGCAGGAATTTGGGAGGTAGGAGAGTGCAAATTTCGGCACTCCGTGTAGCCCTAAGTGTCTAACTGCTAAGCCCTGCTTCCTGGTGTTCTCTGCAGCAAAAATCCCGCATCTGAAATCAGACACTTGTGGCTGTGCTGTGTGCTGTGTTAGTGCTTGGCAGCCCAGCCTGCTGGCACCCTGGAAATGACCCTTCCTATTTTTAACACTCTTGCCTAGTCAGATGGGCTCTGGTTTCTCCCAGAGAAAATCACAGGGCCCAGAGACACCAGACAAATCAAATCCTCTAAGTCTCATTAGCAAACAGGACCCCCTTTTCGTGGAATATCTCCCCACAATAGTCCTCAACATTCCAGGGGGACATGCTGTGCTTTCTCCTTCCAGGTGATGAGGCTGTGGCCTGCTGTGTTCAGGAATCCAAGCAATTTCTATGCGAGGCACCAGGAAAAAGTAAGTTTTCAAGGAGCTTTTATTTCAAACCACAGTCAGATTCTACCCAGTTAAAAAATGCTTCTCAGGCCTCCTCAAAGCCAAGGAGGGGCTATTCAGCTCACCAGGGAAGTCACTGAGAAGGGGAGAGGGGCTGGCTATTTACACAGGAGAGTGCCCAGAACTGGAAATGAGCACGGGGAGTCCTTCTAAGGCTGACAGAGGACAACAGGAGCCAGCTTATCAGACAGCTGGTGCAGGGAGTGGGGGTCCGAAAGCAGGGGACAACTTGGAGCCCAATGGAAAGTCAGGCTCTCCCACCCCTGGGCACCTGCTAGCCCTGCCTTCCTGGCTCGGTGGGCAGGTTTGGATCATGTCCACTTGCTCATTCTCAGAGGAGCCTGTCTGAGCCCAGAAAAAAGCTCAGAGAAGGGGAGTAGCTGCCTGGTTGTGGGGTAGGTGACAGCAGGGCAGGTGTGATGCTCCCACCTCCTCTCTAGAACTTCTGGGCTGGGCTCGGCTTCCCAAGGGGGATGCCCGGAGGGTCTATGGGGCCCAAGGAGGGCTAGTGCTCAGGCTCGGCGTCCATGCAGGACTCCCAGGGGTTCTGGGGCATCCGAGGCAGGGAGAAGAGCAGGAGAGCGAGGCCGCCAAGGGAGAGGAGGATGAAGGCGGCGCAGGCGCAGGCGAAGGACCAGGAGTAGTAGTACTCGATCCACACGGTGTGCTCGCTGTCGATCATGCGCTTCACCGACTGCCGCATGACCTCCACCGAGACAAAGATGCAGAGACCTGCGGGCAGGGCGGCGCTTAGGCCCGGATTCCACCCCAGGCCTGCCTGCGTCCTCCGTGGGGACGGCCGGCATGGGGGGAGGCTGAGGGTATCAGTGCAGCCTGCCACCCCTTTCTTTCCCTGCCTGCCGCAGACCCATTCATCCCGCCTGTTGACTGCCTTTCTTCCGTCTTTTGTTAGTATTTTTGAATTAATTTTAAATTTGGTTAGCAGTTAGCATTGCTGGCAGGGCCACAAGATTCAGTCTTTGTGAGAAGTGGACAGAAGGCCAAGATCCGCCTCTCCGGCTCACCCCAAGGTGCCGAGGCCCGGACCAAGCTGGCTTCCGGGGAAGCCTGGGAATTTCCCCATAGCCACCCAAATCCCCAGGCCGGCGTGGGAGCAGGGCAGCGGCCTCCCCGGGGCATCCTCGCGGCCCCGCGCACACAGGCACACGAGCAGGAGGCCCCGTTCTACCTGCAAAGGCATAGAACATGGACGCCGGCCTCAGCAGGTAATCCCGCTTCTTCCTGAAGGACAGCAGCACGCAGATGGTGCCCATGATGAGGAAGCCGAGGCTGAAGATGGCGATGGCGGCGGCCGAGATGCTGTACTCTAGGACACAAGGGGTGAGGCTGGCACCCCCGCACCGCAGCAGCGGCCTGGGCTCTAGGGCGCTTTGTCCCGGCTGGCTGTGCCTCCCGCCATGTGAGGGAAATACCACTTATTATTCCCATTTCACACATGAGAAAACTGAGGGCCCAAGAGATGAAATGAACGCCTCAAAGGCATCCAGCAGGTAAGAGGTGGGGCCAGGATGTCAACGAGACCTGATTCCAACCGCCGGGTGGCACTAAACTGCAGGTTCCTTCCCCCCAACGCAGGGGCCTCTCGAAAGGAGGAAGAAAGCAGGCACATGCTGGAGACCTTTCTGGAGCAGAAAACTCCAAGTGACAGGGTAGAAGGTGGCAGTTGGGCTCAGGGTGATCTGTCTTGGGACTGAAAGGCAGCCTCTGGAAGTGTGGCTTGTTACAGCACGGGAGATTATCAGGATGTGTATGTGTGTGTGCATGTGCCAGTGCACACATACCATGGGAAAAGGTTTGTCAAAGTGCGTGTCTGTGTGCACGGGGACGAAAGGATCTGTCAAAGTGAGTGCATGTGCGTGTGTGCCAAGCCACGTGCAGATGGAGGTTGGGCTTGGTGGTGGGCGTGCACCTGAGGTCCATGCTTCCCACAGGACCCCAGGGCACATATGCTCATGGACCCTTAGGTGTCTCCCCATGGCCCTGTTCTGATCTTTGGAGAGTGATTTTTAGTGGGGAAGGGAATCAGACACTTCCCCAGACTCTGATCCATCAGCCCTGAACCATCATAGGGATTTTGAGTTGTTCGTTTTCCTAGCTCTTGTCACAACTGCCTCCCTTGGGCTCTGATGGAAAATGTATCCCTTCTGCAATTTAGGAGCCCATCAGGAAATGTCTCTTTTACAAACTCTCTCAGGCCCTGATGAATGGAGCTCAGGTGCCTGGAGATGGAGCACAGAGGGCGACAAGGTGCTGCTCAAACGCAGCGTCGGGATGGAGCTGCTTTTCATCAAGAGCCTGTAAGTCAGGGCTTTTGTGCCAGATGATTTTCTGGCTCAGCAGTGTGTGACAGAAGTCACTTTTCCTCACCCTCCCTGCTTTCCATCACAGGCTCACCTTTCTGAGTGGTGACTTCAAAGATCTCTGAGCTCTCGCCTGGGTTAAAATGCCTAAAGTAGGAACAGTTTTTCTCTGCAAAAGAAGGAGACAGCCTATGAGTTGAGGGAAAGGACCTGTAGCAGGGACAGAGGCTCGGCCAAGAGAGGGCAGGTGCAGTCCTTCCAGGGTAAGCATGAAGGGGGCTTCTGGCTGGCTTGCTCCTCCCTAAACCTTGAGTCTGGGCTGAAACGAATGTTTTTCTCTGACCCTTATGCCAGAATTTCAGTAGGGTTGAGGGGGTTGCATAACAGGCCTGGAGATCTTCAGGGGGCTAAGGCTGACTGAGTCGAGGGGGCAGACAGCACTGTGGATGCTAAGCCCACTAGGCAGATGGGGTAACTGAGGCCCAAGGCTCAACTCATCTGTCATGGGGCATAGGATATGTGGTCAGCAAATGGTTCCCAGCTACGGCTGATTCTTCCCCCAGGGGACATTGGGCAATGTCTGGAGACATTTTTTGGTGTCACAGCTGGGCATGGGAGCCACTGGCATCTAGTGGGTAGGGGCCAGGGAAGTGATAAACATCCTACAAGCACTGGACACTCCCCTACAACATAGAATTATCCAGCCCCAAAATGCTGAAGTTGAGAAACCTTGGACCACTTCAAAATCTCGGGCTATGTTCCTTGTCTGCCTCCAGGCCCTTCCTGCTTCACTGGATGTGATGGGGGAGGTAAGCAGTGTGCTTCACAAGTCCTCCGGAAGATGCTGCTGCTCAGCTGGGGTGGGAAGCCCTGCTCCAGGCCCCTTAGAATGCCTCACAGAGGGATTTTCTGAGTGGGCCACCTGGATGGATTTGGGTGCAGGGTAGAGAGCCTCCATTCATGTCATTTCTTTGGACCCTTGACACCTGCTATAGACCCAGAGGCTCTGGCTGCCCCACAGGCAGCCCAGGCAGTACTTCCCGTGGTGAGCTGCTTGGCCCGCCTGGTAGGTGTCAGAAAAGCCACAGAAGATCTGTGGACAGCAGGAGCAAAATCCTGGATTTGATGGTGGGGTCAGAGGAAGGGCTCGGAACAACGAAATCCATGCTGATTTTAATATAAATTTCTTTTCCATTTTCTCCTTTTTAATCTCTCTTATAACTAGACATACCATAAAGTCAAAGGATAGTCTTGTTGCTCGTTGAGTATGGTTTAATATTCTTTACTCCTTTTTTAGGGAGTGGATGAACGGGTTATATTACTTTGTTTCTTAAAAAAAAAATAAATCAGGTCGCTTTTTGATTTGTGCGAGGCCCTTCACTGATTGATGTCTTTTTCCTGTGGGTCCATGACCTTTGATAGAAAACACCTCTGCCCCTAGTTTAGCTGGCTTCTCGTTTGCATATTCAGTTCTTCACTTTCAGGCTACATTTAAATTGTCACGAGGCGGTTGATGCCTAGTTTATTTAGGAAATGCACCTGAGGTCCTGCCAAAGCCATAGCTTTTGTTGGGATGAAGGCTTTCCTCTATCTGACCTAAATCATCTTATTGCCACTTAAGCCTGTGGTCTCCCCCTTTCCCCCCTTCCCCCAGCATCAGGGTTACCGCCACTCCCGCGGTCGAGGAAGAAAATGACCCGGAGATTGAGCCTGGTTTAACAGCAGTAAATGTTCTGCAAAGTAAACAGCCTTCTCTTTGAGTTCTATATTTAAATCACTTTCCTTTTGAACTGAGTTACCTGGGGTGTCTGACTCCAGTAGTGATGTCAGAATTCTGCTGCTCTTTTCTCCCTCACAGCTTCCGGTGCTATTTTAAAGCATAATGCAGCCCTCTTAGATTTGTTAGATTATTAGCTATAGATTCTCTTGAATCGCTGCTTCAAAATGTCTCATGCTATGTCATAAGTCTCCATGTATCTCCCTCAGGACAAAGGAACATTTGTTTTATTCTTTAAGGGTCAATTTCAGTTGTCATTGAAAATCCTCTAAAGAGAATTGACTGGATTCAAGTGTATTTCATGGTCAGTTGCCTCCCTGACTACTCGTAATCTGTGAGTTAAAAGCCTGTGGAGTGGAGGGCCATGTGAAGGCCCACCTGAGCCTGGCCAACGCTCAGCTGTTTGGCCGTGCTGGGCTGCTGAGGCTGCTGAGGCTGCTCTAGCATAAGTTGTCTTTGGGTTGTCAGCCTCTACCAGATAAACACCAGGCTCCCTTCTGGACAAACTGCTCTGCCATCAGGTGACTGCATGAAGACCCTCTTAGCTCAGGCCACAGCGGGAGGCTGCATGTCTGGGGAAGCCAGCCTGTGATTCTGGGTTGGGGGACATCTTTCCCTTTAGTGTCTCAGGTATAATGTTTTCCTCCCTCCCCTCACTGTGAAATGCTCTCACATGTCGGGGACAGGGGCACCCAGGGAGTGGGCTTCCCACACAGGGTATCTGGAAGACTCAGCTTCTCTCTGCTGTGGCTGAATTTAGGGCTTGAGAACTTAGACCAATCCTGTCCCCTCTCTTGGACTTAGCACATGAAGAAGGCCCGTGTCTTCTGCCTGAACCCAGGAGAATCATCTGCTCCAGGGCCCCATTGCTGCCATGGGAGACCACAAGCCCGTCTGTGGTCATGATGGACCTGGGAAGGGCAGGGCATGTCACACCTAGGCCTCAGCACCAACAAGGTGCTCACTCAGGACAAATCAAGCTGGGTCTCTGCCAGTGTCACTCAAGAATGGCCCTGGGTCTTGCTGAGATGGGCAGACCTCACCCCTGCTCCTTTATCTGGGTGGCGTCTGGGTAAACTGAGCATCAAGGACCCCTTGGAAAGGAAGGATATCTGAGATGGGCCCTGCGGGGGTCACTTAGTCATGGGTGCGGGGTTTGCAGGAGAGGGCAGTTCTGTGCGGGCCGTGCAGATTCTGGGCCTTCTTGCCTCTCCAATGCCCCTTCATGCCCCCTCCATGACAAGTGCACGAAGTTCAGAACTTGGAGCTCTGCCTCGATAGGCTCTGGCCTCTTCACTGGGTAGAAGAAGCAAGTGCTTTAGAACAAGACTATGAACATACCAATGCCAAGGTGATGCTCTGGGACCATAATTAGGAACTCTTAGGTTCCTCCAGTCTCCTTTGTCTCTGCAAATGGCTCCCAGTGATGTTAATATTTATTTTTCTATTTTTCCATAGTTTTGAAACGTCTCCCATGAATAGCTATAGACTCAGTGGCCTAAAAATTTTAAGTGTGTTATTCTTTAAAAAATATGATGAACTTGGCTATTGGACTTGACTAGGGTTGGTGTATCTGGCTAACCAAATATGCTGGTTAAGGGAGTGACTACCTATACCGAACCATATCTAACTTTGCCAATTTCAAAGAACTAGAACAGAAGGTACATTTAATGCCAAGCTGAACTTGAGTTAATACAGATTGATAGTTGTATGATTAGGGGGTGCCTCTGGGTTATCACTGAGAATGATCAGTGTAGCCAGTGCTGGTTGATGCAGACTTTAATAGATTAAAAAATACTTTGTTAATTTGCACGAAACCAATGGGACTAGTGCTTTAGGGTTGGAAGAAATGTTTCACCCATTTGTTTCTTGTATCAATGCCAGGGCTGTCTTTACCCTTCTTGCAAAAGAAGTTCTTAATGCTCCCAACAGTGGTTTCTCTGTGCCTTGTGTCCCCCAAACCCTCTTATTGAAGACTTTCATAAAATAGGTTAGAGAAACCCTAAGACCTGACCCCAGAGCTTCAGAGCATTGCTATTCAGTGGGGGAAAGGCCAAGTATGACATGGGTCTTCAGCAAGGGCTCATATGGATGGGAAAGGGAGCCACTGAAGTTCCTTGGTCGGTGGTATCATGTTCTTTCATATGATCCCTGTCCATGCACCAAGTACTGGAAGAGAAGATGGACTGTTAGGGAAATGGGGCACTGGAGCAGCTGCTGCCTTACCCTGAAGAGGCTAGAGCCTGAAAGAAACAACATTCCACCCAGTCCAAGGGCAGGAGATGACCCTTCAGGGGGTTCACTTGGGCTTTCAGAGAGACAGCCTCTCTGAACTAGTAGGGAAGCCCCTACTCTCATTCTGGAAGCACTGGAATTTACCCTCTATGTTGATCTTGTGCATGACAATCATTCTGAGACTTTCTGGGTCAGTGGAAAAGCCGTAAGCATAGAGCCTCCAGCATCCTATGGCTGAATAAGACCTTGAAAAAGTCTTCTCTATTACACCAGCTCCTGGGCCAGCTTCCTCTAAACCATGTCATGTCAAAAATTGGCCTCCTGTGTGTTTTCATAGGTCAACAGCTGTGTTTTTATGTGCAGTGGAGGATATAGTTGGGGACTGGAGGGCAGAAGGGTTCTGGGTTTCAGACTTGGGTGTTGAACCTCTGCTTGTTAGATAGTTAGCCTTGGGAAGGCCACTCTGACCTTTCTACATTTTCCCACATGAAGAATGAGACCTTTCTCACTGGGTTGCTGTAAAGTGGTATAATATAGCAACTAGGAAGGTGAATTTTAGAGATATGAATCCTGGCTACTCTGCCATGGTAACTGTATGACATTGGTCAAATTACTCAACTTCTCTGTGCCTCATTTTTTTTTAAATCTGTAAGATGAGATGATGATGATAGTATGGACCTCACAGAGGATTTTATAAGGATTAGATGAGTTTATATATGTATTATACATGTAGGTTATTCCACTGATTTCTGGCCTCCGTGGTTTCTGGAAAAAATTGGCTGTTAATAATTACTAAGAAACCTTTGTATGTTATGGGTCACTTCTTCTGGCTGCTTACATGATTCCTGTTTTATCATTCAGTAGTTTAATTATGATGTGTCTAGGTGTGGCTTTACCCTTTGTGGATTTCACTGAGCTTCATGGAGTTACAGATTAATGCTTTTTCATCAAATTTGGGGAATGTCTGAACATTATTTTTCACATATCCTTCCTGCTCCTTTCTCTTTCTCTCTTCTCATTTTTGGACTACTGTGCATATGTTGGTACTTTTGATACTGTCCCACAGATCTCTGAGGCCCTGTTCATTTCTCTTCATTCTTTTTTTTTCCTATCTGTTCTTCACACCAGCTAATCTCAACTGACCTATCTTCCAGTTCACTGATTCTTTCTTCTGCATGTTCAAATCTGTTGTTGAACCCTGCTAGTGAATTTTACATTTCAGTTAACTTCTTAATTTCTTAAATTCAGTTACTTCTTAACTCCAAAATTCCTATTAGGTCCTTTTAAAATAATTTCTTTTTATTGATATTCTGTATTTCATGAGACATCATTCTCTCCTTAGGTCTTTAGACATGGTGTTTTTTTAGCTCTTTGAATGTATCTAAAATAGCTGATTTAAAGTCTTTGTCTAGTAAGCCCAATATCTAACTTCCTTAAGGATCTATTGACTGTTTTTGCCCTTCTATGTATGGGCCATACTTTTTTCAGTACTTTGCATGCCCTGTGTGTGTGTGTGTGTGTGTATGTGTGTGTGTTTAAGACAGAAATTTAAAACTGGACAATTTAAAGAATATAATGCAACAACTCTGGGAATCAGATTCCCACCTTTGCCCAAGGTTTGTTCCTATTGCTATTTATTATTGTTATTTGCTTAGTAACTTTTCTGAATTAATTTTGTGAAGTCTGTATTCTGCGTCATGTGTGGCCCCTGAAATCTCTGCTCAGTCAGCTCCCAGAGATTTCCTAAAATGCTTGGAACCAATACATCTCCCAGTCTTTACTGAGGGGGTTCTGTACTAAGCAGAGAGCTAAGTCCTCAGCTAAGCAGTCTACATTTCTGCATTAGCCTTCACTTTTTGCTTATCCACAGCCTCAAGATGAGCTAAAGGTGAGAGTTTAGGGCCTTCTCAGGTCCTTCCTGTGCATGCATGCAGTATTGTGCATGTACATGGCCTTCTAAATTCTCAAGAATATATTGGAGTTTTTCAAGGCCAACTATGGACATCTCATTCTCTAGCTTTTTGGTTAGCCTATTGTTTACCCTCTTATATACTTCCTCAGGTAGTAATGATATTAAATAATTGCTTCTAATTGTTTTTGACAAAAGTTCCCTGCGGAAAAGACTGTTTCTGTTGGATAAGCTCAGAGTCAGATCAAATAAAGACAGCCTTGCAAATGGGGAATTCCAGAGAATCACCATGCAGATCAAAAAATGACAGTTCTCTGGGAATGAGGCTTTGAAAAAGATCCAGCCCCATTCTGTCCCCTCTGGTGGCTTCCAGGCTGCTGGTTTTCACTGAGATTGCTGGCTGTTGGTTTTCATGGCTATGACAGAGTTGGGGAGAGAGGAACAGGAATGGAGCAAGTTAAACCACAAAGCTCACCATTCTTACTGAGATTCACCCATTTTTCTTCAAAAAGCAGTTACTGGATTGCTGCAAGACTGGTTAATTTCCAGAGTTCTGCAAAAGTTTATCCTGATCATTTTTTGCTAGTGTTCTCATTGTTTTTATGGAAAGGAAGTTTTTTTTAGAGGTTCTTACTCTGTAATTTTTTCTGATGTCATCCAAGGTTAATATATGTAAAGCGCTTAAAACAATGTTTGGCAGATAGAGCTATATTTGTGTTTACTATTACTATTAGTGTTGCTGCTGTTAATAATAAATGAAAGAACATGTATGAACTCTATTCCTCCCTCCAGAAGAGAATAATTCCACAGAGCACAAGGGTTGGTGGGGAAGCAAAAAGATGTTCTCTTGCAGAGAAGGGGTAGGGAAGAAGGCAGGAACACGTTTCAGAAGCTCGTTGAGGGAAGACAGTGTTTGTAAGTATGGGAGGTATGATTCACTATGGGCCAAAACAAGAAAATATAGAAATAGACTTTGTTCAGGCTCAAGGCTAAGCCATGCCTGCTGGTTCCCTGCAGCTGGTCCAGTAACCTCCTGCCATTCTGTCTCTTCCTTGTGTAGATTCGCCTCACCTCCCTGCTTATCTCTCCTGTAAACTCACCCAACTTTAAAAGGCAGATGCCTCCAAGGACAGGTGGACAGGGCCCTAAGAGTGGAGTCTCATGCATGTTCCCTGGAGAATCTGCCCTGCCCTGCCGCGGGGAGTGGGCCAGATGGTGCATTTGTTTATGGGTATGCTCGGAAGAGTCTGAGGGGCGTAGGCATCTGGGCTATGTGATACCTTTCAAGCACATGTCCGTGCCTGTTAAAGCCGTCAACCCTAGGACTCGGTGTTTCCAAGACAGCTGAGTATTTATGAATCCTCTGGGTATCCAATGGGATGAGCCAGGCAGCAGTTTTCTGGAGCCAGCAGGAGGGAAAGGAAGAGGAAGTAGAGAAGTTGGGGAAATGGGATTTGGACCCTTTTGTTTCACACACAGACTGCAAGGTCTTTGGAGACTTAACATTGACTTCCTTGAAGGGCAGGGTTCAAGGTACACCCCAGTTGGATAACCAAGGGAATGATTCTGAAAACCAAGTGGGAAGCTGCTTTCACCCCTGGTCTGCTGCCACCTCAGAGTGACATTTGCAAGCCCTGTGAGGGACTTTATGTTGCTGAGCCCAAGTACAATATTTTGTGGAAGGAAGTGGAGGCTGCAATGGGCTTTATCACCTCCTACCCCCATAGTCATTTGGGGGGTCATGGGCAATGCACGACTAGCACCCAGGCCTCTGATTTTTCATACAGGACTCTTTCCTCAGCACATGCTCTATTTGCTATGAATGTAGAGGCTCCACGTTTGCAGAGTAGACTAGTCACTCTGGTACCAGGTGCTCTTGGTAAGGAGCTCACCTTCAGTGTGTGGGTCAGTTACATGGTAGGAAATCGAGGAGTGAGCTTAAATTACAGCAGAAGGAAATGCTTTCCAACTCTGCAGGGGTCTGAGCTAAGAGAGGATGGACAGTTCTGACAGAAAGACAGGTGGCTCATCTACAACCAGGTCCTGCTTCACAAATGCGTGGCCTGTGCGGGCCCTTAAAGCCCTGGATCTGGAAGGGCCCTGTGCTTGGTTTCATGCTTTGTGTCACCATCTTGCAATTCTTAAAAACAAATATCAGGAGGCCTGCATTTTCATTTTGCACTGGGTGCTTTAAATTCTGTGACCAGTCCTGTCTGCATCCAGCCTGGAGGCTGGGGAAGGAACAGGCCAGCCCCTCAAGGCCCCTCAGCCTGAGGACATAAGGCCACCCAGCCTATCTTTGTGGGGAGAGTAGAGCTGGACTACTAGAAAATAGCAGCCAGAAGAGTGGCTAGAAGCCCCTAGTTGGGTAGATCCATGGCCTCTTTCATGAGCCTCTTATCCCACCTCTTCAGCCCTCTGCCCTGGATGAAAAACCTCAAAAGCCAGCAACACAGAAATAGCTAGCCACAAACGCCCTCTTTGTACAGCCGGGCTCCGGCCTCTAGCACAACCACACAAAACTTGGATCCTCTTCCCTGTACACAGGGGCTGGGTGGTGGTTCTGTTCTGAGGCAGGGAACCCTGCCCTCTTTCCCATGGGCAACTTTTCCAGGGGAAAGGAAGGGAAGGAGGCAGGAGAGGAGTGGGGTCGGGGACAGAGAGTGGGTACATTACCCCCAGGCAGGGTGATGGGTCCACAGCTCTTGTCCCTGCTGCTGCTCATGAACAGACGCTTGATGCAAATCCGCCAGAGGCCGAAGTGGGCCGCCTCGCAGGTGGCATTGTGCTGCTCCACCTCGGGGCTCAGCACTGCCCAGTGGTCAGTCACCACAGCCACCATGGCCAGCACGATGCCCACCAGGATGCAGAAGAGCGTCACTCGGACCTTCAGCGCTTTGCTCTGGGACATGGTGGTCGCACAGGAGTGGGTGTTTGGGGCGGGGTCCAGCAGCAGTGTCTCCCCAGGCAGGTGGCAGCTGGGCAGCGGTGGTGGCAGTGGTTCTCGAGTCGGGTGGAGGGTGGGAGCTAAGTTTAGTGTGCCTGGGCGAGCCAGAGTGGGCTGGCCTTGGGGCTGAGGGACACCGGCTGGGGCCGAGCAGCTGCCCAGGCATGTCAGGGGCCTGAGGGAGGCTTCTATTAATGCACATCTCCAGGCGTGTCACTGAGGATGGCTTCTCCTCGGGTTTCAGGACTTTCTTCTCCTCTTGCAGCCAGAAATACCTCAGGGAGGGGCGAGGAGAGAAGGCTCGAGCTGGAGACTTGAGACCTCTATGGAGTGAGTGGCAGGTCAGCATCCCTGGGTTGGGAGGGATGAAGGGTAGCCCTCAGGGACACTAGGGCAGAGGGAACCTGTTTCTGGGCAGAAGGAGAAAGGGGTGGTGCTGGGTGAGGGCAGGGACCCTGGGGGACACATGGGGCACAACCTCTGTTCTCACACTGGGCAGGCCCGTCACCAGGGCCGGGTGAGTGGGTCCTTGTCCTGGAGGTCTGGGGGGCCCAGGATCCTGCCTGGGGATGTCTTGGGGATCCCCCACCTAGGGCCTCTGGACCCCACATCCCACACTCTAGCCCTAAGCCCCACCACATCCCCAAACAGGTGTTTCTGGGCCTGGCGTCACCCAACACTTCCCAGCGTGAGGACATTATTTCCCTTTCTATTCCCCTCCCTTCCCCGCAACTGGGTCCAGAAGAAGAGCCCTGGTTGGGGTTAGTAAGCCTTTAACACCTTCCTGACATTTGCAAATCAAGGACAAGCTTAGAGAGGCCAAGTCTCCAGCTGGGCTTGCCCCTAGTGCTGTTTCCACTTTCCTGTTTGACCTCTATTGCTGGCAGGTAGTAAAAATTTTCTAGTTATGTTTTCATTTATAAAATAAATATATTTAAATAGAACAGAACAGAAGTAGGCTGATTACAGGTGGCTAGTAAGAGGCTAGTGGGTGTGATAATAGAGCAGAGGACATATGAAAATTCGGGCCACCATCTGAGAGTCCTGCCTGCCCCCTACCGGGAGGCAGGTGCCCCAGGCTCCAGCCCCTACGCCTGCCCTGGGGTCTGAATTTCTCGTCTCAGTTCACCAGGTGCCTCATTTTGGGTAGATCCATGAGGCTGATGAGTGGCCGGGAATAGGCCTCAGAGCTGGGCAGGACTTTGAGCTTCAGAATCCTGGCTTCAGGTTGACACAACTTAAAGGAAAACGTTTTCTGGGTGTGGGGAAACACTCAGGGGTCCAGCCTTGGAGTCCCAGACAGTTAATTACAGCAATAATCATAATAACAGCTCATCTTCAGTGAGTGCTTACTGTATAGAAGATGCAACACCATTGCAGTTAATCTTCACACCAACCCATGAGGTTAAGTACAACTATTACCCCCATTTTACAGACAAGGACATAGAAGCCCAGAGACATGAAGGAATACAGGTAGTGGCGAAGCCAGGTTTCAGACCCGAGAGCCCAAACTCTTGATGTTGGAGCTGGGAGGAAAGGCCACAGTCTATTGTGACGAGGGGGAGGAAGAATATCTTAGTCCTCTAATCTTCTAAGTTCTTGTCTCAGGCCCCTGTAACAAAAGACAGATAAGAGAAAAGTATACACATTTATTTCCTATAACTTTTACATGACATGGGAAATGAAGACAAGGTTAAAGAAACAGTTAAATCTGAGTCTTTTTATGCTGGATGCCGTGTAAAGTGGTGTCGGCTCCCCCCTGACTCTGACCTGCAGATTTGGGGGGAAACATGATGAAATGCTGAAGATCTGAAAGGACCAGCCAGGCGACTCAAGGCGTTGCACCACAAGAGTAATGCCAAGAAGGCACTCCTCATATTTATTGAGCAAGTAAATTTTAACATCTATGCAGGAGTTCGAGTGACAGCCTAGCACACAATCACTTTCCAAATTTGTGTTCAGTTCCCAGGCAGCCTCCAGTCTTCTGGGGCGTGACATTCTCAAAAATACTAAAACAACATGAGGGCAGTCACGTCACAGACACTGTTTTGGTCTTGATTGTTCTGTTCTTGATCATGCATCAAGAATTACAGGAAAAATAATCAAGTCATATATGATTGTACATTTGATTTCTATACTTGATTTCTATATTAATCCCACATTTCCCCCTTATTTTTTTAATAAAATGTTTAAGTAGTAGGTAGACATAATAAAGAGTGTAGCAACTAAGCAGTTTCAAATAGAAAGCTTTTCAACACAGTTTCTTTTTCATAAAAGATAATCTGTCTTTTAAATCTCATGATGTAAAATAAAGATGGAAAGTAGATTTTAGTGCAGTAGGAAGGCAATTGTAGGCAGTCAGGTCTGTGCTTACAGATGAGGTACGGGTCTGAGCTGGGCAAGGGCAACAAAAATCCACGGCTGCAGAAGCTTTCTCTCCAAATTGGGGGGTGAGGTGCTAAGCCTCACCTCTGTTGGCCCCCAATTTCCCACCTCACGGCCCCCCTGTGATTGTGCCTGTCTTAGGCCGTTCCTCCCTTGAGGAATCTTACCTGTCTCTGGCTAACGAGCCATCTTCTGGGGCCGTACAGGGAGATGTAAAGTTAGTAAGTGAGAGAGAAGTTAGCTTTTTCCTTCTTTGAAAATTTATGCCCCATGGCTTCTATGCCCAGCACTTGTCTTGAGGTATCTTTACCAGCTGGAAGGATTATGATACATGGTAATTCTAAGTGTGAGGCACACATTCTAGGAAAGGGCTGTTATTTAGGAAGGAAGAAGAAAGGCTATAGAAGTAGCAAACGGAAGAAAATATGAGAAGATTGATTATTTCATTGACATAACTTCTTTTTTTTATTCCATTTTTTATTAAGATATTATTGATATACACTCTTATGAAGGTTTCACATAAAAAAAACAATGTGGTTACTACATTACCCATATTATCAAGTCCCCACCCATACTCCAATGCAGTCACTGTCCTTCAGTGTAGTAAGATGCCACAGATTCACTATTTGCCTTCTCTGTGCTACAGTTTTCCCCGTGACCCCCCCACACCATGTGTACTAAACATAATGCCTCACAATCCCCTTCTCCCTCCCTCCCCATCTGCCCTCCCACACCCCTCCCCTTTCATAACCACTAGTTCCTTCTTGGAGTCTCCAAGTCAGCTGCTATTTTGTTCGTTCAGTTTTGCTTCCTTGTTATACTCCACAAATGAGGGAAATCATTTGACACTTGTCTTTCTCTGCCTGGCTTATTTCCCTGAGCATAATACCCTCTAGCTCCATCCATGTTGTTGCAAATGGTAGGATTTGTTTCTTATGGCTGAATAGTATTCCATTGTGTATATGTACCACCTCTTCTTTATCCATTCATCTACTGATGGACACTTAGGTTGCTTCCATATCTTGGCTATTGTAAAAGGTGCTGTGATAAACATAGGGGTGCATATGTCTTTTTGAATCTGAGAAGTTGTATTCTTTGGGTAAATTCCAAGGAGTGGGATTCCTGGGTCAAATGGTATTTCTATTTTTACTTTTATGAGGAACCTCCATATTGCTTTCCACAATAGCTGAACTAGCTTACATTCCCACCAGCAGTGTAGGAGGGTTCCCCTTTCTCCACATCCTTGCCAGCATTTGTTGTTCTTAGTCTTTTCGATGCTGGCCATCCTTACTGATGTGAGGTGATATCTCATTGTGGTTTTAATTTGCATTTCCCTGATGATTAGTGATGTAGAGCATCTCTTCATGTGCCTGTTGGCCATCTGAATTTCTTCTTTGGAGAACTGTCTCTTCATATCCTCTGCCCATTTTTTAATCAGCCTTTTGGTCGTTGAGGCGTGTAAGTTCTTTATATATTTTGGATGTTAACCCCCTGTCGGATATGTCATTTACAAATATATTCTCCCATACTGTAGGATGCCTTTTTGTTTTGCTGATGGTGTTCTTTGCTCTACAGAAACTTTTTAGTTTGATGTAGTCCCATGAGTTCATTTTTGCTTTTGTTTCCCTTGCTCAAGGAGATGCGATCAGGAAGAAGTTGCTCGTGCTTATATTCAAGAGATTTTTGCCTATGTTTTCTTCTAAGAGTTTTATGGTTTCATGACTTACATTCAGGTCTTTGATCCATTTCGAGTTTACTTTTGTGTATGGGGTTAAACAATAATCCAGTTTCATTCTCTTGCATGTTGCTATCCAGTTTTGCCAACATCTGCTGTTGAAGAGGCTGTAGTTTCCCCATTGTATGTCCATGGCTCCTTTATCATATATTAATTGACCATATATGGTTGTGTTTATATCAGGGCTCTCTAGTCTGTTCCATTGGTGTATGGGTCTATTCTTGTGCCAGTACCAAATTGTCTTGATTCCTGTGGCTTGGTAGTAGAGCTTGAAGTTGGGGAGCATAATCCCCCCAGCTTTTTTCTTCCTTCTCAGGATTGCTTTGGCTATTTGGGGTCTTTTGTGGTTCCATATGAATTTTAGAACGATTTTCTCTAGTTTGTTGAAGAATGCTGTTGGTATTTTGATAGGAATTGCATTGAATCTGTAGATTGCTTTAGGCAGGATGGCCATTTTGACAATATTAATTCTTCCTATTCATGAGCATGGGATGTGTTTCCATTTATTGGTATCTTCTTTAATTTCTCTCATGAGTGTTTTGTAGTTTTCAGAGTATAGGTCTTTCACTTCCTTGGTTAGGTTTATTCCTAGGTATTTTATTCTTTTTGATGTAATTGTGAATGGAATTGTTTTCCTGATTTCTCTCTCTGCTAGTTCATTGTTAGTGTAAAGGAATGCAACAGATTTCTGTGTATTAATTTTGTATCCTGAAGCTTTGCTGGATTCTGATATTAGATCTAGTAGTTTTGGAGTGGATTCTTTAGGGTTTTTTATGTACAATATCATGGCATCTGCAAACAGGGACAGTTTAACTTCTTCCTCGCCAATTGGGATGCATTTTATTTCTTTGTGTTGTCTGATTGCTGTGGCTAGGACCTCCAGTACTGTGTTGAATAGAAGTGGGAAGAGTGGGCATCCTTGTCTTGTTCCTGATCTTAAAGGAAAAGCTTTCAGCTTCTCTCTCTTAAGTATAATGTTGCCTTTATTATGTTGAGGTACTTGCCCTCTATACCCACTTTGTTGAGAGTTTTTATCATGAATGGGTGTTGAATTTTGTCAAACGCTTTTTCAGCATCTATGGAGATGATCATGTGTTTTTTTTCCTTCTTTCCGTTGATGTGGTGGATGATGTTGATGGATTTTCAAATGTTGTACCATCCTTGCATCCCTGAGATTAATCCCACTTGATCATGGTGTATGATCCTCTTGATGTATTTTTGAATTCGGTTTGCTAATATTTTGTTAAGTATTTTTGCATATACATTCATCAGGGATATTGGTCTGTAATTTTCTTTTTTGGTGAGGTCTTTGCCAGGTTTTGGTATTAGAGTGATGCTGGCTTCATAGAATGAGTTTGGAAGTGTTCCCTCCTCTTCTATTTTTTGGAAAACTTTAAGGAGAATGGGTGTTATTTCTTCTCTATATGTCTGGTAGAATTCAGAGGTGAATCCATCTGGCCTGGGGGTTTTGTTCTTGGGTAGGTTTTTGATTACCGCTTCAATTTCGTTGCTGGTGATTGGTCTGTTTAGTTTTTCTGTTTCTTGGTCAGTCTTGGAAGGTTGTATTTTTCTAAGAAGTTGTCCATTTCTTCTAGGTTTTCCAGCTTGTTAGCATATAGATTCTCATAGTATTCTCTTATAATTTTTTGTATTTCTGTGGAGTCCATCTTGATTTTTCCTTTCTCATTTCTGATTCTGTTTATGTGTGTAGATTCTCTTTTTCTCTTAATAAGTCTGGCTAGGGGTTTATCTATTTCATTTATTTTTTCAAAGAACCAACTCTTGGTTCATTGATTTTTTTCTATTGTTTTATTCTTCTCAATTTTATTTATTTCTTCTCTAATCTTTATTATGTCCCTCCTTCTGGTGACTTTGGGCCTCATTTGTTCTCCTTTTTCCATTTCAGTAATTGTCTTTAGACTATTCATTTGGGATTGTTCTTCCTTCTTTAAATAGGCCTGGATTGTAATTTACTTTCCTCTTAGAACTGCCTTTGCTGCATCCCACAGAAGTTGTGACTTTGTGTTATTGTTGTCATTAGTCTCCATATATTCGTTGATCTCTGTTTTAATTTGGTCGTTGACCCATTGATTATTTAGAAGAATGTTGTTAAGTCTCCATGTATTTGTGAGTCTTTTTGTTTTCTTTCTACAAGTTATTTCTAGTTTTATACCTTTGTGATCTGAGAAGTTGGTTGGTAGGATTTCAATATTTTTGAATTTACTGAGGTTCTTTTTGTGGCCTAGTATGTCGTCTATTCTGGAAAATGTTCCATGTGCATTTGAGAAGAATGTGTATCCTGTTGCTTTGGGTATAGAGTTCTGTAGATGTCTGTTAGGTCCATATGTTCTGGTGTGTTGTTCAGTGCTTCTGTGTCTTTACTTATTTTCTGTCTGGTTGATCTGTCCTTTGGAGTGAGTGGTGTGTTGAAGTCTCCTGAAATGAATGCAATGCTTTCTATTTCCTCCTTTAATTCTGTTATTATTTGTTTCACATATGTCAGCGCTCCTGTTTTGAGTGCATATATATTTGAAATGGTTATATCCTCTTGTTGGACTGACCCCTTATCATTATGTAATATCCTTCTTTATCTCTTGCTACTTTCTTCATTTTGAAGTCTATTTTGTCTGATACAAGTACTGCAACACCTGCTTTTTTCTCCTTGTTGTTTGCATGAAATATCTTTTTCCATCCCTTCACCTTTAGCCTGTGTATATCTTTGGGTTTGAGGTGAGTCTCTTGTAAGCAGCATATAGATGGGTCTTGCTTTTTTATCCATTCTGTTACTCTGTGTCTTTTGATTGGTGCATTCAGTCCATTTACATTTAGGGTGATTATCGATAGATATGTACTTATTGCCATTGCTGGCTTTAGATTCGCGGTTACCAAAGGTTCAAGGGTAGCTTCTTTACTATCTAACAGTCTAACTTAACTTTCTTGTTAAGTTATTGTAAACACAGTCTGATGATTCTTTATTTCTCTCCCTTCTTATTCTTCCTCCTCCATTCTTTATATGCTAGGTGTTTTATTTTTTGCGTTTAGTTAGTATTTGGATGATCTGCTTTCTTTGGTATGCTTTTATTTTCTCTGGTGACATCTTTTTAGCCTTTGGGGTGCTTCCCTCCAGAGGAGGGATATCCGTTTAAGATATCCTGTAGTGGTGATTTATGAGAAGCAAACTCTCTCAACTTTCGTTTGTCTGATAATTGTTTAATCCCTCCATCATATTTAAATGATAATCTTGCTGGATACAATATTCTTGGTTCGAGGTCCTTCTGTTCCATTATGTTAAATACATCATGCCATTCTCTTCTGGGCTGTAAGGTTTCTGTTGAGAAGTCTGATGATAGCCTGATACGTTTTCCTTTGTAGGTGATCTTTTTTCTCTCTCTAGCTGCCTTTAATACTCTGTCCTTATCTTTGATCTTTGCCATCTTAATTATTATGTGTCTTGGTGTTGTCTTCCTTGAGTCTCTTGTGTTGGGAGATCTGTGGGCTTCCATGGTCTGAGAGACTATTTCCTTCCCCAGCTTGGGGAAATTTTTAGCAATTATTTCTTCAAAGACACTTTCTATCCCTTTTTCTCTATCGTCTTCTTCTGGCACTCCTATAATGCGAATATTGTTCCGTTTGGATTGGTCACACAGTTCTCTTAATGTTCTTTCATTCCTAGTGATCCTTTTATCTCTCTCTACCTCAGCTTCTCTGTAGTCCTGTTCTCTGATTTCTATTCCATTAACAGTCTCTTGCATCTCGTCCAGTCTGCTGCTAAGTCCGTCAGTCGCTTGTCTGATTTCTGCATTGTCTTTCCTCACTTCCCTCACTTCCTCCCTCAGCTCTTGCATATTTCTCTGTATATCCATCAGTATGGTTATGACTTTTATTCTGAATTCTTTTTCAGGAAGATTGTGCATTTCCATCCCATCAGGCTCCCTCTCCGGGTTGTCTGGCTAAGCTTTGCTTGTAGCATATTCCTCTGTCTTTTCATGAAGATAGAAATGGCCGCTGGTAGGCGCAACGTGTGTCAGCTGGGCTCTTTAAGACTTTTAAAAAGAAAAAGAAAAAAAACAAAAACCACCTGCCGGGAGTAGATTCTGTGAGGATGCTCCGTAGGTGGCGCTGCTGCTCCACTGTTCCATTCCATCGGACCCTTTGTGGCACTGGCAGCGGGCGGGGGAATGAATGGGAGGCTGCTGATCTTGGTGGGAAGCCTCAGCGTGGCTGCTTTGCCCGGCTGCCAGCCAAGGGGTCCAAAATTCCCCAGGACTCCCAGCCTGCTGGGCTGAGTGTGCTGAGACGATTTTGTTCCGCTGTTGGGCCCTTGTCTCTTTAAGACTTTTAAACGCATGCTTTTCTTTTGGCCTGGGGAGCCAGCTGAGAGGACACGGCTGCGCCAGCCCTCTCAGATCCTGCCCCTCTGTCTCTCCAGTCTCTGATACACTGCGCGATGTGTGTCCACACTCCTGGTGCAGATCACCAGGGCTGGTTATTTGGCAGGCCTGTGCCTCCACTCCCTCCCTGCTCTGATTCTTTTCCTCCCGCTGGTGCGCTGGGGTGGGGGAGCACTTGGGTCTTGCCGCTTCGCGTCCCCGTATCCTACCCGCTTCGTGAGGCGCTGGCAGGTGCAGCTCTGGCCTGGCTGTTGTACTGTATCTTCTGGTCTCTCTTTTAGGAATAGTTGTATTTGTTGTATTTTCATAAATATGTATGGTTTTGGGAGGATATTTCCACCACCCTACTCACTCCACCATCTTCCCAGAAGTGTCTTGATCCCCCTTTTTGTTTTAATAAATAATGTTTAAGAGTAAGATGACAACGTTCAATTAGAGCTTGACCTGTAGAATTGTAAGGAATGCCTGTTTTTTGAGTGATATCATATAACTGAAAGAATTTTCTTAGCATAGAAGAAAGGTAAACTGGAGCATTGTCCATTTTTATGGTGGCAGGAACACCCAGTACTGCAAACGATTGTAAAAGATGAGTAATAACATGATGAGATCATTCTCCTGTTAAGGCTGTGGCCCACGAAGCAGAAGAATAAGTGTCAATGGAAACATGGACATGTTTGAGAGTTCTGAATTCAGGGACAATAGTAATATCCACTTACCATAAGGCATTGGGATGTGTTCCCCTGGGAACGGTTCCAGCTTGTAAATGAGGAGAATTAATTTGAGAACAGGTTGGGCAAGAATTTAAAATATTCTGAGCTTCCGATGCAGAGAGAGAGAAATGTTTTTGTTAAGTAAAGGAGGGAGCATGACTCAGGTCATGATAGCATTGAGCCAGTGAGTGATTAGCTAAGGAAACAAGCTTATCTACTTTATCATTATAGTATGATAAAGGACCTGGTAGATTAGAGTGTGATTGTATATGAGTAATAAAGAAGGGGTGTAGACGCTGATGGATACATGCCTGTAACTGAGAAAATAAAGTGTTAATAAGGGATTGTATAGTGCCTAACATCGCAGTTTCTAAAAGAGGAACAGAAAAGGCAGTAGAAGCAGAGTCAGTAACAATATTGAGAGGACCTGGAAAATCTTGCAAAGCTTGCAATACAGCCTATAATTCATTTTGTTGTGCAGAAGTAAAAGACGTTTGAAATGTTTTTGACAAACCGGAACAAGTTGTATAAGCTGTTTTAAAGATTTTGTACCATCTGTAAAACAGGTAACAGTATTTAATAATGGATTGAGAGAAGTTTTTTGAGGAAGGATCCATTGATGGTGCTGAAAAAAGGAAAATAACTTATTCTTAGGTAATGACAGTCAGTATTTCCAAAAAAATCAGAGAGTGCAATTTGCCAATGAATATTTTCTTGAAATACTTGTATAATATTTTGTTTAGACAATGGAAGAATAATGGAGTGAGGATCTTGACTAATCATCTGTCTTAATCTCTGTCATCCTTTGAGGATAATGGAGGCTACTTTGTTGACGTAAGGTTGTAACGAGGGTTTAGTTTGATACTGTAAAAATATCCATTCTAGCCAGCTGTCATATTGACAGAGCGATCCTGTGGGAGAGTGGGGTGTAAAGTAAATTAATAAAAGTAAGGGTTTGTGTGAGTCAACTTCTGATAATTGAGCTTTTTGAATATGTTGTTCTATCCACTTGAGTTCTTCTTCAGCTTTTGAGTTTAAGTCTCTAGGACTATTAAGATCTGAGGGTCCTTTTAAGGTATTGACAAGATGTTGTAGTTTATAAGTAGGAATACCTAATAATGGTTGGGCTTAACTGATATCTCCCAACAGCTTTTGAAAATTACTTAAAGTTTTAAGATGATCTCTCCTTATCTGAATTTTCTGAGGAATTACTGAGTTTTCTTGAATTTTATTCCCTAAGTACTTCATTGGGTATTGTATTTGTACTTTACTGGGGGCTATTTGTAAGCCCCATTGTTTTAATTCAGCTTCAGTCTCATTGAGAATAGTAATAAGAGACAGATATTTAGGTAGGGCTATAAGAATATCATCCATATAATGAATGATATAAGCTGAGGGCCATTTTTTACATATAGGTTGGATAAGCCCTGTGCACATAATTTTGACAAATTGTAGGGCTGTTTAACATTCTTTGAGGAAGTACTTTCCACTGGAATCTTTCTGAAGGGGCTTGTAAATTTAAGGAGGGTACAGTGAAAGCAAACTTTTCTTTATCCGTTATGGCTAAAGGAATTGTAAAAAAACAATCTTTAAGATCAGTGAGAGCCATGTCCCTGTCCTTTGGAATCACAACCGGAGAAGGGAGGCCTTGTTGCAAAGGTCCCATAGGTTTAAGGACTGCATTAATTTGTCTTAAGTCATGTAAGAGTCTCCAGTTTCCTGATTTCTTTTTTATAACAAATACAGGGGAATTCCACGGGCTTGTGGAGAATTCTAACCTTTTCAACTGAAGCTGTTCTTGAACTAATGTGTGTAAGGCTGCCAGTTTTTCTTTATTGAGGGGTCATTGAGCCACCCAAACAGGTGTTTCGGTGGCCCACTGTAATGGTGTAGGAGCTAGCAGCCATGTATCAGTGATCCCTAAGAAAAAGATTGAACAGGTAAAGGCTCATCAAAGGACAGTGTAGTATGCCATTGTTGCATTAAGTCTTGTCCCCAGAGATTAATTGCTACATCAACAATTAAAGGTTTTAATAAGGCTAATTGTTTTTCAGGGCCTAGACAATGTAAGGTAGCTGAACTTTCCATACTTGAGAGGCTGTATCGATGCCTGAAACTTGAATGTGCTTTTCTTGTTTGGGCCCATTTTTTGGCCAATGTTTGAGAGCACAGACCCATCAGCCCCTGTGTCTAACAATCCTGTAAAAGACTTGCCTTGAATCCAGACCTAGCACTGGGGTCTATTAGATGTGATTTTTGTATTAAGCCATATTTATTTATTTGTACTTCCAAATCCACCTTGTCCCCTCTCATAGGGTGTTGTCGAAGGTGGGACATAGGGAAGTAAAAGCAATTGGGCAATTCTTTCTCCTTGAGGTATATATAATTCTTTATCAGATGATACCATTATTTTAATCTCAACCATATAGTCTTGATCAATAACCCCAGGTCTTCCTATTAACCGTTTTAGTGTCCAACTACTGCAACCTATAAGTAATCTTACATAATTGACTGGTAAAGGGCCAAAAATTCCTGTGCTAAGTAATTGGAGCCCTTGTGATGGGTGTAAATATACTGATTGAGAAGAGGCGAGATCTACAGCAGCACTTCCTTTAGTTGCTCCTTGCAAATCATGCCATGTTCTTTTAACTGGACAGGGTGTTTCTGTATTATTTTCTAGGGCCTCAGAGGCTGCCTGGTTGAGGGTTTAAAGGCTGAGACCCATTGATAGGATTACCATCTTTATCAAATTTTGAACGACATTCATTAGACCAATATCTCCCTTTTTTACATTTTGGGCAAACAGATGGTGGTTTATTTTTGAAATTTGGCTCTTTGGTCCTCTTTTTAGACCCACAGTTCTTTTTCATATGTCCTTGTTTGCCGCAACTAAAACATTTCAAATTTTTTGAACTTCCCCTCAACTTTCTTTTCGTAGCGGTTGCTAATAAATTAGCTTGATATGTAGGGGAACCTACATCTGCACAGGCCTTAATATAATCTTCCATTCTAGCTCTCGTGGCCTTTAAAGGTCTAAGAACTCTTTGACACCCTGTATTTGCATTATCATAGGCTAACATCTGTAACAACAGGTCTCTCAAATCTGGATGTGCTACTGTCCTTCTCAAATTATCTTGTAATTTCGTAACAAAATCAACAGATGGTTCATTAATTCCCTGTTTAAGTTTGCTAAATGGTAAGGCAGCCTTTCCAGCTGTTCGTATTTTCTCCCAGGCTTTTAGGCAACACAAACATACTTGTGTTACTGCCGCGTCATCGTACGCTGCTCGTCTATTTAACGGCAGTCAATCTCCTTGTCCTACTAGTCGTTCAGCAGTTATAAGAATTGGAAGATTGGCATGCTGATATCTCAAAGCTTGTGCTTTTGCTTCTTCATACCACCATGTTTTAAACTGCAAAAAAGTAGGAGAGTCTAGACATGTACCAGCCAATAGATCCCAGTCACGAGGGGTCATCCTCTCTTGTTCTGCCAACCCCCTCAAGAGACCCACAACATATGGAGAATTAGTACCATAAGAGGAAATAGCTTGTTTATAAAGTCTTTCAATGTCTTGTAAGGAATAGGTGCATTCTATGCTCTGACCCCCCCTTGGGGGAAGTCAGGATCCTCACTGGGCCCAAAAGGAAATTTACCAGTGCCCCTAAAGGTGTCAAATAGGCATCTAAGTCATCTTCTCTTTGGGCCTCCCATATCCTAGCTGCAAAGGCAGATGCAGCAAAAATGGAGGCTGAGGGCCTTGGACAGTGAGAGGAAAGGGTAGGACCCTCATCGTCATTCTCAGAGGAGGAGGAAGAAGAGGAAGGAGAGGAGTCAGGCGGATAATAATTCCTTCTCATGCTCCTGTATGTCACAGTTTCAGATGACGGGAGAGTTTGTAAGAGTTGTAAAGCAAGAGTAATCAAATTGCACAATGACTAAACAGGTACAGGGATAATGTTTCCTTGTCTGTGGGCCTTTTTGAAATCTCTTAATACATTATTCCAATCAGCTTGTTTGACAAGGATGTGGAGACAACCAATAAGAGTGTTTTTTAGTGTATTTATGAAGTTCAGCAAGATCTTTTTTAGAAGTTTTCACCCCTGAGGTTTTTAGGAGGGCACAGAGTAATTTTAAATAATCCTCTGGTTTAACGGCTTTAGTTTCAGTTTGGCCCATTACAGTGTCTCTGACGTCCTGATGCTGTCCCTACGTACGCTTTCCCAAGAGTCTTAACAGATCAACGATCTTCAGGAACTTCCCCGCTCTGAGTTTCAGGTCCCTGTTCAGGTGCCACTTGTCATCTCCCCCCTGCCTCTGACCCGCAGATGTGGGGGAAAACGTGACGAAATGCTGAAGATCTGAAAGGACCAGCCAGGCGACTCAAGGCGTTGCACCACAAGAGTAATGCCAAGAAGGCACTCCTCATATTTATTGAGCAAGTAAATTTTAACATCTATGCAGGAGTTCGAGTGACAGCTTAGCAGACAATCACTTTCCAAATTTGTGTTCAGTTCCCAGGCAGCCTCCAGTCTTCTGGGGTGTGACGTTCTCAAAAATACTAAGACAGCATGAGGACAGTCACGTCACAGAAACTATTTTGGTCTTGATTGTTCTGTTCTTGATCATGCATCAAGAATTACAGGAAAAATCATCAAGTCATATATGATTGTACATTGATTTCTATACTTAATTTATATATTAATCCCACAAGTGGAAAGTTGTGGGAAAATTTGATAGAACAAGAAAAGGGTGTGAGTGAAGAGTGGTAAACTTGAGGCAACAGTGAGGTCTGTGGGTTCAGACTCCTCTCGGCTCCTTGGAGATAAGGATCCTCCTTTCCTCAAGGTGCAGGAAGGACATGGCTCACCTTAGGGCCTAAGGACCTATGACCTGCTTCAGGAGAGGTGGCGGAGGCCAGAGGGTTCTTTCTGCACCTGCTGTTTCTCAGATTCATTCAGCGTAAAATATTCAATATGCCAAAGTGTCATAGTTTGGAGTAGTGTATCCTGAACCCATCGTGGTGGATAAAAGGAGCCTGCAGCCTAGAGAGCAGATATGACAAGTCAGGGCCTCCTGGCAAACAAGCGCCAGAGCTGATCAGGAACCTCGCGACTCCAGCCATAGGCTGGCATGTTATTAGGGACAGTTACGTCTGTATTTTTCATGTTGCAAACCAGCCTCCTCATCCAGATTATGATCTCCTGAGAGCTTCTCTCCCAACCTTTCTCATCTCTGCACCCATTCTCTCTCTGCCCCCGATCCCTGACCATGTTTCCCTGTTGGGGGGGTGGCTAACCCATCACAACCGACTGATTTGTCATGGCCCCGCTTCAGCTGAGTGACGTCTGTCTCCATGCAGGTGGCCCCCCTCCTGGAAGAACTCCTGGAAGCTGAGACATGGCACATGGCCTCAGCCCCCTCACACTGCCCTGCCGGCCCACCTTTGGGAGCCAGGCAGCTGGGAATCTTGGGGGACACTGCGTAATCTGAGACAGACCCACTGTGTGCCAGGCACACCAGCAAAGCTGCAGTTGGGAGTGAGAATAAGTTTTCAGTGTTTTAAGACAGACTATCTAGAAAGAAGCAATTTTAATTTTAGCCCTACAAGTAGATATGGTGTCATTTAAAGAAACAAAATGTGTTTTGGGGTGGTGGGGGGTTGGGCATCCTGACCTCTCCAGCAGCAGGCACCTCTGAAGGTCTTGGCATGTGCCCTAAGTGGGGCCTGGCACGTGGGGTGCAGTCAGCTGGGACAACACAGCGGGCCCATCAGAGAAGCCAGGCTGCGCCTTCCTTCAGTGGGGGGCAGGCTTGTGCTGCACACAAGGGCCCTGAGTCCTCCCACCCAGCGAGGAAAGGCATGAAAGATTGATGGCCTCTCCCTTTGAAGCTGTCTGTGTGTAAATCTACCACGGGGGTGCTAGCTCCAGGGATTGCAGGCAAGTCTACTTTCTGCCCCGTTTACTAAAAGCTCCTACAAACAGACTGTTTCTGCTCATGGAGTTCACTGCCAGGCGGCCTGCTTGGCTCCTCAGGGCCTCGCTGGGCCAGGGTGGGGGCTCCAGGGATGTTGGTATTTGCTGGGAGCCCGGGACTGGGCAGTGTGAGCATCCCCCACACAGGGCCCAGGTTTGCCAGGACACCAGGAGAAAGGGCATTGTGGGGAGTGGGAACCAGCCCATCGGTGATGGAGCTGCCAGCCCCAGGGTGGCGTCCCTGCTCCGTAGTCTCCCACTGTGGGGCTCCCAGCAGGTCATTAGCCTCTCTGTGCTGCCCTTTCCTCATCTATGAAATGAGGGCAATGGCGGCTGACTGGGGGGCTGGTGGAAGCGTTAGAAATAAAGCATTTTAGCAGCTTAGTCCGTGATAGATGCAACAGGCTGAATTATGTCCTCCCAAATTCCTGTGTGGAAGTCCAAAGCCCAGTGTGATAGTATTTGGGGCGGAGCCTTTGGAGGTGATTAGGTTAGATGCCATCTTGAGGGTGGGACCCTCCTGATAATTAGTGTCCTTAGCTTAGAGAAAAGATGCTGGGTGCTCCCTCACTCTTTCTCTGCAGTGTGGGAACTCACTGGGAAGGTGAAAGCCGGGGAGGGGGCTCTTCCCAGAACCCAGCCACGCTGGATCTTGGACTTCAGGCCTCAAGAACTGTGAGAAAATAAAGTTCTGTTGTTTAAGTCACCCAGTCTGTGGAATTGAGCAGCCTGAGCTCATACAGCAGGCGACTGGTCCAGGATGGCTACTGTTGTAATGTACAGACTACAGACGGATTGGCTTTCTCTGAAGGGCTGTAAGCTTCTGGAGGGTAGAGATGGCGAGACTGGATTATGTACTCACTCTGGGTCCCCTCAGAGAACATCCCCAGGTCTGAGCCTGTTTGGGGAATAGATAAACCCTTCTTGGCAGTGTGCTGAACTAATTCTGAGCTCAGGCTTAATTAGGCTGAGAAATGGCCTTGGGTGTTTGATCTTGAGGTACTGTTAAAAAAGCAAGGTGCCACCCAACTGGCCGCAAGCTCTTCACGCCACGTCAGCTGCCTCCCTGCACTGCTCAGCTCACACCCTCTGTTGCATCAGGCTTCCTGCCCGCATTTCTGTCCTGTGAGCTGAAGGCCCTGCCTCTGCCTCTGCCTCTTCCCAGGGCATCCAGAACTCTTCCACCGTCAAAGCCAGAGATCGCATCACTCTGACCTCTGCTTCCATCATCACACCTTCTCAGACTCTCCTGCCTCTGTCTTTCCCTTATATGAACCCTTGGGGTTACGCTGGGCCCACCCAGCTAATCCAGGAAAATCTCCCCATCTTGAAACCCTTAATTTAATCACACCTGCAGAGTCCCTTTTGACATGAAAGGTGACATATTCACAGATTCCAGGGATTAGGACTTGGACACTTTTGGGGGCCATTATTCTGCCTACCACAGGCATCCATTAGAATTTGCTTGATCTTCTCTGGCGTCACCTTGCAGCTCAGGTGCAGGGATGGAGAAGTGTGGAGGTGAGGTCAAAGGAGGCTTGGCGCTCTCCCAGAAGGGAAAAGCCAGCGGGAGGGGGCAGGGCCCAGGGAGCCGAAGGCATCGGAAAGGCATTTAAAAGATGACTTGTTTTGTCTGGGCTGGTAAGGATGGTCCTGCAAGCAGGAAGAGTTGATGTATTTGAAGGAAATGGAGAGGTCAAGGCCCCAAAGGGCTCGATGAGGTTGAAGGAGAGGTGTGGTGGTGGTCAGGGGAGGAAGGAGTTGGGGGCAATGGAAGCTGTGGTCAGAAAGGAGGACTGTAGCTCTGAAGATGACAGCAGGGGACAGTCAGTGGCGGTGACAAGGTCAAGGCTGGAGGTGAAGGTCAGTGGAGGTGAGAAGGCAAGAGAGCTGGTCGGCCAGGGAGTTGGAGTGCTTGACTCCACAGATGTCAATGTGGCTCAGTTTGATGGTGGCAGGATTTGGGGTACAGAGCAGGGCTTTGAGTTAGAGGTGAAGTGTCTGATGAACATGAAGGAGTGGCCAGAAGAAGTTAGGGAGATGACAGTGATGAGAAAGGGTCAGGATGGTCTACCCAGGCTCTCGGAGAAGCTTTTCCCTGGGAGGGTGGAGTAGTAACAGTCTGGGCATGTCAGCATCTCCCACCACTCCCTTCTCCTATAAAAAAAATAGAAGTCCGAGGACCCAAGTTCATTACCTTCTCTGATTGCAGACTTCTGTTCCTGAGGTTGTATCAGTCATTTTGTTGGTAGCTGCAAGTTTAAAAATATCCGTATCAGGTGTATCTGCCCCAGTCTTCCTGTGGCTCTTGAGGCCCTTCTGGTCCCTTCTCTCCCTTTCCAGCCCCACGTGTCTCAGGAGAGAATACAGGGCTGGGCAGCCAGAAGTGTTATATTGGGAACCTGGGCAAGGAACCCAGCAAAAGAATGGCCAGCTTTCTCTAAGAGGACCAGGGAAAGGAGTGTCCTTGGGAGAGAGGAGGTTTTCATTTATCCCAGGAGGTGGATCCCAGGAGACCTCAGTAAGGAGACTTTAGGATGTGGGATTTCCAGAGGGCACAGTGGAGATGGAAGATGGAAGGGAGGTTTGGCAGGTAGAGAAGAAGCCTTGGGCCAGGTAAGGGTGTTGGAGAGTCTAGGGGGACAGATTATATCTTCTAAAAATGGCCACAGCAGTTTTTCTGTTCCTATGTATTCTTCCAGAACCGCCCAGAATCTTCCAGAACAGAACAGGTGGAGGCTATTTTCTCTCCCCTTGAACTCAGGCAGGCTTTTGACTGTTCTAACCCTCAAAGTACAGTGAAAGTGATGCTATGTGACTTCTGAAACTTCCACCTTTCTCTCTTGCTCTGGAAATACCTACCTTTGGATCCAGCCACCATGCTGTGAGGAAACTCAGGCCACACAGAGAAGCCATGTGTAGATATTCAGGCTGAAAACTGTAGCTAAGGTTTTTGCCAATAGCCAGCACCGACTCAATGCCAGACGTGAGGAAATAAGCCTCCAGATGATTTCCAGCCCAGGGCTATCGAGTCTTCTGTCTGAGGCCCCAGCACTGTGAGCAGAGATAAGCCATCCTGGCCCTGTCTGTCAAGCAGAAATAAGCATCCATGGCCATGTTTAATGGTTGGTTGACACCACTAAGTTTTGGTATATTTTGTTACACACTTATGCTAACTGATACACTCAGGGACTGGAAGGAATTACTCTTTGTGTCTCTGAGGATGGCTAAATGTGAGGTCTGGTAGAATGAAGCAGCCCCAGCCTGCCAAGAGGAACTGAGCATGAAGTGGCTTGCTAGCCCCTGGGCAGGGAGTCAGGGAGGGAGGTGTTATTGCCCCCAGCCTGGACCCCAAGGTGTGTATGCCCACAAGATCCTGACTGCATTTGGGTGTGGACAACAAGGCTGATCTTTTCACCAGCCTCTGAGATAAAGCTGTGCCAGAAGTTCATAGTGAGAAGCCACTAGATGTCAACCAAAGGCATCCTGGTATCCAAGCACTTTGGCCCAATTCAGACACCATTTAAGATCTGGGGAGCAAATAAGCCATGTCCAGCAATAGGACACTAGTTGGATGAATGGTGGTATCTGTGCTTTGTGCAGCCATTAAAGATTATGTTTTTGAGGAGTATTTTAAGACATGGGAAGGTTCTTGACGAGAAGCAGTGAGCAGACGGCAGCATATCAAGCCACGTCCCCACGTACATCTGGGGGCCCTGAGGTGTCAGCTGTGCTAATAATGTCTTGGATAGTGGGATTTGGGCTGATACTGTTTTCTTCTTTAACTTTTCTGTATTTTTCAAATATTTTTTAGGTAAAATATAATACCCTTACAATTAGAAAAACGTAAGTATTACTTGTTTTAAAAAGAACCTGGGTACTTGCAATTTAACTGTGGTTCTCGTGATCCCACAGGGGTTAATGAATCTCTGAGAGAACTTCTCAGGGGACAAAGGTCAGACTCAGCTCCCCAAAGCCCCCTGTCCCACCATTATAAGCGCAGGGAGGTGGGCCTGTAACCTCATTGACTGCAGGCTTTTTGTTTTTGACGTGGTACCCGCCGTTTTGTTGGAAGCTGCAAGTTTAAAAATACCATATGGGGCGTATGTGCTTCTTCTCCCCCTCTGGGTTCTAAGGCCCCTGAGCACCTCTCCTCCCCTCAGCCCCTCCCCTGCCCCTCACCTCTGGAGCCGGACAGCCAGGGGTGCCGTATTAGGAACAAGTGCAGGGAGCCCAGGTCACGGGGCTGGTCCTGAGCTCCCCGCAGGGAGGCCCCTTCTTGCCCTCTTCCCCTCCCCCAGGCTCTCCTCTTTGCCGCTCCACTCTGGGGACCCAGAATGGGACCCGTCTCCCTGCAGCCTGGCTCCCAGAGCACCTGAGAACCGTCAGGACTGGGCTCTTCATCACCTGAGTGGCACTGGGAAGGCCCGGGTGGAGTTCGGGGATTGCAGGGCCTGCAAAGAAAGCAGCAGCCATGTGGCTGCCTTGACCACGACCATTGCACAGCCTGGGACCACAGAGGGGGAAATGAGTGGACATCAGCCAAGAAGCAGCCGGGGCAGTGGTCCTCTACGGGGGGGCACTGTGCACACGGTGCCTGGGGGGCTGGATGATGGGTTCCTCCCAAACCCAAGTGCAGTGTGCACAGCACGCATCCTACAGGCCTGGCTTTCAGAGCACCACCTCGGGGGGCTGTTCCAGAACAATCCATTTTGGGAAACTCCTTCGGTGTTGTTAGTCAACAAACCCTCCTGCAAGTTCACGCTAATACCAGTTGCTGAGCTGAGGTGTTTAGAAATGTTTCCTTGTTTCAGTTAAAGTTTAATTCATTCTCTCAACAGTCCTGGAAGGAAGGTATTACCTTCTTCCTTTGACAGAGGAGGGCACTGGGGCTCTGAGAGGCTGGGGGTTCACCCAGTGCTGCCCGTGGGTGAGCTGGGGATTTGATCCCCATCTCTCTGGCTCTCGCCACCTCGCGGCAGCTGCTGGGGTGTGGACGAGGAGGACTCCACAGAGTGGTGAGTCCCGGGGTCCAGCTGGCCAGGTTTCTGGCTTGTCTTCCTGCCGCCTGTTTGGTTGAATTCTATCAGCACTTTGCTTCCAAACACAGGGACAAAGGCACCCCTACTCCCACCCAGGACAGGGGGCCATTTCCCATTTCCTTTTCCACCCCCAACTTCTGTTTCCAAAACTGTTGGCTCAAAAGTGAAAAGGAAAAAGGCAAAAATCAGAATGTGTTGCAGGGAAAGGAAATAACAGGAATCAATGAATGAGGTTTCCTGATACATTCATAGTCTAGACACAGATGCCAAAAACCTGCTGTGAGAGCTCACACCTCCCCTGTCTGCGCTTCAGCTTGCCTCACGGTAAAATCAGGCTGCCGTACGGTTTCTCAGCCCTGGCGGGCAGAGCGGGTCATCATGGTCCAGGCAGCATAGGACGTTCAGCGACATCCTTGGCCTCCACCCAGTAGGTGGTGGTAACACCTCCCTTCCACGTTATGACAACCCAAAATATCTGCGGACATTGGCAAGTGTGCCCTGGGGAGCAAAACCACCCTCCCTTGAGAACCACTGGGCTAGCGGTATCTCCCTTTCATAGTTGTTAAGAAAATCCTCCAAAATTTTTTCCTTCCTTCCTTTTACTCTACTTGCCACCCTCATCCTTCCTTGGGCTTATTCCTCTTCTGGGTTGAGTACATCAAATGACATATTCCTAAGGTACCTGCCACTCTTGCTGGTCATGATGTCCAGTGATTCTGTGGTTCTTGTTTGGGTCAAGGAGTGAGCTCAAGCCTGCTCCTCCGACCTAGGAAGAAGGTAGCATGGACCCATTTTACAGATGGAACCCCTGGAGCAGAGAAGTGGCCAGTCATTACTTTGGAGGTGAAGGAGGGGCTCTAGCCTCTCCGAGGTAGATGCAGCCCCCAAAAAAGTTGTGGGTTTCAAGTAGGCACCCCTAAAAAGATTGGGGTAGGGAGGCAAAAGGGAGATACTGAAAGATATGGACAAGGACCTGAAACTGGCCAGCTCTTCCCCAAACTGTTCCTTTCTCCCTGGGCTAGACTACATTTCCCATCTTCCCTGGCTCTTAGAGATGTGATCGTGTCATTGAGTTCTGGCCAATGGCATGTGGGCAGAAGGGAAAGTCACAACTCCTTGGCCTGTGAAAACTTCCCACAAGGTCACCTACCCTTTCTTCTTGTCCCGCTGTGTGTCCATGCCAGGGGCTACCTTAGAATCCCTTGCTGCAGGTGGCAGAACCTCTGAATGGGTCTTTAACTCTCCGAATGGCTGGGAGGGGCAGATCATGCCTCCCAGTTGATTGGGCTTTACATGAGTGAGAAATAAACTTCTATTGATTAAGCCAGTCTACATCTGGGGGGCATTGGCCCTGTCGTTAGTTTACCTTCAGTGACATGAGCAAAGGATAGAATGAGGATCCCGGGCTGGAGGGGGGCTCTGAGCAGCACCTTGTTCGGGAACTAGCACATCCACTTCTGGGTCAGTTTTTGTGGATCTAACTGCAAATTATGGAGGCAGAGTTTTTTGCTGAATGAAATGCATGACCATGTGAGCCCCACATTGGAGGCTGTACTATGCTACCAAGTGTAGATTGCCATGGAAGTCCACCGGGATGGCTGCAAAGCTTGTGCTGAGTCAGAGTTTCCTCAGCCCTAAGAATAAACAGGAGACACGAAATTCTGGCTCACAGTGCCGATGCTGGGTGGTGTGGGCTCCGGGCTGGAGGAGACATCAGCCTGGCGCTTCATAGCGGGTCACTTGATTGGGTGGGGCCTGCACTCCCTCGGCCCCAGACCTGGTGGCTCAGCACATCCCAGACATCTGTTTCCCCAGGGGCCCATCTCGGGCAGGAGGAAGGAGACTTAAAAGGCAGGGCTGCAAGTTCGGGCTAGCCAGGAATGGTTCCTGCAGCCATGAGGGCAGGGACACGGGGACACTGGGCCCTCGGCTTCCTCTGCTGGGACCAGGGTGGGAAAGGCCTTTGTGAGGCTCTGGAATTTGGTGCCTCTTGGTTGTAGGAAGAGCAAGTGGTTCTGGTAAGAAAACTCAAGGTCTTAGTCCCAAAAGGCAGGGGAAGGTGTAATTGGATGGAAAGACCTCTGGGCTGCAAGTCAGGTAGAACTAGGGGAGGACACTGATATCCTCTCCTTCTGCCTCCCAAGATACGAAGGCCGATATCTGGTCAGTGCCCACCTGCACAGGTAACCCTGCACAGGTGTCCACTGTGGCTGGCTGGGGCCAGTGTACTTGCACTATGTCAGTGTCACCCTGATCAGAGAGGCCACTCTGTTCCCTCTCTTTGTCCCTTATCTCAATTCTTCTGGTGGCCAGGGCAGTGGGGCCCAGCGGCCCAACCTGGGACTGGGCGGCTCGGCTTCACTTGGTCTCTGGCTGGAGCCACATTCTCTTGTGCAGCTTTACCAGTCATAGGCTCACATTTTGTACTTGGGTACCTCTCTCTATTTCTTCATCATTTTAGATTAATCTGGAGGGACAGGAGGCTGGTTAGTGGACTCCTTATAAACCCCACCAGGCAGCTTCGGGCCTCTGAGGCTGTGGTTCTGCCCAGCCGGCACCCCCCTGCAGGCTCTGAAATGGGACTGGCTTGCTTAGCTGCCCAGATGCCCACACCACATCCTGGTGTGGCCTGCCCATTGTCCCACCCATCTGGGACATGTCACCTCGATGATACCACCAGAGGTGTAAAACCAGCCAGTGGCGCTGGGGAGGTGGTCAGGGACCCAGGTTAAAGCCAGAGAAACTGGTCTTGACCAGCACAGAATCTGCCCTTTCTCCCTCTTCTCCTGGAAGGGTCCACAGCGTCCCCCAGACTCAGGGACACTGCTTCCCCTAAGTGCCCACAAGGCCTTGAGGGGAGCTCTACCCCTCCCCCCACATGAAGAAGAGAACATTTAAAAAATGTTTTTATTTAATTAAAAAAAAAAGACAAAACTAACAACCCAAAACCAGTAGTAGGTACAGGATTCACAGGTGCTTAACTGGCAAACACACGGGGGCTGGTTGGAGAGGGTGGTGGGATGGGAGGAGGCTGAAAAGGTGGCCCAGGCCACCGCATCACCCCATGAAACAAGGTCTCAGACCGGCAGGTGGAAGGGAGCCAGCTCTGCTCCCTTTCCTGGGAAAGCCTGGCTGAGATGCGGGGAGGAGCAGGGTCCCCCAGAGACGAGGGCCCCGAGCCTGGGGCAGCGGTGGTGAGAAAAGCTGTGAAGACCGGGGGCTCTGACTGAGGTTGTTCTGCTCCCTGCTCTTCTGTCCCTCAGTCACTTCTTCCTACTTTTCTCGGTCCCTGGAGTGGGCCCCACATTCTCTGCCTGGGACTGGGCGAGAGGTAGGAGTCACTGGAACACAGCTTTCTCCAGGGAGCGATAGGAACTTCTGGGGCAGCAGGTGGGGAGGTGGCTTGTGTGGAAGAAACACCAAGGCTGCCTCACTTTTGGAAGTGACAGAGGGTCTTGGGGCCTTGCTGGGTGATGGGTCCCCCTTCCTTCTAGCCCAGGAGGATGGTGTCATGGTGGGGAGAGGGCGGGGGTTCAGGGTGGGGGCAGGACGGCACGGCGGCCCACAGCAGGGCAGGCCACAAGCCCTGCCACTCCAGCATTTGCTGCTGCACATGCTTGGACAAGCCACCACACAAAGCCAACCTCGGCGGGGGGAAAGGGTTTCAAGCAAGCATGACGGGGCCCTGGCACACCACACCTCAGTCACCAGTCAGTCGGAGGCGGGACACGTGGAGATTTCCCCTCTGGGGGCGAAGGGGGATGGTGAGGCCCATGACCCGGATCCAACTCCCAGGGGCCGAGTCCGCCCAGGGGTCCGTGAGCAGGTGGCTGAGGTAAGAATTTGCTTGTCACGTCTAAGTATGACGGCTACCGGGGTCACAGACAACGGCTCCAGATTGGATTCTGAAATCTCAAAAAGTAAGAAAGGACTTGTCTTTAGAAAGCACGTGTTTTATATAAAAGAGGGCAAGCTCCATGTTCCAGACAGGTTTTCATCTGAACCCGGACATGCTTCCACGTTCTCTGCTTTGGAGGGGGGAGAATGGTTGGAAAAATGTCAAACACGGAACCACCTCCTCAGTCCCCAGTGCTGAGACGTCCCTCGCGTGAGGAGGAGGAAAAGCACAGCTCGGCCCTTCCACCCAAACTTCCTCAGCTGAGCCCTTCCAGGTGCTGGCAGAATAAATTACGAGAGCAGGTGTTGGGGGAGGTGGTGCTGTGACTTTTTGAAATGAGGAAATGAATGTAATTTACTCTCCTGGCATTTATTTGCAATAAATCGTGATTAACAACCACCTCAGAAAATGGATGTTTGTTCTGATTTTTTGGTCGTTGTTCACCCTCGGGCCTCCCTTTCTTGCACAGAAGTTCAGGCTCCTGCTGCCAAACACCAGTGGGGGGCTGGGGTCTGCCCTCCCCCCCCGGGAGGGACAGAGCTGCGCCTCAGACCAGTCGGGAGGACACAGCAAGAGGCCACATGGCCAACTTTCCAGTGACCTGCGGAATCTTCCCGGTTCTCATGTACAGTCAGTGTTTCTGCCTTTTCTGTGTGTGGCAGAAATTTCCAGAACCAGATAAGACAACCAGCAACAGACTCCAGCCTTCCCCGCACACCCAGGCCAGCAAAGGCCTTCCCACCTGCAGACTCCTCCACAGGCCTCAGTCTCCGCAGGTTGAAGGAAGCCGGTCCCAGGACAGCACAAACGCCAAAGCACCAGGGGGCGGCAGGGCTTTCTCCTCAGGATCACGCTTATGTCAGCAACAGGCCACGGCCAGACAGAGAGAGAGACAGAGGGGAAGGGGGCCGGCTTTGGCTTCCTCTTCTCCAGCTCACAGACATGGGAGCTTCAGGTTTAAAAGAAGCTGACCAGTGTCCAGAGGTCTCCATGTCCCCAGCAAAGCACTCCAGGTGGCCCAGTGCCCAGGTGAGGGAAGGCCCTAAAAGCCCATTCTTCTGGCTAGATTTGTTTCCAAGAGGAGATAATGGCTCAAATCCGTTTTCCTGGGTCAGTCAAGGCTGTACAGCCTCAGGAGAGCTCACTTGGGCCTACTGGGAGATTCTGGAACCCTGGGCCACCAAAACACCTGCTTTGGGGGTAAAGTCAGCCTCTGCTTCTGCTTCCGCCTTCCATTTGCCTCCTCCCAGTGATTTGTTCCAAGCCAGCCTGAGACACCTTCTGGAGACCAGGGAGGGTTGGGTGTGGCCTCTGTCCATTGTTGGTCTGTCTTAGGGTCAGATGCCCTCCCATGAGAGCCAAACAGCTGTTCTGGGGAGAGACTGGCGCCGAGAGAAAGGGGCGGCTCACACAGGGGTCGTCCGTCGGTTCAGCATGCTGACGTGCAAGCCTTCCTTCAGGTCCGGCTGGAAGAAGTCATGCACCTGCAGGAAGCTGGCCTCCTGGTCGGGGCTGTAGCTGGCGGCAGTGGTCACCTTGAGGGGCTCCCTGGACAGCGTGTACATGGACAGCTCGCCCATGGGGATGGCCCCGGTGATCTTCAGGCCCACCGGAGACACAGCCCTGGAGGGCGAGGCCTCGGTGGACCTCGAGCTGGACCTCGAGCGCCGTCGCCGGTACCTGTAGCTTGGCATCCTGGCATAGGGAGATGAGGACGGAGCCTTAAGGAACTCCCGTTTGGTCTTAAATCTCAGCTCCTTATTTTTCTCAATGTAAATGTTTACAGCCAGGACGCCCACGGTCTCAGCCACAATGAAGGACAGGGCCCCAAAGTAAAAAGACCAGCCGTAGCTGTAATGGCTCTTTTTGTCTTCATCACGTTTGTTGCTTGGGTCGCCTGTGTTGCTGGAGATATAGACGATGATGCCTATGATGTTACTGAGGCCTGAAAAGGAAGCAGAAGAGGGGGTGGGAGGGAGAGGCAGAGTGCGACCCACGGGTGCCCAGGGAGCAGGTGGGCAGAGGAGGAGCTGGTGGCCACTCCCTGATTTGATGGGTATTGCTTTATCCTGGTTGCTCACTTTTAAGTAATTGTGAATGGGCGATAAAGTACAAAGTTCCGATGAGGTACAGGAGAAAACCCAGGCTCTAAGTTGGCTAGCTCCTTGCCTGAAGGCAGGTACTGTTACCTTCTTTTTTTGTATCTTTCTTATACCCAGTCTCCCTTCCTCCTTCCCTCTCTCTCTCTCACTCTCTTATTCGTGCTGTCCCCCACACATATGCATACACACAATATCTATTTTCTTCTTTACACAATATTCTTGGGCCTCTTGCCTTTTCACTTCAGTCCATCGGTTCCCTATCAGGACATGAAGAGCTGTCTCTGTCTTCCTGCACATGACACCCACTGCATAGATATCTCACCAGGGCTCTGCTCTGGATCTTCAGGGGGCTTCCAGCCCTCTCCTTGTGTCCACACCGTTCCACACACGCGTGAGTACAACCGTGGGATGAAGTCCTTAAAGTAAAGCTGCTGCTTCATTGGGTATGTGCATTTAAAAACTTAAAAAAAAAACTTTGGCATAATTTTAATTTAGTGAAAAGTTGTGAAGATAGTACAGAGAACTCCTTTCTAACTCCCCACCTGGTTTCCCTTATTAACACCTTACATTACTATGTACGTTTGTCACAACCAGGAAACCCACCTGGTAGGTATATTACTATTCTCTGTGCTCCAGACTTTACTTGGATTTCAGTGGGGTTTCCCCTAATTCCTTTTTCTGTTCCAGGATCTGTATAGGAGACGATGTTGCATTTGGTGTTTTGAATTCAGTCACCACCCCCAAAGCCCTCCATAGGGGCACAAAATGTCTCCACAGCCAATAGTACGTATTCTCAAACTTGTGGATCTTTGCCAATCTGGGAGGTGAAACATAGTTACCCGTTGTTGTGTTTATTTGGTTTTCTCTTAAACCTAAGTGAGGTCGAGAAAAATTAAGATGCCTCGGCTGACTCTTGGCTCTGCCAACGATCAGCTGTGGGTAAGTCATGCACTTTGCCTCAGTATCCTCATGTGCAAAATGGGAATCCAGTGGTACACACTTCACAGGGTAGATGTGAGGATTAAATGAGCCAATATCTACAGTGTGCTTACAGTCGCATGCTTGAAGTTCTATTATCATCTATTGTGTTTTATTGTAAAGCAATGTTGTGGGTAAAATTGTAACATTTCCAGAATATCTCGTCTGGCTTTGGTGCATTTGCATATCCTCAGGGGTGGAGAGAAGTTCATCTCCATGTCAATGGGTAATTACCTGGGCAACCAGGGTGTATCTGAACCTGAGAGGTTAAGGGGAGGGGCTTGCTTGCTTGCTTCCTCCGGAGCAGGGGAGAGAGACGGCGCTGGACTGCAATTTGTAGGCAATAAACGGGTTTCAAACTTTATTTCTCCCTTTGACTGATTTCAGTTTTTAGAGGTATTTTGCTCCGGAATTTCCTCTCCCCGGACTTACAGATGTGTTGTATTGTCTAGGCACTGCCCATGACCTTGGCCCATGTGCTTACTGCTCCAACCCCAGTGTGGGTGGGTTAGAATATTTCCTGGTAAGGGGACTAAAGGTCCTCCCCCAAGCAAACCAGTTGTAGGTTTTGACTTCTGGCCCCTTCTGCTGTGTTCCAGCAGAACCTTCACAGACAACAGCTTTTTACTCGAATGGCTTGCTTCCTTTCTTCCCTCCTGTCTCTCTCACCCCTTCTCTCCCTGCCTCCCCAAATTTGGACTTCCTGCCCCACCTTGTATTCAACATAAGCCATAAGAATGCTCTTTAAACCACAACCCAGAGACGTTATTGCATCTTCTTCCAACTCTCTCAGCCTTTGCACTGAACATCTCTTGAGGTTCTGACCACTTCCCACCTACAGTTCTTTAGGGGCCTGTCTCACATCACCGCTGGGCTGGAGTGGCCTGGAGCTGGGCCCTAGCCGTGACCTCTGGCCTGCCACTGCCTCAACCATGATCAAAGTTCCATAAACCAGGGACCAAATGGGAATAAGTGGATTCCCCTTGCCTGCCTGCCGTCACTGCCCACAGCTGCTGCCTTGTCCTCTCCTCTCTGGCGGGACCCATGTTTTTAGCTGAGCATCTCTGGGCTCCTCCGGTAACTTGGAGCATTGGGTATGCCTTCGGGATGTTCCTCCTGGGGGAAAGGGCAGCTGCAGGGGGCATCTCTCTTTGGAGGCTGACAACCCTGGGCATAGTGCCACCTGACTGCCTCCTCGGGAGCTGGGGTGAAGCAGGTGTACTCACAGATCATCTGGCAGCATGGCCAGTGCTTACTATGTGGTGGCTGGTGTTAGTGTGATCTTCTTTCCCTTCCTGCAGTTTATAAGCAATAAACGGGTTTTAAACTTTACTTCTCCCTTTGACTGATTTCAGTTTTTAGAGGTATTTTGCTCCAGAATTTCCTCTCCCCGGACTTACAGATGTGTTGTATTGTCTAGGCACTGCCCATGACCTTGGCCCATGTGCTTACTGCTCCAACCCCAGTGTGGATGGGACAGAAAAGGGGACAGTATTCCAGCGTCACAGCAGGGACCTCCTTAATGGTTCACACCTTGAGAAATCTGACTTACAGGAGAATGGGCTGTGTCCCTGCCCTCCTCCTCTGCCCTTGTTCTAGGCTAAGGTGAAGAGAAGGGATAAGAAGGGCAAGAAGGGATGGAACAGGGACATGGCAGGAGCCAGTCTGGTGTAGGAAAAAAGGCGCTTGGCAAGCAAAATGTTGTTAGGATGGTGTAAGGAGCAATGATAACAATTTAGGGAAGAATTACTGAGCGTTGTAAAAGTCCTCACATTTGTTTACTGGAACGGGGCCTGAGAAGTCAGGCAACTCCTGCTTCTCCTGACAGAGGCCCCGATACACCTTTATCTGAACTGCGCGGCGCTGCCTGGAGCCTTGAGGATGCCCCTGGCTGAGTCTGCCCTGGCAGGCACTCCCTCCGCTCTCCCCCAGCACCTCAGGCCAGAAAACCTGGCTTCTCCACTGGCCTATGTATATGCACAGACCACTAACCAGCTGTGAGATCCACATCTGGCCTGAATGTCTTCCGCGCCTGCAGTGGCAGGGCACGCACGGAACTGTCTTCACTGAGGCTCGGGGGAGCCATCACAGTAAACCCTTTTGGGACCACTAGGCAGGGGCCTGTTGCTGTCACCACTGCTCTTGGGTTCCCACTGGGCTGCAGTGGGGGTGGCTCTAAGGTTTTGCTATCTGTCTCTCAGCCAGAGAGCTGGGCAGTCAGGATGGGCTGGAGGATCTGAACTGCTCTCCAGAGCCCCCTCACACACACCACCCTAGGCACACTGGCCTTCTCTGCTTCAGCACCCTTGCCAGCCCTGTGCCCCCACCCTGTCTTTACCTGCTCCACCCCTTCAGGTCTGGGCTTCTGGGAGTCCCTCTGGGTGCCACCCCAAGTCCCCCGGCTCACCCAGGCTCCCCTGCTGCAGGCTTGTAAGGCACCAGTGCTGCCCCTTTTGTGGCACTTGGCACATTTGGACTTACTATTATTTTTATGTAGGTGAAATTCACATAACGTAAAACAAACACTTTAAAGTGAACAATTCAGCATCATTTAGTATGTGCTACTGCCACTTCTATCTAGTGCCAGAGCGTTTGTTTGTGTCATTGAGAAAGGACCCATTCAGTGTTTGCTCCCCGGTCTCCGCCCCGGGATGTGGGCCCGGCGCCACGGCGGCTCACCTGCAACCACAAAGAGGATGCCGGCACTGAGGACGATGTTGTTCTTGCGGCTGTAGAACCTCCCGGCGCCGATGCAGAGCCCTCCGAGCAGGAGCAGGATGGTGCTGAGGATGGGGAAGACGCTGGAGGCACGCACAATGCCTGCGCCGGGTGGGAGACAGAGCCCGAGGCGGTGAGACCAGCCTCCCTCCTGCGCGGGCAGTGGGCGTTGGCCCGGGGCTCCAAAGCCCAAGGCCCTTCCCCTGACTTTGAAGGTTCCCATTAGGCTCTGGAGACCTGAGGTGGGTTGGGAGCTGGGGTGGGGTGGGGCCTGATGCGTGGGAGGGCCCAGACCTGCTGGTTAGTCCCTCACTGCATGCCAGGTGGGCTCAAGTCACGTCTGCCCATGTCTTGCTTAGGCTCTCCTGGTTGTGGGTCACACTTCTGCCAGCCAGAAGGGAGGAGAGCCCCTCAGTGGCACCAGGGAGGCTATCATAACAGCCATGAAAACACTGACCTGCCTCCCACTCAGACGACACTCTCAGCTCGCAGAGCCCTTTCAGGGACGCCACGTCCAAGAAGCCTCTGGAAGGCTGTGGAATGGCACCTGACAGAGGCAGCTCCGATGGGAGGCTGAGGGCACAGGCTCTGGCGTCAGGTGGGTGTGGGTGCGGGCCCCGCTCTGGGACGTGCTGGTGGTGTGGCCTTGGTCAGGCTATGTTTTCCCATTTGTGGGACACAGTTCATCACAGAACCTACATCCTAGGGTTGGTTTTTATGTATAATGGGCTCAGCACAGGGCCAGGCCATAGCATGTGCTTCTTAGCGACAGCCTGTATCTACGTTGTCGTCATCGTCATTATCACCCCCAGGTGACAGATGAGGACAAGGAAGGTCAGGAGCTATTGAGGTCACAGTGGAGAAGGTGGCTGGACAGAGGGAGACAAGCATGGCCCATGGTGTCCAGTGGAGAGAGGTTTGTGCCCCTGCTCTGCCACTGACTAGTAGGGTGACCAGGGCAGCTAACGTCTGACTGCCGCAGTCCCCTCTTTTATAACCTGGGGAGAGAAGGGATGCCTGCCTGTAGGGAATTGACTTGTGGCCCCCGCCAAAGATTATGTCCAGGTCCTAACCACTGGTACCTATGAATGTGACATTATTTGGAAAAAAGGTCATTGAGTTAAGGATGTGATTGAGTTAAGGGTCTCTGGGTGACGCCATCTTAGATTAGGGTGACCCTAAATCTAATGACAAGTGCCCTTGTTAAAGGGAAAGACACAGGCAGAAGTGGAGATGTGCAGGGGAAGCCGTGTGAAGACAGAAGCAGAGAAAGGAGGGAGGCAGCCTTAAGTCAGGGAGGGCTGGGAGCCACCAGAAGCTACAAGAAGCTAAAAAGACAATCCCTTTGGGGTTTTAAAGGCAGCTCAGCCCTGCCAACATCTTCCTGAAGACGTCCGCCCTCCATACCGAGAGGGAGTACATTTCTGTTTTAAGCTACCCACTTTGTGGTAATTTATTACGGTCGCCCTAGGAAAAGCATATACTACCTGCAAGAGTTGTGAGAATGTGCTGGAATAAGGTACATGAAGCACTTAGCAGGCTTCAGGGATGAGGGCCCCTTCCTTAGCCTCTGGCCAGGAGGAGGGGCAGGAGGCAGGAGGAAGGGACGGGGTGTGAGGCGGAGCTGTGAGCTGGCCTTCCCAGTGCGCCGGCAGGTCTGTCTCCTAGCCCTGTAGAAATCCCGCTACGTGGACCTATAGTGGCCCCGGCAGGGGACAGTGAGTTGGGGAGTGTTGGCAGGGGGACCCTCCCGAGCCAGCTGAGCCGCTTTGCCACCTTTCAGCCTCTGAAGGCAGCGTTTGTCTCTTTTTTATAAGCCCACCAGTGTGTGCCTGGGCTTCACAGAGAGGGGTCTGTGTGGGGCATAAAATGAAGCTCTTCTCTCCAGCACCTTCCCCTCCTCCTTCTGTCTGGTTGCAGCCGCAGGCTCTGGGAGGTTTCCCGTGGGCTTCCGAAATGGGGCTCTGAGCTGGGCCAGCCAGCAAAGCCGGGAGTCAGGCCCCCTGGATGCCCTCGTTCTGCAGACAGGGCAGCGGGCAGGAGAGAAGGGAGCCCGGTGCCTCCAAGGTCACTGGCGTTGAACCTGGCTCAGAGCCATCCGTCTTGCCCAGATAAGTCATGTGAGCCCCTGTCCTTTGCCACATGGGCTCATTCTGGAGCTCTGGGTGTGCAGGCGCCAGCCGGGGGCACTGTGGACAGAGGTGCAGGCTGGGTCTTGCACAAAACTGAGGGTTGGGCAGGGCTGCTGTCCAGCCCCACCATGTGGCCAAATCAAGCCCTGGCAAGGGTCTGTGTCTGCCCAGAGGATGGGCACCTCCTTCTAACTCGCCCTCAGGCACACTGAGAACTCCCAGAAGCCCTGACAACAGCCCTCTGAGGCTTAGCACAGAAATCATATACCTACCTGGAAATTTGAAACCTTCAAAAGGGCAAGATGGACAGGACCACTCCCCACCCCCCACCCAGCCCAGGCCAGCGAGGCTGGTGGAAGAGAAATGGCAGGTGGGGTGTGGTGTGGTGACCCACTCAAACCCCACAAACCAGAGAGGTATTGCAGAACTTGGAGGCCATCAAGAAGCCCTGTGGCAGTGACATAACTCATTGAGAGCCCGATTTCTCTGGGAGGCTTCAGAATGCATGGCTGGGGTGATGACTGTTCCCGAACTGTTGAAGACAGGGTATAAGAAGCATGGCCTTGGACTGGCTGGGCTGCCACTCCTATAGGCCCTCCCCCAGGCAGCCACTGTGGAACTTTCCGTGACCTTCTCCAGTACACCCGTTGCCCACTGGAATGTCAGCACCAGGAGGGCAGAGCTCTTTTGTTCACTGCTGTATCCCACATGACTGATACAGTGCCTGGCATCTCGTAGGCCCACCGTAACTTCTTGGTAAGTGACTGAATAAGTGACATCTCATGAGTGCTTGTCTCCTGTAGCATCAGTCTCCAGAGCTCTCTCTCCTGCACTTCTACATATTTTTGGGAGCAACAGTCTGGACAGACACCAGAGGACTGAATACTGGGAATCAGGGTACTGCAGGGGCCTCCCAGCGCTCACGCCTCCCCCAGGACACTGCTGGGGGTGTGGGTTGAGGACAGAGGACAGCTGGAGCCTGAAGCTGGATGTGCACAGGTGCGGCACATTCCTGGTTTGCCCCTCCAGAGCCTCATTCTACCTCTCTGCATCCCACTCTGGGGCCCGGAGGCTGACGCTGCAGACTGAATCATCCAGCTCCCTTGACCCTGACTTTGGGAGGTCAGTGCAGGTGAGTTATTTCCCTGGCTTCCTTCTTGCAGGCTGCGAATTCTAGGGCAGCTGCATTTCTTCATAAAGGCCACAGCTCCTGCCTGGCAGCCCCGTTCTTGCTGTTGCCCCCTTCCAGGTCCTTTACCTGCCTCCCTCACTTGTTCGGGCCCAGGAGGAGAAGGGCTCCTTGTGTTGCTAGCCTGAGGTGCTCACCACCTCTTCCAAGTTTGCCTTAAAGTGCCCACACCTTTGTAAATAGTCCTTCCTTAATGGCCTTCATTTACTCCATTTAAGTGACCATCTGCTTTCCTGCTGGGACCTCAGGAAGCCACATGGTCTGACCTCTGGGCTGATGGGTTTGAGGCCAATTCAGAAAGAGATCCCAGAGCTCTGGGGACCACTGAGCGGACAGGGACAAGGGGTAAAGAGGGAGAGCCAGTGCCGCCCATAACCTCACGCAAGCTCAAGCGAGAAATGGAGAGGGAGTGATTTATATCTCCACTGCCTCCTTCAACACAGTCCCAGGGCTGGTCAGTGGGGCGAATCGGCCTCAGAGCCTTAAGAACCACCTGATTGCCCTGGGAGGAGAGGGGAGGGCAGGTTTTGAGTCGGGGCCGATTTTTCAGTTGAGCCATGGCAGCTGCGCTGAGCACCAGGGACCACCCTAGATGGCTGTGCAGGCCACAGACTGCGCAGCTTGAACGATGCCATTTATACCATAGCACCCCTCGGATTGTGCCATGTGCAACCAGCACAACCATTTCTGGGGCCCCTATGGAACATCATTTGCTTGCTTCGGTGTTGGCCCCCAGAAAGCAGAAAGAGGACAGGTAAGAGGAAGAGGAGACGGTGAGGGAGGAAGGATGGGGGACAGATCTGGCCAGATCCTTTCAGGTTTGGGCCTGGCCAGAGCAGCCTGACACTGCTCCAGGTTCCGTGGGAACCACATACTGTTCTGTTTCACTAGATGACTCAGAACCAAAATGCTTTCTCTTAGAAAAAACGATCCATGAGCAGGTGCAGAGTGAATTGTGCTCCCTCTGAAGATGCTGGTATCGATTCTCCATAAATGAACCCCAGCCGGAGCCCCCAGGGTTGCTGCTGTGAGCTGCTCTGCATGTGTCTTGGCTAATGTGAAAGCGGAAAATGACTTAGAAACGGTGCCGTTTTTCCATTTCCAGCCTCCTTGCCTGGCTGAGGTTCCATCCTTCCTCCCAGAGAGGTATTTGCAGGCCCAGGGATGAGATGTGGCTTTAGGGTATGGGGCTGGGTTTGCCCTTCGGGGTTCAGCATATGCCGTGACTTCTGGGCTCCAGTCCGGTCAGGTGGGGGCTCACAGGGCAGCTAGAGGGCAGCGGTGGTGCTGCTGAAAACACTGCAGGCCCACACGTCCAAGGCTGCTCCTGCCACCTTCCTTGCCTTCTCCACCTTGGAGCCCACCAGGCTGTCTTGTGTGTGACTTCATCTGATTTTTCACGAATAGAATGCTGGGTACTGAGGAGGGGTGGGGTGGGCAGGTCCAATGCCGGCAGGACGGTGTGTTTGGGGTGTCACAGCCCCTCAGGATGCTCTGCCTGGGCAAACCTATTTGTCCCCAGCCCAGCTGCACCAGTCAGCAGCTCAGAAGTTGGGCATGCCCAGCAGGGCTGGGGAGTGGGGATGCCACCCTCCCACTGTCCTCCCCACGCGTGGGCCTATCAGCCAAGGAATTCCCCTGGGATACCCAGCATTCGTGGCAGTGTTAACAAAATCCTGTCCTCTCAACCAGCAATGCTGAATCAGAAGGGGGTGACAAGAGCATCGGAGAAAAGCACCCCCACCACTCCCACGGCCCGTCCTCCCCCCGGCCGCCCACCCTGCCACCCACACCCCCTCTCAACACAAAGGAAGCATAGGAGTCTTGACACTCACGAAGGAGATACTCGGAGCTGTCGTGGTCGTAATCATTGTCCTCTGGGAAGTGATTGATCCGGAAGCAGTGCCCTTTATAGACCCCTGGAGGGAGCAAGGGGAAAGAACATCGTGGATGTTCCGTGGGTCCGTGAGTCCATTCATTCCAGACTTGTTTACTGTGTGTGAGCCGGGCTGTGGGCCCTGGGCACAGAGAGAAGAAAGGCCGGCTCAGGCGTCCCGGTCTGGTGGGGGCGGGCACACCCACAGAGAAGGCCTGCACAGTGAGAAAGGGCCCCAAAGCGAGCATACTGGCGAAGGGAACAACGCTAAACACTGCAGGGCCGAGAGCCATCAATCAGAAGCCCCCTGGGCAAGCAGGATGTGCCATCCCCCTACCCGAGGGGAATGCTCCAGGCAGAGAGGAGGAAGTGTGAGACCGCGGGGTGGGGGTGGGAGCCTGGTGCACTTAGGGTGTGGTAGGACGTTCAGTGCCACCAGACTTAGAAGGGCCTGCACGAGGGGGAGCTTGGGAGCCATGGGAGAGTAGGGGGCAGATGAGCCAGCATTAAGTCTGCCCCGTGGTGTCTGTCTGTCTGTGTCTTTCCCTCTCTCTCAAGCACACAGTTATGATGAATCTCTCCTAAGGGACATGCTGCACCTGAACACAGTTGGCAACATGATTCCAATCCCCAGTGTCATGGAAGGAAGAGAACATGGAGCAAGAGATACTTCTAGAAAGGCCAGGACCATCTCCCGCCTGGTTTCCCCCTGACTCTGAGAAGTAACCTTCGCAGGGTGGGAGGCAGGACACCCCGGGTAGTTTAGTGACTGCAGGAGGAAAGACCAGGCCCTCCCCTTCCAGAATCCTCTCTCCAGCTCTCCCAGCCCCTGTGCCCTGCAGTTTGGGAATGCCAGCACAGACCTGGACACAGGTGGAGAGGGGTTACACAGGGTCCCAGGCCTGCCCTGCTGGCACGCTCACGCCTGACGCAGCCTCTCAGCTTCTGCAGGGAGTTCATCCTGACACCCCTGTGTGGCCCAGGCTGGGGCTCTTTCCAACTGGGGCCATTTCTAGTTCTGTAGCTGCTGCCAAGTGTCCTGCTGGCCTCCCAGAGCCCAGCCGGACCTCCAGGTTGGAAGCACAATGTTGGAAACAAGGCCTGCACCCAGACCAGCGTCTGTCTCCCTTGGTACTTCCGATAGGGAGAGCCTCTGATGAGCTCGGGGCATGCTGCTCTCTCTTCCACCTGCTTGCCAGCTAGCTGGCTGACCAGCTACCTTCCCAAGCTCTTCCCTCGGTCGGGCTCCACAGCTGCCACCTCTGGAGAACTGCAGCGCTTGGTGAGAACCCATGCTTTCTGAAGGCTCGTTGGCCTTGAGGGGAGTAAGTGGGTGCACTGGGCTTGGTTAAAATGGTGGGAGACAGACTGAGGGTCCCAGAGGTGAGGACTTGGGTGGGACACGCTGTGACAGGGCTCTCTATGCCGGTGCAAATGGCTTAGTCACCTCCCTTGGTTTCCTGATCTGTAGAATTGGGATAACCCAGGCTTTTTATCATCTAGGGATCCTAGGAGAATCCTATGAGTTAATACTTGAAAGGCATTTAGATGATTCTTAGCCCAAGGCTAAGAACCTCCCCAGCCCAGGGGAGGGTGGCTGCTGTTGGGCCCAGACGTCACCGGCCCTGTCCTCAGCGGGTCCTTGCTCTCTAGTGACCAGCTGTGTCGGTGGAGAACCACAGTGTTTGTGAGCAGGAGGAAGGAGCCCCAGGGCAGAGGGGCGTCAGGATGCGGAGGGGGCGCCATGGAGGCCAGAGCGGGCCAGCCACGTGCACCGCCCCCCCCACTCCTGGATCCCACCCCCAGATCCAGGATGTCTGGAGATAGGGGGCGGGTTTCTAGGCCTGGGCGGGCCAGACAGAGCTCTCCTCCCCGCCCACTCTTTTGGGCTCCTTTATGGGCCTAAACAAAGTCACCAGGTCACACACTGGAATGAATCAAACAGGAAGAGGTTAAAAATGTAAATTAAATAATCTCTCTCTCCAGACTCATTTCTAGGGGTCAACAGTCCGCTGGGTACCTTCCCACCTCTTCCTCTATGGGCACACTATGTACGTACACATTTGGGAGGCTCCTCCCTTGTTTTTTTAAACTAAACTCTTGGAGATAACTGTAGGTTTACATGCAGCTTCAAGAAACCATGTGGAATGAGCCCACATACCCATTACCCGGTTTCCCCCAGTGATAACATCTTGCAAAACCATAGCATCGCAAACAGAGCACTGGCGTGGCTGCAGTCAAGATACAGAACATTCCACCACCACAGGAGCCCCGCTGTTGCCCTTGCATAGCCACACCCACGTCCCTCCCACCCCAGCCCCTTTTGACCCATGGCGGCCACTAAGACGGTCTCCGCTTGTACAGTTCTATCATTTCAAGAATGTCCTATAAATAGAATCATAGCAGGTACCCTTTGGGAAGTGGCTCTTTTCACTCAGCGTATTCCTCTGGAGACTCATCCAAGTTGTTGCATGTAGCAATAGTTTGTTCCTTTTTATTGCAGAGCAATATTCTATGGAATGCATGGACCACAGTTTATGACATCTGCTTATTTCCAGGGATTACACCTGTGGTTTCCAGGTATTTCTAATAATGCTGCTGTGAACATTCATGTATAGGTTTTGGGTGAACCTGTTTTCATTTCTCATTTCATTGCCCCAGGAGGGCAACTGTTGGGTCATATGATAGTTGCCTGTTTACTCTGATAAGGGACTGCTAACCTGGTTTTGGGGATGGCTAGCCTTCTATTTTTTAAATGGAGTTATACAATACACTTTGCTCTGTAACCTGCTTTTTTCACTTAGCGACATATACAAACATCTCTCTATGTCAATACATATAATTTTTGAAAAACTTTTATTTATTTTAAATAAAAAATATTAAGTCGAGACTCATCTAAAAGTTGCTCAAAGCCCTAGAAGGAAATGGCTCCGGCACTAGGGAAGTAAAGCTTGCTCCCATACTGGTAAAGTGAAAAGGAAACTACACTTTGGCAGAAATGGGGAAACCATATATTTATGTATTCAATCTGAAAATAAAACTCATTTTGAAACACCAGCTTGCATGTAGACACATTTGCTCCAAATGCCCCTCCAGTATATTTTGCTAAACTCTACTCTGTATTTAGGGTGGTATTTTATGTTTGACAGAAATTACAAATAGGAACCACACTGTCCAACATATTAACTCCTTTTTTAACACATCTTTTCTTAGTGGCTGCATATCCATCCATAGTTAGGATTTCAATTCAACTGTACCATAGAAACAGACGTTTCCCTTTCTTAGGGCTGTGTGTGCACACCATGTGGGATTATGCTCAAAGATACCTTGACAGTGCAAGTGGCTTATCCAGTAATTGACGCCTTTCCTTTCCTCTCTCCTTCCTCCTTCTACGCTGAGCTCCTCTGCACAGACTGAAGGAATGGGTATTGTCGTGGGTTGAATTGTGTCCCTCAAAGGATATGGTGAAGTCCTAACCCCCAGTCCTTGTGAATGTGACCTTGTTTGGAAATAGGGTCTTGAAGAGGTGATCAAGTCGAGGTCACATGGAATTAGGGTGGGCCTAAACGCAATGACTGTTGTCCTTATAACGAGAGGGAAATTTGGGCATAGACACACACACACAAGGGTGCGTGGAGACAGAGGCAGAGATCAGAGTGCTGTGTCTACAAACAGAGGAAAGCTGGGGATTACTGGCTGAGAGGAGGCAAGGAAGGGTGGTACTCAGGGTCTCAGAGGGAGCACGGCCTGGCTGATACCCTGATTCTGGACGTCTGGCCTCCAGAACTGTGAGACAATCAATTTCAGTTTTCTAAGCTGAGCCGGTTTGTGATAACTTGTTACGACAGCCCCGGGAAACTAATGCAGGTGCGTCGCTGTGTGAGAGGAGCTGCAGTGTGCCTCATGCACTCATCCCCGGGATCCAGCCCTGCAGGAAGGTGAGTGTGCCCTAGCTCACAGTCCGACTAGGCCTTGTGCAGGAGCCCACGGGCAATGGCTTCTTAGCCATTCTGAGCTTCTTAGCCACATTTACATTTACAAAAGCGCTTCTTGCGGAGTGTGCTGCCATGGAACTAATGCAGTCTCCCAGGTGTAGTAAACCTGCAAAGCGCCTTCACCAATCCTCCAGTGCATGTCCCCATCTGAGGCCCCAGTCATCAACTCTCTTACCTGGTAGCTGCCTGTGGAGAGGGCCTGAGCCCCTCCAAAGGCATTCCATTTTCAGACAGCTTTAACTTTTAAGTTCCTGAACAATCTCCTGCCTCCCCAAAATGCCAGCCATGGCTGCTACTTAGAATCCCTGGAATAAAAGAATCTCTCTGTCATATGTCAACCCTTCAAATCACTGTAGGAGGAATAGTGTCTAACAGGATGGGAGCACACGCTGCTTTTCTAGCTGCCCAGGATTTGTGGGTGAGGCCCAAAGCTGAGGACAAGAGGTGGCCTACAAGCTGCCAACTGTTGGGACCAGACCTCTCCCCGGACAGACCTTAGGAACAGGCAGGAAGCCAGTTACCCCATTGCAGTCCAAAGAAAGTGGGCTGTGGAGGAAAGTGGTGACTGCTGCTCCCTGTCCCTGGAGTCAAGAATGTGGGTATTTCCTCTGAATGAATGTCCTCTGGAGGTCAAACCCCCCCAGTTCTTTCAGCCAGCTCTTTATTGATGGTTCCAGGACCGGTTTTGCTCGCTCTTCCAGGTCAGCTCCCAACTCCGCACCCACAAGCACAGCACCCACCGCCAAACCCAGCGTTCCAGCTGCAGCCCCCTCCTCTTCCTCGGACCCTGCACTTCTGTTAATGGGACCTGGTGCCAACTCAGTTTCCCAGGATTTTTTCACAAGACCTGCCTCGCCTCCCCCAACCTGTTTTCGTCAAGTGGAGTGTTTGGTCTTAAGGACTTCACATTTATCCCTGTCAAATTTAATTCTGTTAGCGCTGGCCTAAGGCATTTAAAAGGAGAAAATTAATGGCTGATGTGAGAAGAGAGTCAGTTCCAGTCCACGTCACACGTGTTCTCACTTGGTGAATGGGCCATTTGCCGTGTTCTCTGTGGAGCGGTATTTAGGGCTGTCCATTTTGAGATCCTGGACTGGCCACACTGTAGGAACACGGAGGTGCTTTTGGGGCGAGTGGCCTGTGCTCCCAGAGACATGACGGCTCTCTCCTTTCTGAGGGTCTGAAAACCACGGGTGTGAAGGGACTTCATTAGTCAGGTGGCCTCGGGTGAGCCATTTCTCGAGTTGGGCCAGAGGGAGCCTCTCCTGATCTAAGATTCTGGGACTGTTTTGTGGAGAAAAAGTATAGGATCCTGTACATATGTCCACCCATCTATTCATCTACGTACGTCATGAACTACTTTTGTTAGAGACATTTCTACAGGCATGGTTAACATCTGGAAAAAATATTCTGGAATGTATCCAGCCTTTTATTTCTGGGTGATAGGGTTATGAGTGAATTAAGATTTTCCCCTCTACATTTTTTCCTGTATTTTCTGCAATGTCTGAAAATGAATCACTTATTATTACAAGAGAAAAGAAACTGAATCTTTGATTCTGAGCGAAAATGTGGTGGTGCCTCCGAAATGACCACAGGCCCACTCAGGCTGGGGAGCTGGTGACCAGGGTGTGCACTGTGGTGGAACGGTATGGGTGGCACTGTAGCCTCTCCTGGGTGAACCTCCCCACTGCTCTCCCTGTGGGCTGCGATGGTGACACTCCTATACGCAGCCAGGGTGAATGACCCCAGGACTTGGGATTTTCAGTGCTCAAGCCAGGGAAGTCCAGGCCAACGAGACACGTTGGTCACCGTATGAGTCATTTCAGGGGTGCTAGTATCTGACGTCAGCCTCCATAATGGGCCACCTCACTGTCCGTTGTAATTAAGGGAATCCGGGAGCAAAGAATGTTAGAGAGTGACTTAGTAATAATGGTGAGCCTTTATGTAATCCTTTATCGCTTTTTTATAAGCACGGCTTCCTTTGGCCTCACAAACACGATGAGCAGCAACGGGCACCTGCTGAGAGTGTACAGAGACCCTTTTGCCCCACCTCATGCTTCTCTGCACGCACACCTTTTACTCCACCCATTCACTGATGCCACAGGCAGCTCTGTGTAGGTATCATCTGCCCATACCTTGATTCAGCTGCATTAATTATATCTTACTTTTTACCTGTGGCACTGGGTAGGTTGCACTGCATCCATGCATGTGGAGCTGGAAGTTTGAGGATTAGGATGCCCCACCCCAGGGTGACCTTTGAGCAGCAGGGTGGGAGGTGGTGCATACGTGTTCCCATCCTCCATCCCTTGGGTCCATTCCACTGGTGTCAGAGGAAAGTCCCAGCAGGACGGAGCCAGAGATGATCAACTCAGGGACGCCTCCTGCAGGGGCTTTCTCTCTGTCTTGGTTTCATTCTCCCCATGCCCCCTCTTCCCCTTCCCTGCTCCCTAGGGTGGCCACCCAAGCTACGCCACCTGCAGGCAAGCCCTGGGCTCAGACTAAGATGAAAGCTGGTGTGCTGAGCATGTTCCATGCATCAACCCTTCTCAGCTTCGTAGTAACACTCCTTTGACGATGGAAGAAAGAGGCTCAGAGATGTCATGAAAGCCCCATGGCAGAGGCTGAATCCTGAACGATAGGCATTCTACCCTACGATGTAAAGGAAAATGTTATTCACCCCATTTCATAGCCCAGGCTCTGGGGATGCCTGGTGTGCACATGGCAGAGCGGAAGCCTCTGGAATCCAGCTTCTAGATGGTCACCAAATGTCCTTCCCACTCTGCCCTGATGCTTCCTCTCCAGGAACCCTCAGCAAGTGCAGAAGGGGCCACTGCTACTCCCCAAGGCAGACCAGGTGGTGAGACCACATAGCAACCGCGAGTGCTGGGCGCTGGGCTAGCTTCCAGATATGGTTTCCTGGGAGAGAAGCAGGAGGTGGTGGCAACACCAGGCCTTAGAGAGGGCAGCTCTGGATTGGCAGGGGCTGCCGGAGCCCAGGAGGATGAAAAGGGCAAGCAGAAGAGGGTGCATCATCTATCCCTCATCAGTATTTTCACTGAGCCAATACTACGGTGCCAAGCATGTTCCAGGTGCTGGAGCTACAGTCTGAGTTAGGCAGTGTCCTTGTGCTCCCAGAGCAAGCTCTGCTTCCGGGGAGAACTGACAGCAGAGAAAGATAAAAGAAATGACTATGCGTGTCATTCCACATGGTTGGAGGGCAGGGGGAGGGATCTGAGGCATGTTAGATCATGGGCTCTTCTCGAAGTTGCGACTGAGCTCAGAGCTGAGGTCGAGGGCTCATCCAGAAAGAGACACCCTTGAGGGGGCTGCTCAGGTGCATGATTTCAACATTTCCTCCCCTCCTCGGTCAACACGAGGGATGGAAAAGCCCAGAAGAGGCCCAGCTGCTGATAGAGGGGCCCAGACTGGAGGAGGAGGAGAGCGTGAGCACCACATGCGGGCCAAACATCCCACCAGCCTCACTGGAATCATCTTGTGCTGGAAAATAGTCAACATTAACTTTTTCTAGATAGTGATCAATAATTTGCCTTTACAATAATTTGCCATGGCTGTGTCCCACCTAGTCCAAATTAGGGTGGCTTCACAGGACTGCGCACTGTGAATTGGGTCATAATATGCCCATCATAGCTCTGGTCCAGGGGCCAAATGGACTAAGTCCTAAGCTCAGTGCAGGGCCCTGGGAGACGCTCAGAGAGCACCTACGCTCCCGTCCTGGTGCAGAGCACCTGCTAGGATGCTTCTCTTCCAGTGTTTTCCCAAGTGCTTCTTTGCGAGCCTGGTCCCCTACGCCAACTCTAACATCCTGTGGGAAGGGCGCGAAAAGCCTAGAAGGACTGGAGGGCTATTGTTTCCAGAAGGATACAGGCCTTTCCAGAAAGGATGCAGGATTTGTGGAGAAAGTAGACAACTGAGGGGTGGTGGGCCGCCAGCCAAGCTGAAGGGCAAGAAGGTGGGGACTAGTGTAAGAATACACAGTATGAATAAAGCAAGGATTTATTTAGCACCTATTACTTGGCAGGTACTATTTTAAGCACCTGCCATTTGTTAACTCACTTCATCTTCATACTAACCCTGTAAGGTAGGTAGGATTACTAACACTGTTTGCTACTTAGTGTCCCAGCTGGGATTTGAACCCAGGCCTCTGGGCTTCAGAGTCAGTGCACTTACGTCCCACGCTTCAGAAGCAGAGGATGCAGTATGTTCTCAGAGCTACAGGAGTTCTGACTGGCTGGAGTGTGATGGGAAAGTGTGGGGCCGGCAACACTCTTTATTGGTGGGAAAATTTGTTTTCTAAGACTCTTGGGCTAAAGGGCATTGGCTGATGTTTGAGGATGGATAAGTTTCACTGGGAGGTGCTGCTCAATCCAGGGCCCCTCCACCTGTCAAGAAGTGAGTCGTTGGCTATGGCAGAAGGTTAGGATTTCTGAGGGGTGCCGAGGCGCAGAGAGGAGGCTTATGGTGGACAGTGCAAGCAAAGGGCACACGGGGGCACAGGCACGCAGGTTGGCCAGCCTGTGTTCTGGAACCTCAGATGGCCTGGAGTAGGTAGGGAGCCGCAGTGGGGATGTGCAGGCAGAAGACGCTGGGATGGGGGTGGAGGTCTCACACGGTAGGCTGCAGAGACAGGACTTGACTGTCCAGTCCCCATGTCTGTGACTTGAGGTTGGAAGGTCGGGTGCAGGGAGCAGCCACTCCTGGAGGCAACTGTGTGGGGCAAGGGCAGAAAGGAGGTAGGAAAAGAAGAAAGGAGGCCCAGGGCCACGGCCAGCAGTGCACTGGCTTGGAGAGACCCTGATTCTTGTCCTTCCACGTGCTTGCAGATGAGGGACTAGAGGCCAGGACAGAGGTGACTTATGCCCAAATCATTCCAGCACAGCGAGGCAGGGCGTGCTCATCCGTGGGGCTGCCGTAACCAAGTGCCACAAATGGGGCGGCGTGACCCACAAAAATTCATTGTGTGTTGGCCGTGTTGGTTCCTTCGGAGGGCCCTGAGGGAGGGTGTGCTCCAGGCTGCCCCCCACCCCCGCTCCGGGCCGTTTGCCAGCAACCGTTGGCATCCCCTGGCTTGTGAAAGCATCACCCTAATGTCTGCCTTCGTCTTCACATGGAGCTCTCCCTGGGGGCATCTGTCTCCACATGTCCCCTCTTCATAAGGACAGCAGTCATATTGGATTAGGGCCCACCGTAATGACCTCATTTTAACTTGATTCTCTCTGTAAAGACCTTATCTCCTAAGAGGCCACATTCTAAGAGGCTAGGATTTCAGGCACACAATTCAGTCCATAACACGGGGTCAGGAGCAGATGTGCTGGCCAGGCGTCCAGGCCAGGGGCCGAACTGCTCCAGCAGACCCAAGCTTACCCTTCCCCCTCCCCTCCAGCCCTCTGCCCCACCCTGCCTCCTGCTCTCCGTCATAATTCCTCCACTTCCATGCCCATCTCCAGGGAACCCTCCTAATAACTATGATCTCCCAGTTGGCACACACCGATGTCCTCCTGAGGGCTGGCCTGTCTCCAGCTGACGTGAGGCCAGGTGTTGGGAACAGAAACCACCCCATGGGGTCCTCCAGAGGACCTCTGGGCTTGGGGAGGCAGCGTGGGCTGGGCTGGACTTCCCTGGGGGAGCCCCAGCTTCCCGGCTTGTTAGTGATTGTCCGTGAGACCCTGTTAAGCCACTGTGACCTTCAGTTCCTTCATCCAACTTACACTTATTGAGCACCTGCTATGTGCTAGATGCTGAGGACTCAGATGTGGCAGGGTATCTGCTCACTGAAAACTCATGTCCACTTCTTACTGGACACATGGCTACACTGTATTCTCAGCTTCCTTTGCAGGTCGATATGGCCATGTGACCAAGTTGGTGAAGGGATATGAGTGGAAGTGATGTGTGCCCTTCCTGGACAAGGCTCTGGAGAAGTGGGGGTGCCCCTCCATCTCCAGCACCTCCCCCACTAGCCACAGGGAATGGTGGAGCCACTTGATGGGAAGGGCCTGGGTCCCGCTGTGGAGGAAGTCTTCCGCTAAGAGCACCATGCACTTTGAACTATTACATGAGCAGTAAATTCACTTCTATTATGTTTAAGACATTGTACATTTTGTTGTGTTTCTGTTACAGCAACAGTAATAATACAAGAAGAGAACAAGACAGATATGGTCTCTGCCATTCGGGAGCTTTCCAGTTACGCAGTCATTCAATTATGACTGGAGAAAGAGGTATGAATGAGAAGTCCAGCGAGCACGGCATCAAGGAAGCTGGCCTAGGAGCAGAGTAGAGATCAGGAAAACATCTTAGCTGGAAAATGGGGAATATTTTACAATCCTTCAGAAACTAAGTGGGCCCAATGAGACCCATGTGCGTCACAGGGGTGCTTTCAGATCAGCCAGTTTTCAGACTGGAGTTTGGGGGAACCCTCCATGGCCATGGGCTTGAGCCTGCAACAAGTCTCACACATGCCCTTTTCTTCTTCTGACAGCCCCGGCTTAGAGTCACTGAGATGCCTCATTGTCCCTCTATGATCTGTTTGCAGTCTTTGTTTTGATATAGAAGACATGGCCCATCCACTCAACCCTTTGCCATTCTTTCTTTAATTCAGCATTCCTGGGTCCTGTCTGTAGAACTTTAGAGCCTAGCTGGGGAGGTGACTGTACCCATCACTTAGAACAAGGGAGCCTGTGACAGCTGCTTCAAGGGAAGTGGAAGCTTCAGAGAGTTTCAAAGAATTAGGGACAAGTGCTGGGTGGTAGCTCCAGGGCGGGGCTGGAGTTCACACAGAGCTGACGAGCAGGTGGCCCAGGCCCAGGGAAAGCCCAGCGGCACGCTTGGGGAGTGAGCTTCTGGAAGAGAGCATGCACAGGGAGCTGGGGGCAGAGGGCTGAGGATGGGAAAGGTGGGTGGGGCTGCAGCCACAGGGAGGCCTGAATCACGCTGCCCGGCAGCTGGAGCCGAGGGGCCGCTGCGAGCTTTCCTGCAGCTGGACCCTCTCCTCATGACTGAGGCAGGGAGAGCTGGCCTCTCGTGGCTGTGCATGTCTGGGATTCTACTTTCAGCCTGGCCGGGTGTCACTGGACCTGTAAGGTTTGGAGGCCTCATCCTGGGCCCCTTGGATGTCTTGTTTTAGTTCCAGGGGCACTCAGATGCCTGGGGGATTGCAGGCCCTGTCCCCACCCCGGATTAAGGGGGTCCCCTCAGCTGGTGCTCCTGGGGAGGAGGGACACATTTAAGCTCTGCCTCAGAGTCAGCAGCTGCCTGCAGCGGCCAGGCGGGCCCCGCCCCAGGCTCAGGGCTCACGGCTGCCAGGAGTGCAGGCGGGGAGGCCAGCGGGGTCCTTGCACTCAGCCTGCCTCCCCCATCCCCGCTGTCAGTCAAGAGGAGAGAGCCATCTTAAGGAGGGATGGGCCTCAACTTGGACGGGTTCCAATCGTTCAGAGAAGAATAGATTCTGCAGTGCTGTGGACTGGGTCTCCTCTGTGTTCCTACAGCTCCATCATGTGTAACTAGGTGGTGGGAGGGGGCTCTACCTCAAGACCCCTCCTCTCCCTGGCCGCCTAGGGGAGCTGCAAGGTCTAAGAGGATGTCTTCCCTGAATGGAGGATTTGGGAGAGAAGTCACTCTTGTCATCAGCAACAGAAAGAAGATGGGACTAGACCAGTTTGGTGTCTGTCTGAAACCAGTTCTGGCTCAAGCCCCTTCCCCTCAGCAGAACTCTATTTCTGCCCCCAAACTTTATCTCTTTAAACCTGGAACCTAGAGATTAAAGTCAGTCTGGTAAACTGAGGCATCTCCTAGGTCATGGACTCTAAGGACCCTGTGCTCTGGCCAGTGACTCAGAGGAGCAGAAGACGGGGAGAGAAGGGCTAGGCTCTCTGCCTGGTGCTAAGCTCATCTTGAGGTTCTGATAAACCTCTGGGGTATATCCATGGGGAGCCCCTCTCTCTGGGAAGGGGTCCTTCAGACAGAGTTCCCCCGGGTGGCCACACTGCAGGGCCCTCTCCCCAGCCAGGGATCTTAGACACACATTTGGCCTGCGCTGGACGAATCCAATGCTCTCTTGGAACTATGGATTTGGATCAAAAGGAGAGGAGACCCGGGGGCCAAGGAATGTTGGGAAGTTCATGGATGGGGTGTTCTCAGTGGTCCTTGATGCCAGCTACAAGCACTCCGGCCTCTCTCCTTCCTCAATCCCGGCAGTTAAACTCCTTCAATCCCTTGGGACCCTCCATGTCCAATAAAATCTTCTTTTGGAATCAAGCCAGAAGAGGTCAGTTTCTGTGCCTGCAGCCAAGAGAACCCTAAGCCCCATCCAGCTGTACCTTCATCAGGGGAAAGAGAGTCCAATCCAGTCCTCATGGGCTCCGAAGATCATTCACACAGATCCTAGAGACAGGAGGGACAGGAATGCTGGACGCCAGTCTCCACACTGACATGTGGAAGCTGTGACCTCCTGAGGTCTCAGTCAGCTGGGAAAACCCTTGCTGGGCCCGTCAGCATCTCTGTTGCCTCGGCTATAAAGTGGGGACACCGCAGGACTTCCCACAGTTGTCATGAGGAATAAGGAACGGCGACCATGTGTGGCCAGCACAGAGAAGACTCCCCATAAATGGTTTCTCCTCTGTCCCCATAAAAAAAGCCTTCCCACCTGCTGGTCGCCAATGAACAAGTCCTTGAACCAAGTCTCCTCCCACAGAAGCCTGCTGTGCGGACCCCAGGGATGGCTCTCAGGCCCCAGAGGCCCCCATCCTCCTGGCCCAGCTCCCGTCTACCCATCCTGGCCTCACTCTCCAGCCATCCCGCCACCCCCCAAGTCGCTCAGTGAACCCGCAGTGCCAGCCTCACGCCTCCGCCAACCCTTCGCTCCAGGGCCAGCCAGGATTTTCCAGGCTTACTGCCGTGATTCATAATTGAATGGAGCCAGGGAGATTTCCCCAACCAATAGCTCCTTTTCTCTCCTAACACAGGGAAATGGGTGTTCAGTTATTGTGTCTGTGATTTTTCTACTTGTATCTGCTTGATAACTGTTGCTTGGAAGAATCTCAGTACCATGGTTTGTTTTTTTTTTTCCCTTTGCTTCTTTCTTTCTTTTAATGAGGAGCAAATATGGAGCTCCAAGGAAGTGAAACAGCTCTCTGCAGATTCTAGGCTTTTCCGTTGGTTTGCCTCTGCAGATCTCCGGAAAGTTATGCTCCAATAACCTGAGAGTTTTAATTGAAGCGCCTGGGTGGGGGAAGGAGAATCATAGTGTGGAATCATAAACTTCTGGAAGGGACCCACGGGACCGTCCCCTTCATCCCGTTCATTTTACACATTAAGAAACTGATGCCTGCGGAGGCAAAGGCCGTTTCCATGATGACAGGCTGGCTGGTGACAGAGCCAAGCCTAGAAGCCTGGTTCGGTGCTCTTCTGCCATCCCCCACGGTTTTCAGCCTGGGGGATTCTGCCTCCGAGGAGATGGTGGCTGGAGACTGCGGTTCCTGTTAGAACGGGGGGGGGGGGGGGGGGGGGGGGCGGGGGGGACTCAGCGCTACTGGCAACTAATGGGTGGAGGCCAGGACGCTGCTGAACATCTATAATGCACAGGGGGCGGCATCTATAATGCACAGGGCAGCCCCCCACAGCAAAGAATGATCCCACCCGAAATGTCAGTGGTGCCAAGGTTGTTCGTGAATAAGTAGTTTGCACAGAGCCGGATCCTCTCCTCCCTAGCTCGTGGCAGACATGGCTAATTAGTCACAGTACTTTTCTCTGATCAGTCTAAATTCTTCTCAATGTAATACTCCGTGCAGGGGCTCTGAGTCAGGCTGATACCTACTGACCGTCCTGTGGCCAGACACCACAGAGGGGATAGGTTCTGAAATCATTCTGCTTAGGTTGGAGTCCTGGCTCTGTCACATAGCTGTATGATTTTAGGTCTTAATTAACCTCTCGGTGCCTCATTTTTATCATCTGTAAAACGGGATCATGAATGGGAAAACCTTCAGAGGGCTGTTTGGGGGATTAAACAAGTTAACACAGTTTTCAAATGTCACTGTGCATGGGGCATTATAAGTGCTTAAGCATGGGAGCTGCTAATTTTTATTATTATAATCAGCTGTGCTCTAGTGACAAAGAGGCACCTGGTCCTGCCATCAGAAGGGGAGCAGGCCAGATATGTCCACTCTCAGGACTGACATGGACTTTTCCTTGTCCTCATGTACCCATGACATTGTGATTTTCAAAATGAGCAAAGCCTTCTTGACTCTAAGAAAGCCCAGCACAGGACCCTACTTTCCCTTAGCCCTGTTACCAACAAATTAATAAGGGTTGGCTTCAGGAGATCACTGAGTCCCTGCACAGCACTGTGCCAAGCTCCTGCTATTTTCTCACTGAAGCTTTGAGATAACTTACGAAGTAGGAGCTCCGAGAAACCCTCTCACAGGTGAGGAAGCCATGGCTCGGGGGGCAGCGGACCCCAGGCAGCCATCCACGGTCCTGCTCCTCCTGCCCTTGAACCAGAGCTCCCCACGGTGCTGCCCTGCTGCCCTGGTCTATGTGAGAGCGGGAGAGGGGAGGCGGGACAGATGGGATGCAGAGGCACACCCAGCGTTTTGGAGGCCACACACCTGCCAGGTCGCCAGCACTTTCTGACAGGCAGGTGGGCAGGTCTGTGGGCAGGCTGCAGGGGAGCGCACATCCACTCCCTGAGTGACCCCAGAACTGGGAGAAGCTCCTCCTGGGCAGCCAGAAACCAGGTTCAAACGCTGGGTTCGAGACCCCTCTCACTGCCCCTGGCACCAGAGCGCCAGGTTAACATTGTCCCTCACCTGCTGGCACCCTGGTGCTTCCAGGTTTCTTGGTGAGGAACCAGAAAGTTGTGGGCCTAGACAGGACTTAGAGCACTGGGCTGTTTGTCCCTAAGCCCCAGGGCACCTAACACAGGACTGCCTGTGCTCAGTCCACTGTCCTGTGGCTTCCCGGCAAGGGTGCCCCTTGTACCTTCCATTCTCTTTGGAGCCAGAGAGAGCAAGCCAATTCCCTCTCCCCGACGAAGGCCTCTCGGGTACCGGAAGAGCAGCTTCATAGCTGCAGACATCCAGCGTCCCCTCAGCTCAGGTCAACACCCATGTGTGCAAGCACAGGGCTGGGTGCTGGGCTATGGTGGGGAATGAGCCAGAGTCTCTCGACTTGGAGTTGGTGCCGAGCAGGGCAGGGAAGCCTGTAATGGGGTCAGGGACGCTCCCCAAGAAACTGACACTGCAGCTGAGCCCCAAAGGGCGAGCAGGAGGCAGTGAGCTGGAGACAGGCAGCACGCTCCAGAGGGAATGGCACTGCTGAAGCCCAGAGGCAAGGGGTCAGGAGGCTGGGCTTCTGAGAGGAGGGAGGAGGCATGCATTCAGCGGCAGGTGGAGGGCAGGGGGGGGGCTCGGGGTGTAGGGGACTCTGTAAGAGTGTTAAACCAGCAACTGGGCGTGATCGGATTTGCCTTTTAGAAAGGTCTGTCCCTCTCCAGGGTGAGAGTGGAGGCAGTGAGGCCAGCTGGAACCCAGGCTCTGGGACAAAAGCCTCACTCAAGGTCAGCTGCTGAGTTGGGCCAAGAGGGAGGATGCCCCAAGGTTAATCTGTGCCCTCATCCCTGTCCATCTTTAGATAACACCCATTCCCTCTGGAAAGCAGCGCTGGCTTAGGGACCCTACACCCTTTCAAAGTGGCCACTCACCTCCTCCTGGCTATGCCCTGACTCAGGGCCCAGGAGACTTGGCCCCTAGGCCCTCATTTGTCCACCATTTCAGTGCCCCTTCCAGTCTGTCCCAGAGGCCATGCTGACGCCCCCGGCTCTGCTGAGGGCTCAGCATTCCAGAGCAGGCGCCTGCACCCTTAGCCCTTCTGGCTTCAGGTCCTTTCGTTTCCAGACACTGCTTGTTCAGCCTCAGCCCCCTCCAGCAAGTTTGGAGCTAAGGCCTGGCGCTCTTGCTTGCATAAAGAAGAAACAAGTAAATAAAACGTAAAAGCTTCCCTCCCTCCACAGGCACAGCAGGGCCCGCGAGTGGCGCATTGGTGGGCTGGGACGCGGCAGTTACAGGCTGGCTGTGAGCGAGAACACGACAGAGAAACCTCTGGAACAGAACGGAACGACTGTCATTGTGAGTCAAGCAGCCCATTTATGGGGAGGATAAAAGTTAATGGGAAGCCATACTGCAGCTCCTCACCATTAAGCAAGAGAAATGCTGTCAAAAGACACAAAGAAAAAGAGCAGAGCCTAGAATGCAGCAGGATTGTGCCTGCAGGGAGTCCGGACCAGCCGGATGGAAGCCGAGTGGAAACAGGTGGTGAGGAGCCGCACACGGTTCCTGATTAGGAAGGCAATCAGCGCTTGGACATCACCAATTCCATCTAATCTGCAGGCTCTGTAACTGTCCCCCACCACCCCTCCCCAGGCGCACAGAGAGGGTTGGAGGGAGGAGTTGGCCCTCTCCCTAAGTCATCTAAACAAAGTCCTCCTGGAGGCCGCCCAGGGGACGGCCTGAACTTGGAGGCCTTCTCCCCAAGTTTTCAGTTGCCCTGGCTTCTTGCCAGTTCACAGTGACGCCAAGGGACACGGGACCAGATGTGCAGAGCGAAGCCCCTCTGGAGTCCAGCAGCTGCTCCCACACTGACTCCCACTGTCATGACAGGACCAGCCACCACAGCAGCAGGTAACACTTGGTGAGGCTCTCACTGTTCGTGTTCTAACTCACTTAGCCCTCGCTACACTCCTTGCGTGGGCCGTCAGCCCTCAGCCTGAGGGCTTTCCACCATCATGCATTCTACACAGTACCTATGCACACACAGGCAGCAGCTGGCAAAGCAAGGGTTGAGGGCAACTCAACCCCTCTGCTGGAAGGTTCCATGAGCATCTCAGGAGCACCACCCTCTTGCCACCTCTGGTACCACGCTGGGTACCCGAGTGGACTCACCAGGATGATGGGTGGGTGTGCTGAGGGGCTCGGCGGGAAGGCAGAGCCTGAGTGAGGGAGAAGCAGCTACGGATCATTTGCAAATCACACGGGCCTGGAAATGGAGCCGGAGGCAGGGACCGGGGCTGGATGGGCGGTCCGGGAGCAGGTGGAGGCGCAGGCCTGGCACTGAAGGAGCTCAACCAAGCCGCTGCAAGGGAGCTGCCTGCCTGTGTGGGAGACACTGCTCGCACTTGCCTGACTTCACTCTGACTGCCCTCAGTCTCCGCCCCCCCCATCCTCAGGGGTGTCTCCTACGCTCTCACTCCCTGTCTTCACACCTCCAGGGGGTTTAGCTGCTCTCTGCCGCTGTGGTTCCTCAGATGCCAGCTTCTCCGACCTCGCGCCCATCAGCCTGCCCTCAGCAGCCCTCCACCTCCTCTCACTATCTTACTGCCCCCTCCCTGCCCCCTGGGGGGTCCTCAGTGGAAGGTTTCTTGTCTCCTTTCTCTTCTTCACCTGGCCTACATTTCATCCATCAGCCAATCTTGCAGTTTTACCTCCTAAAGATGCCTCAGTGCCATCCACATGACCTTTCTTTAAACTGGGATCCTTGTCACTGCCTCCTTCAAAATCCCCTGCCAGGGTCATCTGTGGACCCAGGATTCTGACCACAGCACCAGCAATGCCTTTCAGCTGCTGCAGGATAAATTGGGATGTGTGGCCGCCATGGGCCGGCTCCTGCTGGCCCTGAGCCTCATGGCCGGCCCCGCCCCCCAACGGCCCCGCCCCCCAACGGCCCCGTCCCCCAACGGCCCCGCCCCCCAACGGCCCCGAGCTGTGCAGGGTTCCTCGCTGATGCCCTCCTCTTCTGAATTACGTCTGGTTCCGGCTCCTCCCCTTGTCTGCAGTTTTCCTCCCGCCTTTCACCTTGTGAACTTCGAAAAGTCATCAGGGCAGATGCTGTCCCTTCCAAGAAGCCTTCCTGGACTTACCTGCACCTTCCCTTTTGAGTACACATAATGCTCTGTGCATCCCCTATCGTTGTATCTTCCTGCTTTATATTGAAATTGTGTCTCCCCCATGAGCCAGAGGGCCAGGTCTGACATATATCTATCTTTGAATGTCAAGCTCCTAGTCTAGTCTGCTTGATTCACGTTGGTTGAATTGCACTTAACTTCTATGGGGCTGAGGGTGTGAGGACAGTGGTCTCTCCTGGCCGCCTGGTTTCATGTCCATGGGGGAAAGGAGGAAAGAATGTCCGCTCTGCATTCCCATCTTTCTTGCCCACCGGTGGGTGAAATTTTCCACAAACGCCACTGGAACGCCCAATAACAACGCTGAAAGGCACCGGCAGGCATGCGATACCTCTGTTCACGAGATGCCAATGAAACGTGTTGCTTTTAAGTAAACGACTCCTGGAGGCATGAGCCGATTGTAATATGAAAAATATGATGGACTGTTTTCAAGGCGAATCCCTGGGCCGCACTCTGAGAATCACAGCTGGGGATCCAGTGTGACTGGCTGTCAGACGAGTTCCATTCTAACCAACTCTAAAGCCGATGTAAAAATTGTCAGCTTGTAAATAGGTGAAAAGCAACAAGGAAGAAAGGAAAAACCCAGAGGTTTGCCCAGATCCCATTTTTAACACAACACACATTGTCATAAAGTCTGACAGTCTTGATGTTTCAGAGGAAATGCTGCCTCACGTGGGGAAGATGCCCACAAATGGAGGTGTGGACTCCTGAGCCCCCAGCCCTGCGAGGCCTGGAGGATCTGAGCCTTCCATCCTGCCCTTGGACACCAGCCACCTTCTTAGCCAGAGCTCAAAAGCCTGTGCTGCGCTTCCCAGGGCACCGTGAGGAGTGCTGCCATGTGATGGCAAGGTTTTCATTATTCAGTGAGCCATTTTTCCTCCCAGTTGAAATCTGGATCCAGACTTAGGAACAGCACATCCTTCAGCTCCCGGGCAGAGCCTCTCCCTGTCTGCGGACAGTCCCTGGGACACTCATTCCCAGCAGTTCAAGTAACAGCCGGAAAATGAAGCTTGTCCAGGTGCTGTGACCCAGGTCAGCAGCGCGAGCCGTGGCCGGGAGCCAGCCCCGAGCCCAGGGGGGCCTGAATATTTTACATCTGATGCCTCTGAGTTATGGGCTTTATGCCTTTAGATAGCAGAATAAACTTGATTTGAAATTGGCCCCAGGGGAAGTTTGTTAAAGAGGAATAAAGATGTTAGAGCCTATCGTACTTTGCAAGGTGGCTCCACCCATGTTCACAAGGCCGTGGATTTCTGGTAACCAGGGAACAAACGTTCCAGCCTTCGTTTTATCAATGCTGAGACGCCCCCGCCTCCCCATTCGTCACCCATTGCATCCTGGAAATGTCATTCATTCACTCACCCTCCGCCCACTGTCAGCCTCTGAGAAGGAAGGAAGGGGCAACTGAGAGCTGACTTATAGTGTGAGCACGGGGCCATGTTGCTATTGTATTTATTTCCTGTCCCGTTTCACAGAGGAGGAAACTGAGGCCCCGGGAAGTGATAAAAAGAGCAAGTAGAGAGAGCCAGGCATTGAACTCAACGATATGGTTCCAAAGTACATGCTTTTTGCTTACATGACACCCAGCTCAGGGGTCACCAGGACCTAGCCATTCAGGGGCCATTTGGCATCTGGCTGAGCCCATTACAGGCTGTTGCTACATAGCACGTTGCTTAACCCCTTGGTGCCTGGTTTTCCTGCTCCCAACAGTCCGGATGATCACAGAGCCTGTCTCTGAGGGTAAGGATTAGGTAAAGCACGAGGGGTCCTTGGCACAAGGCTTGCCGTGCTGTCTCCATGTGTGTCTGCCTTAGAGAAGCACTGTGTAAACTTTAGATCTTGAAGCCTGTTGTCCTTGGACGACAGGAGGGGCTGACCTCTCTGTGTGGACAGGCGTGTGGGTGAGCTGGAGCACGGCGGTGGGGAGAAGGCAGATGGACAGGTGTGTACCTGTCACAGGGGCCTCGACCAGCCCCAGCAGGCCTGAGAAGCTGCCCCCAAATGCTCACGCTTTGCTTTAAGGAGATAAGCATTTCGGGGTGTGACCTGCGGGCAGATGACAAGCCCCTAGGAGCCACTGCTTTGCCTGACTCAGCCTCAGAGCCCACATCCCCAACTGAGCCCTACTTCCCAGGGCTGCTGCCGACGCTCATTAGTAAGTGATCGTTAATGAGTGATGGAGAAACCTCTCAGCAAATGCCGAGCCGCCCCGAGATGGTATGGTGCAGCTCCCACCTCGGGCCTCGGGCCAGTAGCAGGCCGAGCCGGGCTGCTTCCAGGTGTGGGCCTGCACCACACATGCAGGCAGGTTGTCTCTTATGGCCCAAGTCTGGGCGGGTGGACCTGGGCTGGCTACTGGACATGGGGTGGACCTTCCCTCCAGGATTTCCCTCAGGGAATGTCGGGGCAGCCACGTTTGGAGGGCTCTGTGTTTGCTGGCAGAGATCAGGGCTGCTGGCTAAAGTCTGTGTTTGCCAAGGGTCTGGGGAGCTGGAAAACAGAGAAAGGAAAGGAAGCACATTCACAGTCCTTATTGGGGGACCCCTACTTGGCCTGGGGAGAGTGAGCTTATAGGCTCAGCAGGCTGGCCTCAGCCAGGAGGAATCCCCAGTTCCAGCCCTGTTCAGGGCCGGAAGCTCACTGTCCTGGTCCTCATAGAGCTTTCCTGCTGGAGAAAAGTGGACTACCCCTGACATTACACTTCCATTCTGGGCCCCTGTACCTTCTTTCATAAAGGCCCTCATGGTGCCCCCACAGACAGGGACTCCATCTTCCTGAGAAGTCCTGCTTGGGTGATGTTTATATCCACAGCCCAACTGGGGACAGATCCAGGTCTCATGGGGCCCTGAAGTGTGTGCCGCTAGACAGACCCTCTTAAACAAAAGGGACACGTGATTGCAAATACAAAATTGGACTCCAGGCCTAGGAAGGGCCTGTGCAAGGGAAGCACCTGAAGCTCAGGCTTCTTGACATTACAGTAAGTCTGCTCATGGGCTGACCCAGGCCAGGGTTCCTGGGTCCCAGGGCCAGCCTTGTCCAGAGAAAGCAGTGCAAACATCACAGTGCCCCCCACTTTTGTTAGCTTCTCACGAAGCCTACAAGACCAGCAGACTCCACATCAGGCTCCAGGGAACCTTGGAATCCCTCAGAGGGTCTCACACTGGAACCCCTCCCCACTCACCCATGAACTGCCTTCTAAACGCAGTCCTCTCTATCTGAGAAAGGTGGACATGGTAGGGACCAGGGCTGGGTCCCTTTCACATAGTTGGGAGGACTTTCCAATTTGACTTATACCCTGGGACTGAGAGAACGGCACTAGGTCGAATGATTGAATGAACGAAGCTAAACCTTCATGGGGAGACTGCCTCTGGGATGAGTCTTTAAAGACAGAGTTGGGTGGGCAGGTGGCTCTCCCTGGGGAGGGTCCCATGGCATTCCAGCAGGTAAGGCTGGAAATGAAGAGGAGAGAGTGGAATTTCAACTTGGAACTCTTCTTTGAAGTGGCAAAAAAAGCTCAGCCTGCAGATTTGGGCCTTCATATCCCCGATTTCTGTATGTTTCAATGTTGGGCCAGACTATGCCCTAAACATACAAGGTTTCTGGCCCTCAGTTGGCAAGCTGCCTTCTTAATTATTCACATGCCCAAGAATGAACATGTGGTTGGGAGTTGCAGATAATACCCAGGGCTAATATTTGGGGGCTGCGTAGTGAGGTCCATGCACTGTCTGGGTGGAAAAACTCTGGTCTGTATGAGAGCCTCCTGCAGGTCATGACAGAAAGCACACTAGAGGTACCAAATGATTGCACAGGAGGAGGACATCTGCCCCCGACCTGCATACCCACCCACTGCTTGGCTCAGTGCCAGGAGGGGAGTGCACGCCTCCTTCTAGGGGATCTGACTTCTGGGAGGAGGAGGACCTGGCCTCACACTGTACTGGGAGGAAGGCCTTTCCAAAGTATTTTTTTTGTCTGGGGATCTTCTTTCATTGTCATCTTTCACCAGGCGAAGCTGCAGTGATTCCTCCCATTTGGAGGAAGGGGCAGCAGAAACTCTGAGACAGGCTGGAGCCTGGCCAGACCCGCCGGCTCCAGGGTCAGGCACCTTCTGCACGCACCACCCATCTCTTTCCTTTGTGATGGGGAGATAGGCTTGCAAAGGGAAGAGAGGGAGCTGCCATTTAATGAGCTCCTAGCAACTGCCAGTGCTTGACAGCTGAACTGATCTAATCCTCATAACAGCCCTTTGAGTCTGGTATTATTGTCCCTCCCTTATAAATAAAGAGATCAGATATAAAGGGTGCAGAAGAAAATTCCCCAAGGTCATACCCCGAGTCAGGGACAGAGCCAGGACTCCAAGTTCAGTTCATCTTTGTCTCAAAGTCAAGTTCATTTGAACCTGGTAGGCAGAATCCTAACAAGGTTCCCGAAATCCCCACCCCCGGTGTGCTCCCCTTGAGTGTGGGTGGGACCTGTGAATACGATTAGGTTATGTTACATAAGACTCAACTGGGACGGGCTGGAGTGGGTGAAGTCAGAGAGCTGCTCCTGTCAGGCCTGAAGGAAAGTATATTGCCACGTTGAGAACCGTCAGTGGGGCCATAGGGCAAAGAACTGTGGGCGCCTCTGGGTGCTGCGGGGCCCCTGGCTGATAGCTAGGAAGACAACGGGGCCAGAGTCATACAGCCATCAGGGAACGGATCCTGCCGACAACCAGCGAGCTTGGAAGAGAACCCCAAGGTCCAGAAAGGGGCACAGCCCACCCAACGCCTTGACTACCACCCTTGGGAGACCTGAGCAGAGGATCCAGCCAAGCTGGCCCAGACTCCCAACCCACGGCAACTGCTGAGATAATATATCTGTCGTGTGAAGCTACTTAGCTTGTAGTAACTTGTTAAGAAGCATAGAAAAACGAATATATTTCTGATCTAAGTAAGTCCATTTTGCTTTTGGTAGCCCAGGTCGACCCTGACAATAACCACTGACCTAGAATGAAATAAAAATATCATGTTGCCTTGGGAAAATTACTTCACCTCTCTGGGACTCGGTTTTCTCAATTGTAAATGAGGACAGTAACAGTATCTACATCAGAGGGCTGGTGAGAGGATTAAATGAGATGATGCATATTTGTTCTTAGCCTGCGTGGTGAGTTCTCAACCCACAGTTGCTCACAGAATCGCGTTTCTTTCATTCGAGGTCACCTACTCCTAGAGATAGATATGGGGCACATTTCAGGAGCTGAGTTAATTGGGCAGTTACTTGCAAGGTTGAATTAATCTCCCTGTGTTCATTTCTTAGGGCCGCTTAAACAAAGCGCCACAAACCAGGATAACTTAAAACAACAGAAATTTACTTTCTCATAGTTCCGGAGGCTAGAAGTCCAAAATCAGAGTGTCAGTAGGGCCCTGTTTTCTCTAAAAGACCAAAGGAAGACTCTGTACCATACTTTTCTCTTAGCTTCTGGTGTTTACTGCAATCCTTCCTCCTGGGCTGGCAGCTACGTGACTCCAGTCTCTGCTCCGTCTTCACCTGGGCTTCTCCCTGTGAGTGTGTCTCCTCTCTTCTGCTGAGGACCTGGTGTACTGGATTAAGGCCTATCCTAATTGAATATGACCTCATCTTACCATGATTCATCTGAAAAGACACTATTTCTAAATAGGGTCCTGTTTACAGGGACCAGGGGTAGGATTTCAACATATCTTTTGGGGGACACAATTCAAGTATCACACCCCAATGCTAGAGATGGGAGAGAGAAGCCCCCAGCATCTAATGGTCTAGATTTTTCAATGCCTTACACGTGATAGAACCAGAAATGGGAAGCCCTCACCAATGAATTTCTGAAACATTTTGGCTTGAGAGAGGCAAAGAGCCCCCTTTATGTCCCATATCCCCGGGAACCCTCTGGAGAGTAGTGGGACCCAGGGTGGCTCAGTGCTGTCTGAGGGGAGAGAGATGCAAGGGCCAAATGAGACACAGAGGGGATGGGAAGTGAGGGGGCAGGCCCTGCAGGAGGCCAGGCCCGCATGCGACGTCAGTAGGTAAATGCAGCCAAATCCCTAACGACGGAGCTGGATTTCTAAGGAACACTGTAAAAGCTGATTCCTCATTTCAAAGGAAAGCTGGCACTGCAAATCCTGGGGGCCTTCTCTGCCCAGCTGCTCTGTGCTCTCTCAATGGGGGCAGTTTAGAAGAAGAAGATGCTTCGGCCCAGTAGCTTATGACTGATTGGCCCAGTCACAGGGCACCACGGAGGAGAGAGCTCTGAGCCTTGAAGCCTGTGCTCCAGCAGGGTCCTTCCACCACAGGACGGGCGGGGCTGCAGGCAGATGCAGCTCCAGATGCTGTCTGATGCCAGGTGCTGGCACACAGGGACTCGTGCAGACAGTCCGTGTCCTGTTAGGCTGGTGGCTCTGTGGCTGTGCTGTGTGCAGCTGCATGTGCCTCACGCACACAAAGGGGATGTGCAGCCAAATGCGTGCACGCATGGACATGCTGCAACCTGGTGTCCTCCTTCAGGGCAGACCAGTGGTATATACAGAGCAGGGGCATGTCCAACCTCAGCAGGCTGGTATCACACGTGAACCAGCACAGACCAGCAAGAAACACTGCCCACCACCACCCAGAGTGCTCCTTCATCCCAAGGAACTACACTTCCCAGGGCCCCTTCCTGCGGCTCCTGGGTAGGTTTGGCCAATGGGAGGCTCTGCTAGAACATGAGCGGGCAGGGGGAAGGGAGAGAAGTCAGGGTATTTCTCCCCCTCTTGGAAAGTGCTGGTAAGCTGCTGCATCTCCTCTGAGGGTCCAGTTCCTTCCGGAAAGTCCCTCTCTGTGTGGTCCCAGCTTCCTCCATCCTCCAAACACTTGCTGAGTGGGCCAGCCTCTGGCAAAACCACACCCCCTTGCTTTCTCTCCACTGTAGGGGTGGAGTGGTTTCTCTCGTTGCTCACCTGGGCCTCGTGGTTTCCCCATTTGGCTTCTCAGTTCTTCGATCACGTGGGACCTCAACTCCCCCTACCAAATTTGTTCTGTCTGAAAGGCACAGAGTGGCTTCTGTTTTCCTGGATGGACTCTGACTGATGCAGTCATGATAATGACCATTTATTAAACACTTCAATGTGCCAGCGACTCTGACACACGTTATCTCCTTGGACCCTCACATGGGTAGAGGATGGGGTTGATATACTGACTCCATTCTGTAGACGAGGAAAATGAGGCTCAGGAAACTCAAATAACTTGCCCAAGGAGAGATCTCCATTTGAACCCAGATGTAATGGAAAGAACACGGGTTTTGGGGCAAAATTTTACCCAGTAAGCAGGTATCTGACCTTGGGCAAGTTACCTCATCTTTCTAAGTCCCTGTTTCCTCTTTCTAGAATATTTCCATCATCCCAAGTGGAAACCCATTAAGGAGTCACTCTCATTCCCTCTGCCCCAGATGCTGCAACTATGAATCTGCTTTCCATTTCTATGACTATGTTGGACATTTTGCATAAATGGAATAATACATAGAATATAATAATAATAATATAATGGAATATAATATAATACAATACTACTAATAATAAATGGAATACTACAAGGCTCTTAAGAGTTGAATTGTGTCCCCTTTCCCCCAAATTCATATGTTGAAGTCCTAACTCCTAGCATCTCAGAATGTGGCCCTATTTGGAAGTAGAGTCACTGCAGATAATAGTTCAGAAGGCCATTAGGGTGGGCCCTGATCTAATATGACTGATGTCTTCATAAAAAGGGAAATTTTGGACACAGACAAACACACACACAGGGAGAAAGCCCTTGAAGATGGAGGCAGAGACCTACAAGCCAAGGGACCCCAAGGAGGGCCAGCATGCCGCCAGAGCAGGAGGGGCTCCCTCACCACACTCAGAAGAAACCGGTCCCGCTGACACCTCGATCTTGGACTTCCGGCCTCCGGAAACACGGGGCAATACATTTCTGTCATTCAGGCCATGCAGTTTGTGCACCGTCTTACGACAGCCCGAGTTTTCTGAGTCCTTTCACTTAGCACACGGTTTTGAGGCTCATCCCTGTTGTACTATTATGTCTCGTCACTGGGCTTGGGTCTGTCAGAGCTTAGTTCTAGGGTCCCGATAACCCAGGGTCTCCAGACAGTAAGCGGGCAGTGATCCACCCCTGGGGCGTGGAGACATGACTAGGTGGGCAGGCCAGCCGGCATGCACCGTCCTTCCAGGCAGCAGCTGACGAGGCTTCCGTGAGAAGTTCCATTGCTTCCCTCATGGTCTCACCTGTGGATCCTGGGGTGAAGATACCCTACGTTCTGCAGAGAAACAGACACCAGCCTGCACGGCTCCTCTCCCCACCCCAGAGAGTTCTCAGCTGCCACCCTGCGTCCAGGGGCTGGGCCTCCTGAGGGTGGCCTCTCAGAGCAGTGATTAGGAACATGGTGTCCAGAGCCAGACTGCCCAGGTTCAAATCCCAGTGCCAGCTCTGACATTTACATGCCCTGCCACTTGGGAGAGTTACTATCCCTTACTATGCCTCAGCTTCCCTATCTGTGATAGTTAATAGTGAAGAAATTAGTTAAGCCATGAGAGCCTCAGTCTTAGCTAAGACATGGCCTGGTCCAACCAGGCCAGCGGCTTTAAAAGCCCACTGTCCCCTGCACATGCCCTGGGCTCTCACCCTGGAGCTGTCCTCAGTCACACTCAGAAAGTCCTCTCCTCCTCCCAGTGTCCTAAGAGTGTCCTGTCTTGCCTGGTGACGCCATTCACCCTGTCACCTGTGACGGGTTCTCTTCCCCCATCCCGTCTGTCTCCAGGATCTCACACCCACTCCTTGATCCCATCCTGATGCCCTAATGCAGGCTGGGCACCCCTGGCCTGACTGGTCCCCCTGCCGCGAGCCTTGCTGCCCTCCATCCTCTGTCGCAGAGCCCCAGGGAGCTCGCAGGGCGCAGGTCGGGCTCTGGACGCGCTGCCTTGGTGGAAACCCTGAAGCAGCAGCTCTTACCCAGAGGGCCAAATGCAGGCTGCCCTGCTTTGCTCCCCAACCCCAGCTCCAGGGCCTCCTCTCATACTGGGCTCTGTTTTAGCAGCTCCAACTCTCCTCAGTGTTCCAGAAGACACCCGGGGCTCAGTGCCTCCCCGGGACTCGCTCGGGACCTGGGGCTCGGCAGGCGCGTGCTGACTGTGGCCTGCTGGAGCGCGCGCTAGCGCTCGGCGCCTTTGCCCACGCCGGCGCTCTGCTCAGAACCCTATTCTTGTTTTCTTAAGGAGCTCGAGTCCACCGTTACAAACTGGCTCAGATGACCTGTCGTCTGGAAAGACTCCCAGGGGTACGCTCCATGCCCCTCCCCTGCCGTGGGACCCCAGCTCCTTGAATGGGCATTCATTGTCACATTGTCGCTTAGGGTTAGAGTGGATTCGGTTGTTGCTCTCTCCCTTCCCCCATCGGACACTGATTTCTTCAAGGAACAGGACAGGGTTCTGTTTTTCACTTAGATGCTTAATACAATGTCTGCGGAATGAATAAAGGGTGAATAGAGGAGTGAACGAATGAAAACATGTGCCTCTGCGTGGTCCTTTCCCCTGGACTGCGGACTCCTACATATCCTGCATGACGCCACCTCTGGGAAGCCCTCCCTGCCTTCCTCAGGCTAACACAGGCCAGACTTCTCTGGAATTGAGAGCACTGAGGCAACTGTCTCGTAACCAAGGTTCCCAGCAGAGCCCCACCCACTTTGGAGCCACCCAAGGGCAGGCCTCACCCTATTCAACCTGTAGCCAGAGAGATCCTGTTGGAACCCCAGGTGAGAACACGTTAGGCCTCTGCTCCAAGCTGCCCAGCATCTCCTCCCTCCATGTAAAAGGCCAAGTCCTTACTGGGGCCACAGGTAAGGCCCACATCTCCTGGTCCTTCCTCCAGCCACTCGGGCCGCAAGTGAGCATCAGAGAGGCTTGCTTAAGGCCATGACACTTGCTGTCCCCTCTGCCCAACACAAGTGTCCCTGAGATCTCCAGAGAGCTCGCCTCGTCACTCCCAGGCCTACTCAAACGTCCCCTCCCAGCAAGGCCCTCCCAGCCACTCCAACATGCCAGCACTCACCCTGACACCCTTGATTTTTCTTGCTTATTGTCTGTCTCCATATAATCATTACATGAGCTGTCTGTTTTATTTGCGTTGTGAAGGGATGTTTCTCCACCACCTAGAACACTGCTTGGTAAGCCGCAGGCACTCAGTCAATGTTTGCTGAGTGAATGAATGGGTCTTTGGGTGCCCAGGACTCAGCCTGGGGTCTGTGTTTTAAATTCTCACTGAGTACTTGATGGATTTGCATAGAGAATCAGACAATCTGGTGGGGCACTGGGGGCGGGTGGGGCAGAATGGGCACTCGTGGTGTGCGTCCCCCCCAGGCAGGGCCCACACAGCCTTGCACAGGAAGACAGGCCTCTGCGGGTCAGTCCTCCTGCCTGTGGACTCCTGTACATCCTGCAAGACACAGAGCAGTTCTTTCAGTGAAGCAAGGCCATTCTCTGCCCTTGGGCCGGATGCTTATCACCTGAAACACACCAAGCTTCTGCTACCCTTTGGACAGTGTACTGGGCTCGGCAGGGGGCTGGGCTCAGGGGTGCATTTCTGTAAGGTCAAGGCTGTGGGAGGGGAAACAGGCACTCAGCTCACTGCCAGCACAGACTCCCAGTCCCGTAGCCAGGGCAGCCCTTGGGAGAGTCTCACCCCAGCAAGTCCAAGTCCAAGTCCAACTCTGCCTCCCCTGCTCGACCATCTCAGAGCCCACCTCCCCGAGGGGCTGTGAAGTTCCATGAGAGACTATAGGCCAAGAGGCGAGCAGCAGAGGGGAGGGAGGGCTCGTCATTCTGAACAGCTCTGAATCCTGGAAGTTGCTGATATAGGACTGTCTTTTTCCTCTAATGGGTCAAATGGCATTCCCACAGGGCTGGGTGCAAAAGAATTGCTGTCTGAATGAATAAATGAATGAATCATTGAGTCCTCAGAACTTAGCAGAGGCTAGGTGCACACATTTCCAGTGAGTATTTATTGGATTGACTAGAACTGAAGAAAGCACAGGCCGGCAGGTGCAGACCGATGGGGACAGGTGAGGGCTGATAACAGACCACCTGAGGGGGCTTTGTCACTATGGACTTGTATTTGTCTGTCTTTAATCTTGATTGAGGATAATACATGGAGAGTAATCCTGCGTGTCTTCCCTCGCGTAACTACCGCCCAGACCAAGATGCAGATCACGTTCACCCCCCTGGAGGCTCCCTCTTGCCCCCACCCACTCAGCCCTCCATAAAGGGGAGCCAGTTGCTGACTGCGATCACCCTAGATTAGCTTCGCCTGCGTTTGAGCTCAGCATGAATGGAAGCAAACAGTATGAACAGACTCTGCTCTTCTATATGCTTTTTGTGAGCCTGGAGTCACCATGTGAATGCCGACAATTGGAATCTGGGTGTGAGAGCGTGCTGGCAGGTGGCATCCCCTGCAAAACGTGGGTTCCGGGGGTTTGAAGTGCAGTTAATGTCTCCTTAAATGAGCTGTCTTGAGCAGAATGATTTTCACCTTCTTTGCAGAGAGCACCCCAGCTTAAGAGCCGCCCTCAGTCTGACAGCAGAATCTTCCTTCCCCAGCCTGCATGAGTCAGACCCGGGCCTGGTGTCGTGTGTTGCTCTGGTCACGACGCTATGCCCACTTCCTCCAAGAAGCCTGCCGTGCCAGCCCGGCCCACAGCTGGCATCTGGCTGGGCTGCACCTGTGGGGTGGGTCTGCTCTCTCTGCACATCTAACACCCCCACCCGCACTGTGGCCCCTGGGCTACTGGAGTCACTGTGGGCAGCTTGGGGGTATTTACAGGACACCGAGCCACCCCACAGCCTCTCCTCGGGGCATTCAGGCTGCTTCTCCTCCCCGACGGGCAGCACGCATGGGGCTGGAGCAAGAGCTGAGAATGGGCTTTGGAATGAGACCCGGCTTGTGTCCCGGGCGGTGAGCCTGCCTCAGTATCTCCACCTCCCACAGGGGAAGTGCTCCCTGCGTCGTGCTGCAAGGATGAGCTGAGCTGTGCAAGGTGCTGGTGCATAAGAGAGTCTCAGAAGTCACAGTTGCTGCTGCTGTCGCTCAGCAGTACAGCTCGGTGGTGAAGAGGACGGAATCCGAAGCCGGGCAGCCGGGGTGTGACTCCCGCTCTCATCACTTGTTAGCTCTGGGCACTGGGCAGGTTACTTAACCTCTCTGTACCTCCGTTTCCCCATCTATACAATGGAAGGAAAGTACCTACCTCGCCGAGGATTAACTAAATCAATATATATAAAGCTCCTGGGACAGTTCCTGGCATGTAGTAAGGGCCATGTCAGTATTAGCTCTCTAATTTTAATATAACTGATTAACTAATAGTTATTAAATAATTAAATAATATTAAATCAGAGATGCTATAATGATAAGATGAAATAATATATAGGAAGTTCTTGAGACAACACACATAGTGCTTGGTACACAGTTGGTACTCACTAGATATTAGCCCTAATTTTTTTTTTTTTTGCTGGGTTGAGCGCCATTCGGTTAATGGGGATGTAGTAAGCACAGCCTGAGTGAGATTTGCCTCATGGATAGTCCTGAAAAGGTAAGGGATGACGGGGTTTTTTTTTTTGGTATCATTAATCTACAATTACATGTGCAACATTATGGTTACTAGACTCCCCCCATCATCAAGTCCCCACCACATACCCCATTACAGTCACTGTCCATCCCTAATTTTTTTTAATATTTGTAATTTGGATCCTACATGGAGAAGTGAGCAGGACAGCGTGGGAAGGAGAGGCAGGTAGGGTCGACAGAGTGGTGCGGGGCCAGCCTGCGCGCATCTTCCTGCTCGTGGGCCACTCGACGCCCACCTTTGATGAGGGTGGAGGGCCTCCTGAGGGTCTCTGGGCCCCAGCACCGCCCAGAGCATTTTGCTTCAGCCAGCAGGTATGCCACCAGGGCTTCCTGACAGATGGCCAGAAACAGTCTAGAGAAAGCAACCAGGTTTAAAAAGAAAAAACAAAACAGATAAGAGTAAATTTCCTTTGCAATCCTCCTCGGGAGATGGACATAAACTCCACTTCCAAGAATATGAAGGGCTTTTAAGGGCTGAAGATGAGTGTTTGCAGCTCCAGGAAAGACTGAACAAGAGGGAAGAGACATTGCCATTTTAGAGGTGCAGCAATTTTGATGAGAATTGAGGAATAAAAATTTTGAGTCTAAGGGTTGGACACCAAGGCTGCAGACTGCTGCCCTTGAGACGCCACTGCCTGCCTTTCTATGCAGCCACTAGCACTTCCACCTTAACTAGGACTGCCTTTGCCGCTGATGGCTAAAGGCTGCATTAACAAGCACCTGGCGGCCGGGACCCAGGGAAGCTAATACCCCAGCATCGACTGGTACTTGGAGTTCAACTGATTCCCTGACCCAAAGAGCAAGACAGCGTTACAGGGCGGTACCTCAGTATTCACCTGGCAGAGGTTTTTCTAAAGAATTTACACAAATGGAATTGGCAATGGAAACATTTTGAAAGAGAAGAACCTTTTATTGTAAAGCGCTTGAGGATATGTTTTGGTGTGATGGAGAATGCTTAAACTTGCCACTGGGAAATTTTTCAGGAGAAAAAGAAAGCATCTTCCATTCAAACTTCATTGGATTCGTATTTTAAGAAACCTTGGCTAGTCTGGCTCAGGCAGGAAAATTCCCCCAAAGGAACATTCCGTGACATGGCTTTTATATTAAGTACCTCATTTTACATATGTGATAAAAGTCTGTGAGAGCATACAGCTGGGTTTTATTTTCTTTTCACTTACTTTTGTGGTCAGTCTGGGTGCTTTGATTGTACAAGACGGATTTCGAGGAATGGAAACCTAGTGTGTAGATTGTGCTTATGGGAAATAAAGATTCAACGCTGGATGGCTCACAAAGACTTTTATCCAGGAGTCAATTTGGTTATAAGTCAGGGGTGGCCAGTAGTAAAACACTGACAAAAGGTGCCTGGGTGTGATGCCGGGGACCGTGTTCCTGGATTCAAGAATAAAGAGAACAAACTCCATCAATGTCGAATGAACATACGTATCCATTCATCTGTCTGAGGGCTGGAGACTGGCCCTGCTGCTTTTTAAATGTAAATATCAGGTTTATATATATATATATATATTTTTTTTTCCCCTCCCAAATAATAGAAAATTTGAAAAAGATAGAAGGAGATAATAAATCACTTATAGTTCCCATGACCACCATTTTAACATTTCAGTTCATTTCCTCCCAATATTCTTGTCTGGCCTCCTAGGACAGCCATAGCCATCTCTACATCTCTTTGGTATCACATGACCTTTAGAGGTTCCACATCTGTGCGTTTTTGACTCACTCAATTTGCTGTGTAATAGAATTCTCCCCATGTTTAATAACCCTCCTAATTATCAGAGAGTTAAATAACACATTTAAAAAAAAAAATCTAGGAACTGCTTCAAGACATTCAAAAGACTGCCTTGAACAGGAAGTAGGAGCGGGCTTGTGGGATTTAAACATGGCAGAGAAGAAGGAAGAGGGGGAGACATTCAGGTAAGAAAGGAAGGGAAGAAGCGGGGGAGTGCTGGGGGACGTGAGTAAGTGACTCGGGTCGCAGAGGGTGCTCACAGAAGGGGGCCCACCAGCTGGCCAGGTGGGTATGGTGGTGGTGGGGACAGCGGGAGAGGGGGTGACTCAAACAAGGACCCTGGGATACATCAAAAACGGCCACTGAGTGGAAAGAGGAGCTGACCGGTGCACGAAGGTGGGACACAGGCCAGGGGCCAGCAGGAACCCCCTGAGAGACTGGACCTCAGGGCCACAGGCCACGGGCCACAACTGGCCGCCAAGGTGGAAGAAGGGAGACCCTCCAAATGGTTAAGCAAAGGGGTCTCTCCACCCACCAGGCATCTGGCCTTGACTCACAGGCAGGAATCAGTGGGCAGAAAGACAACAAAAGCTATTTTTCATGCAGGAGGAGTTGGACATCAGGAAAAATCAGAGCCCCTTTGTATGACATGCCAAACTGCTGAAGCAAGAAAATGTCTTGGGTGAGGGCTCAGATGCGGGCCGGGAACAACACGCTCGCCCAGGGGAACCCGCCATCAATGTGCGCTTGTTATCAGGGCTTTTCAGAGCAAGGGCCGGAAGCGAGCGAGGGGCACCCTCCTCCCACCACGCGGCAAAGATGAGCTGGTGACACGGCCTTGGCTGGACTGTGCGGCCCCTGGAAGGGAGCCTGGGTGTCCTGAAATGTCCTCGGGGAGTCTTGGGGATCTGTTCTTTTCCTTGCTTGCTGTTTGGGCTGGAGGCCGGGGGCTCACCAAAGACTCCCTCCTCCAAGATGCAGCTTCACTGTGGGACCCCTTCCCATCGTCCCATGTGCAGGGCATTCTTTGGGTTAGCAAATGAGAGTAACTAGCAGCAGTGGACACTATTTCAGCCTCAAGCCAAGCACGGACATCTCATCTTGGCCCCAGCCAGCAAATCTGCACAGAGAGTGTTGCTAACACCCCCATTTTGCAGAGAAAGCAAGTGAGGCTCAAAGGAGGTGAAATGACTGGCTGAGGTCCCACAGCTGGTAGGAAGCACAGCCTACAACCAAACCCCAGCTCACTCCAGCATCTGTGCCCTCCACCACCACAACCCACTTCCTCTCCAAGATGCTCCTCATAAGAGCTGCTGGGCATTTCAAGTCGATGGGGAGGCAGACGTACGCAGAACCCTGCGTGCATTTTCCAATTTAACCTCCTGACGCCCCTATGAGACAGGTCTTATCAGAGCCCCCAGAAGAGGCCCTGACGGCCGGCTGTGTGGTGATGCTCTCCACACCCTGTGCTCTGTTGGGCTGCCCATCTCTTCTCCGGCAGGCTCCCTGGAAACTGAGAGCAAGTTCCCTGAGGGCTTTCTATACCCACAGCGGCCTGCAGGAAGCCAGGCTCTCAGCAGGCACCCCACAGAGGCTGACCAGTGGCAGAGTTGTAAGTAACACTGCCCTTTTAGGCAGTCCTGGTCTTGGGCGGTGCTGTGGGGGCCATGGGAAGAATGAGAGGGAGGGACGTCTGGCTCTAGCACCCACCTCTGTTCCCCAGCCCAGCTGCCAATTTCTATGCAACCTTGGGACCCTCCAGGGCCAGCTGTCCTTTCCCCCCTTCTTGTAATCAAAGTCATTTCCCAGGCAGAACAGGACACCCAGGAGTGGCTACGTAATTTGCAGGACCCACTGCAAAATGAAAATGCAGATCCTCTTGTTCAAAAAATGATTAAGAATTTCAAAAAGGTGACAGCAGAGCATTAAATGCATAAAGTCCAATTGCACAAGTCTCAGGCCCATGAATATAGCCCTGGTGACAAGAGTCACCTTACATCCTTTGCACATGGCAGTCCTGATTTTAAATTTTTTCAATCTCCCACCTCCCCCTGCCACCTCCTCAAAATGCCAGCATTTCAGGATCTCACTAACATCTCCTGTATTACCTCTTATACCTTCGACAAGAACAGGAAATCTGTTACCTGCTCTTTTACCTAGAGTTTGGTCCAGAAAATAGAAATGCCACCGTGCCATTTGTCCCATGGGGGAACTGAAGGCACTGGGGTTCGACATTCACAGCCTGACATCTGATCATGGGCAGAAGTTGTTCCATCCATCCACTCAGCAGGTGACTCCCACACCTGTGTCCCCAGGCCAGCCCTGACACAGCCCTATGGAGAGGGTGTGTGACACACCCATCTGAAGCCGAGGTCTCCTGTCCCCTTCCAACTCCCAGACCACTCCACCTCGGTTATGTGTCTTGGGAATCGCTCTGCTGTCGGGGGCTAGCTATCATTTTATCCCCATTTTACAGATGAGAAAACCAAGCCTCAGAGAAGCTAGAGCCACAGAGCTCATAGAGGGGAGAGCAGGATTCAAATGCAGGTTCTTCGAGCCCCTCCCCACCTGTCTTATTAGCCATCACATGGATGGTAACCACCTTCCCTGACTCTCTTCTGGACAGTGAAAGCTCGTGGTGGGGGACGTCCCAGAAGTGTGCACGGCTTCATAGATCAGGGGTGAGCTTGACTATCACCAGTGAGATGTGGCCCCATTAAAGGGAATGACATCGTCTGATTTATAAGATCTTTCTGGCTGCGTGTGAAGGGCTTGCATGGGAGGGCTTGCAAGGGGGAGAGCAGGTCAGGACACTACTTGGGGCATCCAGGCAAGAGATGACAGGCTGGGAGCTGGGGGAGAGCAGTGGCTGTTCCGGGAGGTGGAGCAGGCAGGCGTGGGGGGGCTGTATAGCATCCAGCGGGGATGTCACAGGAAAGGGGTTTTTATCTTGTCTCTGGGGTGGCCAGCTGGGTGCAAAGCAGGCTCTCGGTGTTTGCTGGATGGGGGACCTGATGACTGAGTGGGTGGGAGAGGGACAGGGTGATTCTCTCGGGCTGGCACCACGCTAGCCAGCGGCAGCCCAGCTGATGTGGACGCTCCTGCCGCCAGGAGGGCCTTGCTGAGGTGTCGGGCGGAAAGAGGCCAAGGCGACAGTGTTTCCAAGAAAATGAGCCCGAAGTCCAACGTCCTCTGCAGCGCCTCGCTGGGAGCAGCCACTGCACTTTCCACAGCACTTTTCAAATCTCCTTCCACTGGGTATTCACGTAACCCTCAGTGGGATGGGGTTGCGGGGGAAGGCGGCGGGGGGGGGGGGGGCGGGCGGACGGAGGGAGGATGGCAGGAGGATAGAGGGAGAGTGGAGGCAGGGATGGAGAAAAGGACGGGTGTCATTTGACAGCCATGCAAACCGAGGCTCTAGGAGGTGAAGGAATAAGCAGATTGTCCGGATGGTTAGTGGCAGAATTAAGATGACGCCACAGGTCTCCTGACTCCCATTAGGACGTTTCAACACTCCTGCACCCTGCCTCCTTGATCACAGCTGTAGCTTCAGCGTCTGCCAGGAAATGGGGTGCGGGGGCACAAGGCCCCGGGGCTGCCCTCACCACCAGCGCTGCCGCGGTGCGGGACCCTATTTCAACTCCTCACTGAGAGCCCTCAGGTTCTGATTCTTCGGTTCACAGAAGCCATTCAGAGCAGTTGTGCCTCTAAGAGGTGCTGCCATGCTTTCCACTGGCCTGAGCATCCCCAAGAAGGCTCGGCTTCTTCCGTGTTCCCAGACCCTCGAGGCCAGTGAGCTAACTGCAGGCCTTGCAGGCTGCAAAGGCTGAGTGACTTACTTCTCCAGGGAAATGTCCAAGGTTCAGGCAACATGGACATGGGGAGAAGGCTGTCCCGCCCTGAATATCTGCAAGGTACCAGGCCCCAGGCGAGTGTTTTCTCATATAACCCTCACAACAATCCCAGCTGTTGATCCTATGATGCCTCTATTTTACAATGAAAGAGCTAGAGTTCAGAGACGTTTGGTAATTTGTCTGGAGACACACAGCTGCCAAGCGGCAGGGTCTGAACTCAAACCGAGGTCCGTGTGACTTCAGTGTTGTCCATCTGATGCTGCCACATCCATGTGGACTAATGGGAGCTGGAAAGAGTGAGCTGGGATGAGTATGCCGCCCCGCCTGTCTCCCTGGGGCCACGAGGAGACAGCGATGCTGATAGCTGGTGAGCCAGGGAGGCTGACCATTTTTAGTTATTCAGTTTTTCTCTCAGGCTCCAGAGCTGGGCTTCAGTCAAGAAATTCCCTTTGGCCTTCTGCACCCTCATAGAAGGGGCCGTGGCACCGCGCAGTGACAGAAGCGGCAGACCTTGCTTCGGGTCTGCAATCCTCGGAGCTGGGGGTGGGGCGAGAGCAGCCCCGCTGAAAATCCAAAGCCCTCACAAGCCTCTGCACAGTGAAGACCTCCGGCTGGGGGACACACTCTTCCTTGAGGAGCCGAAGGAAGGAGCTGGGGTAGGCTTTATGGAGGAGGCTGGCTGGAAGGATGGATAGAAATCTGGGGTGGGGGTAGAAGTGGGGGTGATGGAGAGATCCTGATGTCCTGGGGGGGGGTTGCAATAACAGCCAGAGAACTCTCCTGCCCCATCACACCTGTGATTCCAGCACCCAAGAGCGCGGCTCTCCGGAGAGGGCCTGGCTCCGGGGAAGTCGGGAGTGGTGGGGAGGCCAGGCCTGGCTAAGAGCGAAGTCCCATTCTCTGTCCTCCCGCCAGCAGACAGCCCGGGGTTTTCGAGGGGAGGTACTGTCTGCTTTGCAAAGACCCTCGAGTTCGACTCCAACCCTGTTCTGACCCTGCAGAGACACCAGGGAGCTCTTGAAGGCAAAGAGGCGAGGGTGTCTAGCCCCCGCCCAGACTGCCGAAGGCAGCGGCCGACCCCTGGCCTCCCTCGCAGGCCGTGGCTGGCGTTTGGCAGCTCCGTTCCTCGCCTGGCTCCTGGCCAGCACTCACGAGTCTCGTAGGGCACAGAGGCCAGCGCAGTCCTGGTTCCACCCAGCCTCCTCCGGACACACATTCGGTTTGGGGACCACCTACTCCGTAGGTATGTGCTGGGTATTTCACATTCGCTGCCTCATCCTATTTCCCAGATATGTGAACAATTCAGAGAGGTTAAGTAACCTTCTTGAAGCTACACAGCTATCTGGCAAAACTGGGATTTGAATCCATCTTCTCTCCCCAAAACCTGGCTTCTTCTCTGCACCCCGTGTTGCCTTTTCAACAGAGTCCATTTTAGTGTGATAGAATGTCCCTACAAGGAGACATGGAACACATTTCTTCCAGGCCTTTGTATCAGGGAGAAGTAGCCTTCTCTTGAGCCATCATTTCCTTTATTAAATGCACCGTAGAGCTGGTCTGTGACCCTTCGTTTGGTCTGTTCTGTTCTTCTCAGCCCCCTGGAAGCCCAGAGACAAACAGTGGCCCTCGTCTAGTGATGCCACCAGCCTCTGCAGTGGGCATTTCGTGTGCCAACCAGACTCAACTGTCATCTTACGTTCCTACTTTTAATTTCCACCCCAGTCCGTCTCCTGTGTTGTTATTTACTGTGTCCCTTTCTTCCTTTCTATCTTTTTTGGTGGGAGGAAGAAGCGCCAAACAAAGTAAAATGGTTTTGATGTGATTTTTCACAGCTTTGAAGTTTTTCATATGAAATTGATAGGTTAGAAAAAAAAGTCCTTCATTGGGTACCAAGTCCTGACTTGCAGTTCAGAAAAGCTGGTGTCACGCAGCACTTCCCAGAGTGCCGTGGGGTGAGGGGCAAGAATCGTGGGGGGCTTGGAGGTGGAACTAGGCGGGGCTTGCTGAGCCCGTCCCGGGAGGCAGAACCAGCTTAGTCGCTTTGTGACGCTGTGCCCAGGAGTGCAGCCCGAGCACACATGCCCACCCAGGAGAGTGTCTTTGTTGCAGGGACAGGGGCTGCTTCTGAGTGCATCACAGGTTGACTGTGATGGAGACGAGGCGCTGCAGCAGGGAGAGGCCCAGAGGGAGGGAGTCCCTGCCTTCTTCTGCACTCCTTGCTGCTCACCTCATGCTGTGGTGGCTGCTTGTTGTCCCACCTTCACCCAGGTGCCCACCCAAGGGACAGCTGCACTGACAGAGCCCTAACCAAGCAGCCCCACCCCCACTTCTGCTCCCAGCTGCTCCCAGTGAGCTGTGTGACCTTGGGTAGGTCACTTTGCTTCTCTGGCCTTGAGTTTCCTGTGCTTGCGGAGGGTAAGGATTGGGCCACAGCAGCGGTTCTCACTCCCAGTGTGGACACAGGCTGGGTGTCACAAGCAGGGGAAGCCGGGTCCCCTGCAACTTGTTATTTTTAAGAAAGGAGTGGGACTGAGCCCCATGCATGCCTCCAGTCACCTAAAGCAGGTGCCATTCCATGTGTTTCCCTGAAGGAACGGGGCCTGCCCTGCTTCTCCCCACCTGAGTGAGGCTTCCCACAGAGCGGTGGTCCTCTACCAGAGGGTGATTGTACTTCCCCACCCCACCCACCCAGGGGACATTTGGCAACATCTGGAGATGTTTTTCATTGTCACAACTTGGTGGCAAGGGATGCTACTGACTTCCAGCGGGCAGAAGCCAGAGATGTCGCTGAGCGTCCTGTGACGCAGGACGGCTCCCCCAGCAAAGAATGATGTGGCCCCAGATACCCACGGGACCTAGGCCAAGAAGCCCTGGGCTGCTGCGAGGGGCGGTTTATGACTAACTCACGACACTTGGCACTATTATGAATGATTGTGGTTCTCCAGAGTCACGCGCTACAGAACTTTCTAGCATGACTTTTGTCTGTGGGGGCACTGAGCAGCAGTGTCAAAATCTGGGACCCCCACCTGCTCCCGCCCCATGAACACAGGCTTGATTTCCTCCCCTTCCCTGCTCCCGCCTCTCTTCCCCGCTTGGACAAGATACCCTATCGTACCAGCCGCCTTCGCCCCAGACCCAGGCAGCGTCCTTGATTCCCCGCCTTTCACTCCCTCCCGCCCTCCACTTCTCCGCCTCCCCGTTGCTGCCACAGGGCCCCAGGCCTCCCGGCTAGTCACCCGCAACAACGTCCACACCTGTCACCTGGTGGCCTCCCCTGCCCTCCAGAATCTCCATTTTCCACAAGCAGCCAGAGGATCTTCAAAAAACACAAATCAGATCACTTTACTCCCCTGCCCGTCACCCCTCAAAAGCACTGATCTGCTGCGCGCTATAAAGCAGGCCCCTGACCCTGACCTCAAAGCCCTCCCAGCACCTCTGGCGGAGATGGAGTCCCACCCACCTCCTCCTCCTCCTCCTGCTTCTCTCCCCCCCATCCTCACCAGGGTCTTTCTTGCCTCAGGGTGTCTTTTTCTCTTCCTGGAAGGTGTCTTCCTCGAGTCCTTCTCTGACAGCTCTTTCCCCCTGACCTCTCCCAGCACACCCCCAGATGCTTCTGGTCACCCCACTCACGAGCACCTGGAAGTGTCAGCTACCCCATTACACTGCTGGCTCCAGGAAGGCCAGGACCATGTCTCTCCTGCCCACTGCTGTGATTCAGAGGCTCACACATCTGACGCAGAGCAGGTACTCAGCAAGCATGTATTGAATGAATGGATAGATGAATGAATGAGTGAATAGAAGTGTACCCCCCAGATGGGGGTCTTATATCCCTTATATGTGTGTCTTAGCAGAAAAAAAGTTGAGAGCCACTGAATTAATTGTAATTAACTAATTATATTGGGAGGCACTCCCCTGCCATTCTCCTGCAAGCCCACGTTGAGGCCACTCTGAACCTGGTTCAGCCTGGAAGCTGCGGCAGGGGCTCTCTGGGGCTCGTGTGGCAGAGAGTGAGAGGTGGAAGGAATATTCCAGAACAGCCAGGCTCCACTTCCAGAGAGGAGACAGAGGCCCAAGGCTCTCTTCCCCAGCTCCAAGTGGGCTATGCTGTTCTTTGCCTCCATCACCTCTGAGCCCCTAGATCTGATACCTGAGGTCTGTTTCTACCCTGTGCTTCTAGGACTATGTCCCGGAAATCCCAAGATTCTCATCTGTCTGAGGAGCTTTATGTTAAAGGGCTTCTGGTTTTCTACTGAGCCTTTCTGAAGTCCTTCCAAAGCCAGCTCTGTAGTGAGGCCCTTAAATCAGACGCAGGGCAGGGGTCCGCCAAGATCCCCAGCTTCTCCTCACTAAGTCAGCTGGCTTCAGTTAAAAGGAGCTGATGTTTTTATATATATAAGAGAGAAATGAGTGAATAACAGAGGAGAGTAAAGAGACAGAACAGAGCAGGGCATTAAGGAAGGTAGACATGAGAAGGGACTGTCAGGACCCCTCCCTGAATGAGCAGGGGCGGGAAGGGAGAATGCGCCTGTTACAGACGGAATGTTTGTGTCCCCTGCCAAATTCGTACGTTGCAGCTCAACCCCCAGTGATATCTGGAAGTGACTAGGTTTAGATAAGGTCATGAGGGAGGGGTCCTCATGATGGGATTAGTGCCCTCTTAAAGAGAGACCAGAGAGGCGGCTCTGTGCTACGTGAGGACACAGTGACAGGGTAGCCGTGTGCAAGCCAGGAAGTGGGTGAGTGGATGCTCACCAGACACTCAGCCAGCTGGCACCTTGATCTGGGACTTGAACCCCCAGAACTATAAGAAAATAAACACTTGTTGTTTAAGCCACTGAGTCTATCATATTTTGTTACGGCAGCCTGAGCTGACTAGGACAATCCCCTTACCTGTCCCTGCCCACCTCTGTGTGGTTCAAATGAGGGCCAAGCCCTGGCTTACCGAAAGCCAGGATCTCCGACTCAACCTCAGTCGAGATCTAGACAGTGGAAGGCATTCCTAATGCTCAGGCACTATGGCCATCATAAGCCTCATTTTCTACACCTAGAAAAGGCAGAGAACGAATATTTACCTTGAAGTGTTGGCAATTACATGAACTAATCTAAGTCCTGCACAAAGGTCTTCAGTAAGCGGTGACTGTTATTATCAACACTAGAGGCAGTGGAGGGCGGGGGAGGTGACTGGCTGCTGAGCTCGGGCTGCGGGGAGGGAGGCCTGCTCTGCACCGGACTGGACAGGCTGCCGGTGGGTTGTCACAAGAGAAGATTGCAGGGTGCAGTACCAACAGTTTCTTTTGCTCCGTGTGTCCTGGTGTGAATAAAGTCTGGGCACACTGGTGTGAAAGGGGCTTCCCAGGTGAGGGAGGTGAGTGTGACTGGGGCACAGGAACATCACTGTCAGTGCTCAGAACGTCTCTGCACCTTTCCTGCCAGTGTCCAGGCTGAGCCGGCACGAAGCAGGTGCGGGGCCCCCCCCTGGCATCAGGGATGCCACCATAAGGCTCTGAAAGAGCTGGGGGTGTGCTGGGGGCAGCTTCATCTGTGGGGGACATGGGAGGAGAGGGGTGCTGCCAAGATTGAGTTCGGCCTGGACTATTTATTCTGGGCCCAGAACTCTCCTGTTGGCAGCACAGTGATGGGTCCCTGTGGCCTCCAGCAGCCCCAGTGGACACTCCGACACTAACAGTGGGCAGAGGGGTTTGGGGTGCTGCCACAGGCTGCTGCCCTCTGAGCTCAGAGTTTTTCTTCCCCTTTTGCTAGTTACATGAAGTCTTCTGTCCCGAGCGCATAGTGCATGCTCCACCATGCTTGTTCACATCCCATAGTTTGCCTAATTCCAAAATGCATTAGACATTGAACAAATATTTATTGGTGATACCTTTGGTCAAAAAGTCTACAAAGATTTATTACTCCTTTCCTGTGTCCCAGCCTTAGGCTGAGCATCACCAAAGATACAAAGAAAGAATGAGGTGGGGGCTGGGGGTCTGAGGTTAGGAGGAGCAGATGGCTGATTGTGGTGGGGACAGGCTAGTCCAGAACATGGTGAAGGGACAGAGGAACAGAGAGAGAGACTGAGAGAGAGAGAGAGACAGAAACACAGACAGGAACAAAGACAGAAATAGAGAAGAGAAAGAATGTGTTATGCAATGTGTGTATCAGTTGTACATTCTCACTTCTAAATGCCTTTATGCTGCCACCGGCCCAACCTCAGAGCTGGGCTCCACTGGGTAGTCAAGTACTTGGTTCTATTTTTAATGGCAACCCAGAAGCTGTTTGGGAAAGGGCAGCATGACATGGTGGGAAAAGCTTTGTAGAGAGACAAAGGCTCAAATCTGGCCTGCAGCCTCCAGCCTGGGTGTCTCTGGGCAAGTGCCTTACCCTCTCTGAGCCTCTGATCCTTCAGCTGCAGATGGGGGGTGGGAGCAGCCTCCTCTCAGGACCACTGTGAGCATGCCATGGGCTAACATTCACAGGGCTCTGTGTGCTTGAGTATTTTGACAGCTGTCCAGTAACTGTCAAATAGAGGCAAGAGCAGGCTTTGGGGGACAGATCGAGGCTGGGGCGATGCCAGCTCTGGTGAGGGTGGCACGGCAGTCTTCTGCACGTAGCCCTGTGAGACTGGGTGGATGTCTACGTACACAGAGGGCTGGGCTCTCCTGGCCCAGCACCATCATTTACAGGAAACAACCAGGAGACTGAACCCACTCTTCGTGAGTCGCCAGTAAACCCTTCAGTCTGGACGTCACAACCTGAGCTTTATCGGCTGCCTGCTGTAGTATTCCTTCAGTTTCAGCTCACAGGTTTCATCTTTACATTTTTTTTTTCATGTAATGATTTGGTACTTTTCTAGAGAACAGGTGGAAATAATGCATTTTACACACAAAAGCTGACATTGAGGTGACCATGCAGGAGGGAGTGGCCTGGGGCCCTTGTGCTGTCAGGGCTCAGCCTGGACACTCAGCTGGCAGGTGGGGGCATCATAGGTGTCAACAGCTGTCGGACTCTGCGATGTGCTTTTATGAGATAAGCTGGCAATTTCCACCCTGGTTGAGGGACTGTCAACAATGATCCTAGCTGCGACAAGGCACCCTGAACCGGCTCTCCTAGCCCTGGGTTAGACCCAGGCTGCTCCAGCCCTTGTGTGTGGCCCGGTTTGGCCTTCAGAACACCTGAGCCCTGAGGGATGACAGAGTTAGTCCAGTTCTCTCGGTGAGGTCCCCAGATGGCAATTCCCCTCCCTCTGCCAGCGGAGCCAGCTGCCCGGAGCAGCTTGGGGCTCTCCTGATGAGCACTGAGTGCAAACGGCTCGAGGCAGTTGGCAAGATGCTAAGTGCAGCATCAATCCTCATTAGGATGAGGAATTAATGAAGGAGGCATTTGAGCCACTCTGCAGAGGCCAGGCTCGCCGCTGTGGGGGAGTTAGCTCCAGTTTGCAGGAAGACCTGGGGTCCACGCGTGCGTTTGGGTGGTGACAGTGGCATAGCTTACTGTGCCACGAAGACAGCGCCCAGTGGAGCCTGTGAGGTAGAATGGGGGCATGCAACCCCCGTTCTGTGTCTAACTCAGGTGCCGTGGCAGGTAGTGACGTGGGTACACCCTCCAGATGCCAGGAGTAGGTAGGTGTTCGTGATCTGAGCAACTACACACCAGAAATGTTTTTAGAAAGAAAGGAGGGTGTGATCGTGGGCCCACTGATCCTTTGTGTGGCTGTTTCCCAAACTATTGATTGCATATTCCTGCTCCTCAAAGATGCCACTTAGCCCTGGCATTAAGCTCCAAATTGCAAAGGGCAAAGCAGCTTCGTTTGGGTAAGGATGTGGGGGACAGAGGTGTGCAGCATTCCAGTTGAGAACAGGCATCGTCTAGCAGGGGGAAAAATGGTTGATAAATTCGACCTCGCTAAACAGACCCAGCTTTATTTTACAAAGTCTCTTTTTAGGAGACAACGATCGCGGCCAAAACACGGGCCATCTCTTCAGGAGCTCCCTACCAACCACCACCAAGATCCAACCCCGCCGAACTATCTGCAGGAGTTGTAACGGCAGTAAAGAAGGTTAGGTGTGTGGGAGAACTTCCCGAATCACTGAGGGGCGGATCTAACACATGGGGAAAGGTTACGGAAAAGAGGCAACTCTGTCCAAGGATTTTTAAAAGGAACGCTCGGCAAACTTCCCCCATCTCTTCTCCAATCTGCATGCCAAGCCCAAGTGGCAGACCTGTCCACAACCTGGCTGGGCCAGACCGCTCCTCCACAGCCACCTGTTAATGTAAGTTCCGCAGCAGGGCGGACGAAGGCACTGGAGTCCGGCGCATTGGTCACGGGAAGCGCCCGCGACCCTCCCCCGGAGGGAGTGGTCTCCGCAGTCCGGGGGCACCGAGCCTCAGCCCCCAGAGGCGTTCCAAGCTGACAGAGCCCGCCTCCTCGCGCACCTGGGGGGCGCAGCGCCCCGCCCTTCCTGCCCCAGCGGGGCCGCCACGCCCCTCCTGAGCAGTTTGCGGTCCACGGGTCGCCCCTGCGCACCCCAGTTCGCCTCCAAGGTCTCCCGCAGCCTCCCTGCCGAGGGACTGTGACGGAGGGCTCGCTCCCCTAGTCGGGGAGGAGGTTCGGTGACGCTCCCTTTCCCCTACCGAGCAGGGAGGAGCTGGCCGGTGGCCGCGTGGAAGAGTAGGCGGCGGAGCAGGGTCTCGGTGGTGTCAGACTCGGGCGACTCCGTTCCCGCAGACTCCCTTAGAGCCCAGCCACGACTCCCACCCCACGGCCGGGGCCTGGAGTCGGCGGAGCCGCCCCGGCTCTCCCCGCCCCCGGCCGGCCCCGCCCCAGGATAGCCAGTTCCCATAGCAATCGCACAGACACCGGTTGCCAAGCAACCCCTCCCCCTCTACTCTCCCCTCCCTTCCCGTCAGCTCCCCCCAGCCCCAGCCTCCTCCCGCCCCCTCGCCAGCCTCCACCTCCCCCGGGGGCGCCAGCGCGGGCCCTTCGGGATCGCTCCGGTCTCGGGCTGCACGCGCGCGTGTGAGTTTCGGTGTGCTTCATTGTGTCTGTGTGCGAGGGTGTGTGCGTGTACCAGTGGAGAGTTTGTGGAATCGGTGTGTTGGGGGGGGTGTCTCCTGTCGGGAGGGACCCTGAGCTGGTGCACAGCTGGCCACGAGGGGACCCGCCCGCTCGCTCCGGCTCCTTTGTGTCTCGCGCGGAGCCAGTGCCGCGCCCACCCTCTTCCCGGCCGGCGCCCCGGGCAGGGTGTGTGTGTGTGCGTGTGTGTGCGCGCGCGTGTGATGGGGTTGGGGGTGCCAGGGCCGGCCGTACCTTCGATGCAGCACACTCGCCACAACCCGGAGTGGGTGAGGTCGCCGCGGGCGCGGCGGGGCGCGGGCCCGTCGTCCATCGTCAGGTTGGTGCCGTTGCAGATGTGTGCGTTGGAGTAGAGCCAGTAGTCGGTGCCGATGGCGATGGCCATGAGCGAGAAGGCGGCGAAGGCTCCGGCGGTGGTCAGCAGCATCTGCAGCCCGCGGTCGCATCGCACCATGGTGGGCGCCTCATAGTCCGCCGCCCGCCGGCCCGGCCCGCCGCGCCCGCCCGCCCTCCTCCTTCCTCGCGCCGCTCCGGGGGCGCCCGGGCCGGGGGGGCCGAGGGCCGGGGGGCGGCACTGCGCTGCGCGCTCCGACCCCGCGCCCCGGACGTGCCTGCTCTCCGGCCCCGCCGGGGCTCAAACTCCGAGGTGCGGCGGCGAGTGAGGGCTGCGCGGGCCGCCGGGCGGGCTGGCGGCGGCGGCCGGGGGCTCCTCCCTCTCGGCCCGCCCTCCCTGCTCTGCCCGCGCCTCCGCCCCGCGCCCTCCGCGCCTCCGCCCGCAGCCGCCGCGCTCCCGGCCCGCGCCCGGCTCCTTTCGGCGCCGCCCCTCGTGCCTCGGCCCCCGCTCGGTTTGCGCTCCTTTCTCTTCCCCTCTCCCCCAACCCGCTTTTCTCTCCGCTCCCCGCCTCTCCCCTCTCCGCGCTCGCGCGCGCTCTCCTGCCTTCCCAGGGTTCATTCACATTATTAGAGCGCAGGAAGCCGAGGCACGGGCTCCCCAGGAGGACCGAAGGGAAACCGCGTTTCCAGGCACCTCGCTCACCCAACCCAGCACACCCAGCCTCCCCTTACATGGCCAGGGGACTCTTTAATATGTGGGCTGTGTGTGTGTCCCTCCTTTCCCCGTGTGCATATCCGTGCCTTTACCTGGCGATGAATGTGTAGGCTTGAGGGTGGGAGTGGGATTTCCAGAAGCCCCAGAGGTGGGTCACATCTGGGAGGCGTTACTGGCCAAGCCAGGCCCGGGCCACTTCCCTCCTCCACCAGGTGGGTCCTGCCCCTGCAAGCCCCTCCAGATCCGCAGGCAGGGGCTGGAGGGCTCAGACTTTGGGGTTGAGGGAGAAGGGAGTTGTCAGCAGAGGTCATTTGGAAAGAACACAAGATCACTGAGGTGCTGAGGCTCTCGTGGGAGAGGGGCTCCCTTCATTACTGCGTTTCTGAGGGTACATCACTGGCAGTCTGGGAACACCCCAGTTGCGTTAGTTTCAAACATCCCAGCCCGCAGCTGCTACCCTCTTTCTTCTAGCTCTCCCTTCAATACCTTGATTTCTTTTTGCCTTTCTCTCTCCTCGAGCTTTACTGGCTTTCCTCTCCTGTTCCCCTTCATTGCCAGTCACTGCCTCAGGCCCTCCTGGCTTCACTTAATTGCCTTTACTTCAGGCATGATCCCAGCCTGGACACACTCCCTTCTCCTCAGAACCAGCCCAGGCTCTTCCTCCTTCAAAACCCAGCTCCAAACCCTTCCCTCCAGGACGCTCTGAGACCAGCACCTGCTGTCCAGCACCTTTACTTCATGCCTCCTGAAAGCTCACACCGTTGGCATCCGGATGGGTGTCCTTTGGGATGCTGCCCTGGACCCCCAGGAAAGTGAAAGAGGCATACAGACAGGTACTGTGCTTCTTGCAAGATGCAGCTTAAATCCTACCTCCTTTGTGACACCTTCTCTGGCCCCTGCCACCTTGAGAAAATTAATGTTCCCATGCTGGAAATGCTGGCTGCTCTCCCAAGAGATTGCGAGCCTTTGCCATGTCTAACATATAAGGTAAGTGCTTAAGAAATGTTTGCTGAGTGAGAGGTGTTTCTTAACCTGTGGAAAATTAGAGTCTGGTTGGGGGAAATAGAGCATATAAATAAAAGGGAAAAAAATCCAAGATAATATAGCCCGGGGACCAGACTGGTTAATTAGCATTTGTTGGCCCCTTCTCCTGCCTTTGAGGTGTCTGTTCATGTACCAATCCCCGCCCCCCGCCCACCCAAGTCTCAAAGGACAAGAGTCACCACCTTTGTTTTACTTTCACCCCCCCAATACCTGGTCTGGGGAATCTGCACACAGCAGGTGTCCAATGTGTGCTTGAAGGTGCATACCAGGTGTGAGACCCCTCACTCTGGCTCAGAGCATGGCTATCTCCATCTGTCCATAAATTCTGGCTTCTGTTCTCAGAAGCTCCCAGAAAAGTGGATGTCAAGCTTTTCTCTTCTTTTCTTTCCTTCTTCTTATTCTTTTTTAAAAGAGCATATCTTTTCCTCAAATTATCTCAAACAGAAGGCCAACATAAATAAAACAGGTCTCCCACCAGTTACCCCTGCAGATAAGAGCTGGCATTGCTCTGGTTGAATAGGGTACCCAGAGTGCCAGTACCCACCCACCCACACCAGCCCCTGCAGACCCCAAAGCACCTCTATGGGACCTAAGGTTCCAGAAATGTGGTTGAAAACTGACATCCTGAGCCAGCTCCTGGGTCACTCGGGGACATTCCCTCCACCCAGTCCTTGCAGCCTTTGTCAGGGACTTGGAGAGAAACAAATGAAAGTGGGATAATGGATCTGGCATGGTTGGGGAGGGGCAGCAAGTAGCTTCTCTCAATCTCCTCTTAGGTGAAGGAGATGAAATGGGTGCTAGGGCCTTCCTCTAAGCACACAATCCTCACGTTTATCCCACGGAGACAGAACAGAAGTCTGCAGTTATCAGAGCCCTATTAGATCAGCTCCCACCCCTCCACGCACAGAGGGGCATGCTGGAGAGTTCAGACAGTACTGGCCTAGGAGGCAAGACAGTCTCTATCAAGTACTGGCTCCATGACTGACTAAAGGGTGATCTTGGACAAGCCAAAACCACTGGGGAGAAAGACACCTCCCCAGTTCCCCTTTTAGAGTTGTTCTGAGGGTCAAATTAAGTAGCCTTGCACACCGCACATACTTAGGGACTGTTTGTGGAATGAGCAGCAAACACTCCCTTCAACCTTTTCTTGGAATCAGTGAGCCAGACTCTATCTAGGGGATGTGTATTACATTTTCTGTATTGTTACTATTCTCTCCTTAAAACACTGGGGGAACTCGAGGCACAGAGAAGTGGAGTAACTTGCTCAAATTCTCTCCCTTGGAAGATCCCAGCTCAGATCCTGCTGACTTCAGGGCAGGGTTTTTCAAGGACACTAAATAGCTTCTTTGTCCTGGTCAAGTTCTGCTTGACTGTGTTGTTATTATTACCTATTAATTTGGGGTGGGGAGAATGCGGACACCCAACTGGTAGCCATGCTTAGTCCTGAGATGGTGAAGGTGTAGACTGTGGAGTCAGATAGGACCTGTGCGCTGTGAAGAGTGCCGAAACAAACTCAAGGCAGGCTGAGACCATTCATCATGCCTGGGCGAGCACAATTGAAATCTGGAAATTTCTGCTCAGCCGGATTAGAGAACTCTAAATGGCAGTATTTAACTGCTGCCTGAGGTCCCTGGAGTCTCTCCCATGTGACACTTCCAGATCTGAGGGACGGATGTGGCCTGTGCCTGTTCAGGAGGCTCGTGATTGGTCTGGTTCTAGAGAGGCTGGACGCTCAGAGGAAGTTTGACTCTTTGGGGACAGGACAGGTCAGCACACATATTACTACCTCTCTAGACAGCTGAGAAGGTGGAGATATTTAGACCAGTCCTCCAAAGCTGTCTTTTTCAACACAGAGTGGATACTTGCTCTCTTAACAGATGATTTGAGTAATTACCACAATTCTTCACTTTACTTTGGCTGTGAAGACAAAGCTTGAATGAGTTCAGAACCCTCTGACAAGCCCAGCTCCAGGGTGAAGCAGCCGGGCAGTAGCCCTGGAGAAGAATACGGCATTAGGCTGCTCATGCTGCGTAACGTGCATGTCAAAGCTGCCACGGAGACTGCATTTGTAATCACAGGGAGAAGGGAGGGAGAGGCCCTCTGCCAGCTAGGGGAGCGTGGCTCCAAAAGCCTTTATTAAAAGCTTTGCTTTCCCCCTTTGTCCTCTAGAAATAATGACCTCTGTGTGACAACTTTTTGTAATATCTCATTTCCATGCCCAAAGCAGATGGTTCTGCTGATTTCAGAAGGCTTAGTAGTGGGGGTAGGGCGTGTGATTTGGGGAGCCTGGGAGATACCTTGGGTGACAAGACATAAAGAATGATTTTGAGTATCTACAGCAGAGGGTCAGGGGTGAGTCTTAGAAGGTTCAGTGTGGAGGCTTATTTGCGACCTCTCCAAGCGGCTCAGCGCAACGAGAATTCCTCCAGATCCTGGTACTGACAGCCTCCCTAACATCAGATTATGCACACTGCAAGAATGACATTTTTCTTTTCTTCAATATTTCAGTAGGTTCCTTTGAGGAAGAGTGCAGATCAGAAAATTCTACTTGGCTTTATGTATTCAAGCTTATTCCATTTCATTTGCTTATCACTTATATTCCATTCAAGGTGGTTGGAGCCAGATATGCATGCAGTGTTCATTTTTAGCTCCGCTGCAATAAAGTGGTGGCATGTGCACCATCCCCACACCAGCCCAGCCCCCTGGAAGTGCAGGGGGGAATGGAAGCAGGACTTAATGAGTGCCTTCTGGGTGAATGATTCATTTACTTATGACAGCAACCATGTAAAGTGGATACCTTTACTCCCATTTTGGAGAAGATGAACCTGTAGCTAAACAGACAGTAAGTGACTGAACAGGGATTTGAACCCAGCTCCGCTTGGAACACAGTCAGGCTCTGTCAGCATCTAAAATGCACCCACTGCTGGGAGGGTGCAGAGGTGCAGGGTCTTCAAAGTCCCTCTGTCCACATCTGCTTCCTTCCCCACTCCTCTTTCATTTCATTTTATCCAGTTGAAATCAGGTTCAAACGACTGTCAAAGTCACATGGGGATGGAGAGGTTATAAAGGGCTGTACCTTGCAACCCAGGTGGGGTGGAGCAGGTTCTCCATTTCTTGGGCAGGTAGGAGGTGAGCTGGGCTGATGGCAGGTGCTGGAAGCTACCAGTCTTAGGAGCCCACCCTCCTCTTCCCTCCTGGCTCCTACCCCCGGTGCCTGTTCTGGTGCTGGCCAGAGTGGAGGGCAGAGGGCCAGCTCCTGATCCCAAATCCTCTGGCCGCCACCCTATCCTGGGCCTTTTCCATTCACTGTCGTAGGAGGAAAACACAGTGTCCTGCTGTCAGTGTTACATCGAGCAAAACAGTGAACTGTGAGTGAAGTCCGTGTGGGCTTGTTCAAGAACTGTGTTTTCCAACTTGATCCCATTAGGGGCTGTGCTCCATCACCATGCTGGGCAGTCTCCCCCACTAGAATTTGCTGTGGAACCAGCCCTATTGATGAATATATTGATATTTATGGCCTGACTTGGCCAAAAGCTTCCGGCCCAGCACGCTTGACAGTTAGCTGGTTATTCTGAGAACATTCTTTTCAAAACACTCGACAGGACAAACAGGGTAAGAGGTTTCTTTGTCCACAGCCAGCCTCTGAAACCGAGCCGACTCTCAAAGGGTTGAGAAGAATACTCCAAGGAAGAAATCAGTGGCACAGGAGGCGGAAACGTTTGAAAATTGAGATGGGGAAGATGGTCAATGACAGCGCCTTCTGCAACTAATGTACATCACTTGTGCTTTTGCAAAAGTGGAGCTTTAATTCCTAAAATATAACAACCTTGCACAGGAGCTGGAAGAAGAAACAGTGTTTCATGCAGAATTTTCCTGCAAAGTGCCAGGCGGCTGAATGAGAGGTCTGGTTCAGGGTAGGTCTGGCTACTTTCCACTGGTGAACCACACCTTCCTTTTCATCTCCTACCTCCACCAGCTCTCCACTGCCTGCTGGGGATGAGGGCTGCAGCTACTCCTGGCCCCCTCCCAGCTGTGCTTGCTGCTGGGTGGGAGGGCTGGCTTTATACTGCTGATGTCATTCTGAATCAGGGATATCCATGGAGTATCTGCACTCTGCCTGTGTTGGTTGTTCCTGCTCATTTTGTTATCTAAGAGCTGCTGGGTCTTTACTGCTTTTCTCTCCAAGGTCTTTTCTTATGAACAGAAAAGGGAAGGTCATTGGATTCAGGTTGACCCAAGTTTCTAGTCCTGCTCTGCCATTTGCTGCTCTGTGGCCTTGGACTAGTGGCTGAACCCTTCTGGGCCTTTGTAAAATGTGGAACCAAGCACCTGCCTCTGGGATTGTGTAGATTAAGAAGCCCAGGTAAGGCACTGACACAACAATGCGAATAGCTGATGTTTACTGAGCGCTTCATAATCACCAGGCTCCATTCTGAATGCTCACCATATATAACTCATTTGGTTTTCCCAAAAACCCTTTGAGACAGGTACTATTATTGGCTTCATTTTACCAAAGCAATAATGGAGGTTATGAAACGTAAATAAGTCATTCACCAAGGGATGTGCAGAAGGGAGCCTGATTTTGAACCTCTGCAGTCAAACTCCAGAACACATGTTTTATAGTTTTGATTTAAATATGTACTTAGTAAATGGTAGCTTTTATTATCTGGCTTATTAATACTCCCAGCAATTAAATTGATGTTACTCAGTATCCTCATTTACTAATAATCACTGACTTCACCAGACTCAAATTTCCTTCGTAATATAGACCATCACCGGATACCTTCTGCAGTCCACACGGTGCGGCCTCCTCTGTCGGTTCATTTTGTCCCCTGGGAACCTACAAATGTGGATCTTCTCAGGGACAAGGACATTGTTAACATCACTGCTGTCCATTGCCAAAACTCTCTGAAATCTTCTTGTGGCCAGAGCTGAGGCCCCCAGAGGTGGAGGAGACAGAGTAGAGGCAAGTCACACAAGGCGATCACGGGGCCCAGCAGCCCTCACCCTCACAGAGCTGTTGCCGGACTGCAAGATGATGTGTGAGGAGGTGGACCCAGGCAAAGTGGTCTGACATCACCACATGTCAAGAGCAGATACACATAATATGAAACAAGTACTGATTGTATGGATGAGTGACTGCTCAGGACTTTGGGGGTCTCTTCAAGTGGTCTGCAGAATCCCTGGGGTCTCCTTGGGCATGTCCTTCCGGAAGTACCTGCTTTTTGGCATGGCCACTGTGCACCTCAGGGCCTTCCCCATCCTCACCCTGTTTCAAGGCAGCACTAGACAGAGTAAATTCCCAAACACTTGCATCTGGCTCTGCACTGGGCTGGATCTGGTAACAGACCATTTCCAGATAAACAGGGGATGGACTTCCTGGAGGAGATATTTTAAATGCTTTAGCTCTTTTACAATTCAAGGAGAAACATTCTTTGACTGGTGGGGTATCTTTAAAGTGTTGTCACCTGTGGGATGGCACCTGCCAAGGACTGAATTGCCCAGAGCAGAGGCAGTTCTGCAGGTAACAGCACCGTGCATCCGAGAACCAGGTGTTCCCGCTCCTGCTTCCCTGACCCACCTGGTTGGGCTCCTCTGCATGCCCAGGTTCAATAGTCTCTTGTCTCACAAGATGGGTTTGTGATGGATTAACAGCAGCTGTAATTTACTGAACACCTGCCAGGTACTTTATAACCAGGAAGATTGTTATTATCCCCATTTTATAGATGATGAAACTGAGGCTTCAAGAGGGCAAGTAACTTATTCAAGGTCAAAGTTAGTAAAGGTCACAGAAGAGCTAGTATTCTAGTCTAGGCCTGCCTTTCTCCAGGAAACATGTTCTTTCCATAGTTCAATAGTTTTCAACCCTGGATACTCTTTACAGTGGCCTAGTAGCATTTTAGAAATATAAGCCCCACTCTCAGAAATTCTGACCACTCTGGAGTGGGACTGGGCACCAGTATTTTTTGAAGCTCCCAAGTGATTGCTAATGTACAGCCCGGGAAAGTATCAGAGCTCAAGGCCGTGATGCCTTTAGTTCCAAGTTCTCCAGTAAAGTGTGTGGTTTTCCAAGGGAATTCATCACCAGCGTATGCAGCCTGAATCCGTCTCTGGGGTAACTAATCAGCCGGGCCCCTGGGAGAGCAGGGAAGGCAGCTGTTAAAGCTGGTATGATCTGGGAGATTCTACAAGGCTCTTATTGACACTTCTGGCCCCAGCATGGATCTTGCTGTCCTGCCATTTGTCTGTCTTCCCACCCAGCAGGTGGGAAATGCCCCGTAGGGAGAACAAGGGAGGGCTCTGGCTCTGGCTCTGGCTCCAGAAGACCTCCTGGAATGGGAGAATTTAGGGATGAAGGGACCAAGCCAGCACCTTCTCCTCCAGCACCTGCCCTCCGGTAATTGGGATCTGCCTTGCGGAGCTGGTCGCACCCAGGTGGTTTACCTAGTAGAGTTGGGGAGCTTTGGCATCAGACCAGAGGGCTTGAAAAGGAAGGGAGGTGGGTGGGGGTGCTCACGAGGGCCCTGTGCCTGGGGGCTTGAGGCTGTAGGATGTCAAGTGGTGGACTTACCCTGGTCTCTGGAGCATCCCAGAGCCGAACTCCCGGGCTGGGGGCTGCCCGACTGCCTGCCCACGGCTCCTCCTCCTTCTGCCTCGGCCAATTCCCGGCAAGCCTCGGGCTGCCCTTGCCAATGGAGCCAGATGCTGCTTTGGGGAAAATACCTTCTGGAGTTTGTTGTCTGAACCCTCCCAGTTGACACCCACGGTGAAGAAGATGTGTCAGGATAAATGGAAAATCTCTTCATAAATATTTGAAAAAAGGCAAAAAGGAAAAGAAAAAAAGAAAGAACTAACCTCAAACTCCCAGCATTTGGGAACATCTTCATGATTGCTGCGAACAGATGGGGATGCAGGTCGTTAACATTCATCAATTTGTAGTGCAATCCCAGTGAGAGCAGGTGGGAGCCCTGTGCTGGGTTCTGGGGCTGCCGGCAGCACGGAGCGCCTTGGCTGGCCCTGCGGCTTGGGGCAGAGGACAGAGCAGCCCAGCCTGCTGGAGGAAAGCCGAGCACATACAGATGCTGGGCTGCCCTTTATCCATAATGCATAACGGTGTCTTTAAACTCAGCTGCCTTGGGACTCTGTTCCAGGTGGAGCACAGGCTAAAGTGGCCTATGGGGAGCCCCTGGGAGAGGAGTAAGGAGTCCCTAGTGGCTGAGGAGCTAACAGGGCAGGGCTGACGCCCAGACAATGAAGAGAGAGTGGCACGCTGAGCTGGCAGGCCCTGCGGGAGGGCCACCCACCTCCCCCAGGCTCGGCTCAGGGGACTCAGGGCATTTTAAAGGCAGGCAGTGTAGTCAGCAATCCCGAGCCTCCCCATGAAAGGGGCCTTCTCAGGCTCCATGCTCAGGGAAACTCACCCCCCAGGGAGAGCACCTCGGCCTGACCCTTGACAGTACCACTCCCACCACAGTAGCCCCGGGAGTCCCTAGAGACAAGCTGCTGCCCCACCCTGAAGGGTGCCTGGCCTCTGGGCTCCGCATCTGCCCTCCTGCACGCATGCAGACTCACTTGCCTGATGCACGGGCCTGCTTGGGGCCGGCAGATGGTGTCTTCATCCAGGAGGGGAGATGGACAGTGGGGGCAGGACCAGTCCTGGGGAGGACTTTCTTCAGTGGGAGAGGTTGTGTTCCCTTCTAAGTGTTGGTGCCTGTGGTTAACTTGGAAAGGCAGATGTGTTCTGAGACCTTTGAAGACCCCATATCACCTGCAGGAGGTCCTCTCTGTTCTGGGACTCTGCCCAGAGATGTGAGCACACCAACAATCCTCCCACTTCTCAGCAGCTGACATTCTTTGGTTTCCACAGGTGGTGCCATCACAATAGAAAGGGGCCTTCGGCACAGGTCGGCGTGTGAAGAGGAGGCTGCCGTGGATCCTGGTGTGTGTGGTGAGCTGTCTGTCCACAGGGATGGGATGGAAGGTCAGAGGGACCTTGACCAGCAGCATTTCTTGTTGACCTGTGCATTAGGCTTCTTCAGAGAAACAGAACCAAAATGATTCAGAGACATTTACAAGGAGATTTATTGTGGGAATTAGCTCACAAAATTATGGAAGCTGAGAAGTCCCGCAATATGCTGTCTGCAAGCCAGAGACTCAGGAAAGCCAGCGGTGGAATTCAGTCCAACTCCAAAAGCACAAGAACCAGGAGCTGTGATATCTGAGGGCAGGAGAAGATGCACGTACCAGCCCAAGAGAGAGAAGAAATTCACCCTTCCTCTGCCTTTTTATATCTCCCTCAGAGCTTCCAGAAGGGGCCAACCTTACTCACACCTGATTTCAGACTTCAAGCCTCCAGAATGTGAAAAAATAAAGTCTTTTTGTTTTAGTTACCCAATTTATGGTAATGTATCACAGCAACCATAGGAAACCGATACAATGAGTATTTGAGGGCCCACAGGTGGGAGGGCCTGGATTCATCACTCAGAACACAGCAGAGAACAGGACAGAGGAGGGGACTCAACTGAAATGTCACCTTTCCAGAGCACCTTTCAGTTTGCACTGAGTGCCTCTTCCTTCTTTCTTATGTACCTTTCTTCTTAGCTCTTATCCCCACAACTACATAGTGATTTGAGGGTTACTGTGGTTAATGTCTTTTCCAAGCCTGGCACACCCTAAGAGGGCAGTTTTATTCCATTCTGACTCTCATCCGCCTTAACATAGGGCCTGGCGTGTAGAAATGCCCAATAAATATTTGTTGAATGAAAATTTAAATGAATGGCTTGCCTGAGCTGTATAGGGGAGGACAGAGTAAGGAGCCCACCCCTTCACGGCAAACTTTCTCCAGGTCCCACAAATTTATCATCTCAAGAGAGCGGGCTTAGAAATGTAATTACTTTGTTTTTCTCTCTCCTCCAAAAGCCTTGTTTTTAAAGTTCTTTTTTTTCCTTTTTCTCTGTGGAATCAATATGCCTTAACTCTTAGGGCAACAGAAGGGGAAGGGGGGCTTGGTTAAGAGCATGCTTGCAAAGGTCAGACATCCAGAAGGAAAAACTTCCCCATCAAACGGAACATCTGATGAAAGTTAAAATGCCCTTGCAGAAATAAATTGGTTGCTGTAGCAACTGGTCCTGGTTCTCCCCCAGCAGAAAAACACAGAAAGCAAAGAGGGAAAAAAAAAAAAAAAAGAGTCAGCTACCTTTGGTCTAAGCTTGAGAGAAAGAGCTATCCAAATAGAATTCCAGGACAATATTGTGAGACGTCTCCCTTACCAGCATAAACTGATGTTTGCACGCTTAGTTCAGTTTGGGTGATGGGCCCCCTTCGTCAGCCTGCCTTACCGTTTCCCCTTTCTTCCTGGCTGGCTCCTGGGGGGGCAGCAGAATGTTCAATACCGGTCAGGCAATGCCTCCTGTCCCTCTCAAAGTTGTACACCGTCTCCTGTATGAAATGCTCCCAGAAACTTGCTCCTTTAAAGAGATCCTTTTCTGGATCCTTCGAGAATGAGTAATCAGCCTCTAAAAGACTCACATTGTAAATTCAGATTTTTATCTATATATGGTTTTTGAGAGTGGAATCCACCCACTTGTGCTTGGAGAGTTCACCGAAGGTATCAGAGTGGGGTGTGAGCTCTGAGGGGTGATTCCCCATGTGCATTTGGGGCTCACGGGGAATGGAAACCAGTTGCGGAGGCAAGGACACCCACTGCCTGGCCGCAGGAGGGAGAGGGCAGGCCCCACCGCCTCGCCGTGTTGATGAAACGTGGCGGGCCCCGTGAGTGAGCAGCCCAGCCTCAACTGGTCTTCTCCGGGCACACTTTCTGTGGAGCATGTGCTTAGAAAGAAGCACGTTAGAGGAGTTTGATAGTGGGGAAAAGGCGCAAAGAATATTTGCGTTCAAGGCTCTTGGTAGGTGATGGTCCAAGGTGTTTGCAGTTTATTTCACTTATTCATCTTTGCTCCACACGCTGTCTGTGGGAGGCAGAATAGTGATTTCCCAAAAATGCCCACATCCCCGTCCCCAGAACCTGTGCATATATGACATTACATGATGAAGAAGAATTAAGGTCGCAGATGGAGGAAAGTCGCTAATCAGCTAGCCTTCAGATAGGGAGATTAGCCTGGATTTTCTGGGTGGGTCCAATATAATGACAAGAGTTCTCTAAAGTGGAGGAGGGATGCACATGAGGAGGTCAGAGTGACCCAAGTACAGAACTGGAGCTGCCATTGCTGGCTTTGAAGATGGAGCAAGGGGCACCCGCCATGGAAGGAAACGGATTCTCCCATAGACCCTCCAGAAAGGAATACGGCCCTGCTGACACCTTGATTTTAGTGCAGGGAGACCCATTGCAGACTCTTAAGTTACACAACTGTAGGATAATAAATTTCTGTTGTTTTAAGCCGCTGAGTGTGCAGTAATTTGTTACAGCACCCTGAGGACAGATACACCCTCCAAGTGCCAAACCCTGTGCCAGGCTCTGAGGAGACAGAGTCAAATGGTCCCACCCTCACCGGGTCTGCGGTCCAGAGAGGGGAACAGCTGGGAAAAGCAGCACCGGAGACCTGGAGACACAGTGGTGGATGCTCTGGGGCGTGGCAGAGGGATGCGCCCAGGGGGCCTTCCCAGGGCTACGTTTGAGGAATGCACTTAAATGACTGGCTAATGAAAGAGGGCCTAGGAAAGACATCCAGGATGGAGGGAGGAACCGGTGGAGGGGCTGGGAGTGGGTGCCCAGGGGCGCAGTTCTGAAGCCGGCCTCCTGAACCAGGCTAAGCAGTGTGAATTTCACCTGGAGGGCTGCAGGGGCGTCTCCAAGGGTTGTGCGCTGGAGACTGACATATTTTGATCAACCTGACCAGAAAAATCAGCCAGAAGTAGAGCATGTGAGAAATAGAGCCAATGGATAAAAACAAAAGGTTAATGAGGCATTGGGCTGAGGTGGGTCATACTCCGGGAAAGAGCTGCTTTCTCCAGGGGGCTCTGCATTCTCCTCCACTCGCCCCCTCAGTTCCCATCCCCGCTGAGTCCAGATCCTTGGTATTTCCTGACTTGCTTCAAAGAAGTCATCAGAACTATGCAGGCAGGCCTTGCCCCCATCCTCACCTGCCAGCACTCCCCTCTTCCCAATCGGCAAGGGCACTAAAACAAAAAAAGGCAAATGGAAAATGAAGCCGTGGTCACAGGCAGAGCAGCAGGCTTGCCATCCCTTCATAAATGAAATGTGAACTGTAAAAATGGATTATTTAAGGCATAATCGCCATTATTTTCAAATATAAAAAAGCAGGGATGAACGCCGTGATGGATTAAAAGCCAGAATGAAGAAAGGCAATTAATTTCGTGAGCCTACTGCAAAAGCAATCCCTGTGGAGGTGGAGGGCTACCTCCGGCCAAGCCAGGCTGCAGCTGGCTCTGCGAGGCAGATACCCCCTCAGCTTGGGGTCTACTCTGGGGCCCTCGCATCACAGGCTGAGGCCTGGGCAGCCTGAGAGGGAAGGAGCAGCAGGTCCGGTTCCCCTGTGCTGCCAGGGGGCACGGTGTGGGCTCTCAGGACGGCCTTGGCTGTGTGTTTGGACTTGCGTGGCAGCCACAAGGGCTGGTCGGGCAGGTGGGAGGCCAGTGGAGGAATAGAATCTGGGCTCTGGAAGGTTGAGGTCAAGTCCAGGCACTCAGCTAGGCTTCTTGTCCTCATCTCTACTTTGAGGGGGAGCCCAAGTTCATTCCTCTCATGATGCAGCTCAGGGTCCCCCACCTGGGCTCAGTCCTTGTGGGCACAGCCCCACTGTCCTCTACAGCTCTAACGGGATCCTGTCTTGTCTGTATTTCTGGGTCACCACAATAATATCATTTGACGTAGAGCTGCCACACCCCCGGGAACTATAGTATAGGCTCTGCAAACATGACCTCGTTTAACCCCCAATGACCGCTAGATGGGCGTTGCTCCCAGTTACAGGAGCAGCTTGAGGCTCAAGGTTTCCCACTAATGTGCAGCTGTGGCAGAATTATGGTTCACATCCAGGTCTCTGGCCTCTCAAGCCAATTTCTCTCCTCTGTGCCTCTGGCCACTGTCCCAGACTCTACCCCACAGCCTCCAGTGAGACCCGTCCTAGGCTGGGGTGCTCTGAGAGGGGAGATTACTGGTGGCCCTTTCAGAAGCAGCATGTCCCAGCTGCCTCCAGAGCTGGGTCATCTTCCAACCAGCCCTGTGTTCCACGTGCATCCATCCCGTAGTCACCAAACTCAACAACAGAATGCAGTAGAGAGGATGGGCTCTGCTCCTGGTGGGGGGCCCATCTCTTCCCCAGCTTCCTCTCCTGAGAAGAGAGGCCATGGAGGAGGAAAGCAGCCCTTTATGTCCCAAACCCCTTGCTGATCCCTCCTGGTCCCCAGGACACGCTGTCTGTGTTTATTTTCATGCCTTGTCTTGAGCTCTCAGGACACGTCACTCGGAATTGAGTAACACCATCCTGACACTTGGGTGATTCGTGCTCCCTGTGACAGGCGCTTGGGAAGCAGGCATGGCCTCTGCAGCCACTGGAGTCTAATTGATTTAATACACCAGCTAAGGAGCTGCTGTTTCCTGAATGAAACCTGAAATTGCATTGACTCTACCGCTGCAGCTGAGAACAGTCCAAATGCATAAATGGAGGTGGTGCTGGGATTGCAGTGACTGTCACGGGAGTTAATAATTGGGCCTTTGATCTGTTGTCTTCTGTATCTCCCCAAAGGGAGGTGCGAACATGGGGGAGAGCAGTGAGCTGCATGGGAGGCTCTTTAGAGGGTGACAATGGCCGCTTGTGAGAGAACAGGTCTCCCCTCTATACCCCCCCACCACACACACACACACACACACACACACACACACACACACACAGGGCTAAGATCATGGGCATTCTATGAGCAGCTCTCATCTAAAGAGAACTAACTGATTCCAATATTCATTTTACTGGGTCCTATCATTCTTTACTATGCCTTCTTTTACAACTTGGGAGGCTTTGGCACCGAGCTGCTGTGTAACAGGAGGGCTGTGTAATCCACACGATAGTCATTCATTCGCCAGCAGGACAAATGGCGATCTGGGTCACGAGGAGGATGCCCGGCTCTCACCCTGTCCCTCTTCTTTTCCCATCTGAGGCAGGTGCGTCCATTGCAGGGCTACATGGGCCACCTTCCCCTCTGACACGAAAGAGGAAGGCAGGACTCCTCAGAGGCATTGCGGAGATGCCTCTGAAGCCACAGCCACCTTTCCTGCAGCATGCCGAGACAAATGGTAACATTTGGGGGGAAAATCGTGCTTCAAGATGGTTCCCCAGCGGCAGGTGGCTTGAGACCAAATTTATGTAAGGAGAAAGGAGTTGGCTCTGTCTGCACACGGGCAGGGTGTTTTCCTCCCCAAAGCTGCTGGGCAAAGTTCCAGGAAGCCAGGTTATTAGGCAGATTTTCAAAGAGAGGTCATTGCTGTTCTCTCCTCCCGGCAAAGACACAAAAAGTCAGCTCTGCCCTGCAGCTGACTCCACAGGCTCCTGGATGCAGAGCCGCATTCACTCACTCACTCACTCACTCACTCTCTTACCCCACACACATTTATCAATTCCCCGCAGCGTGTCAGGCTCTGGGGACATAGAGAGGAATAGCACACTTGGCCCTGTTGTCAAGGAATTGACTCTCCAGTAAGGGAGGAAGAAGAAATTGAGCCAAGAAAAAGCACTAGAGCGTGGTGCAGACAGCGGAAGAAGCAGGTGCAGAGGAGAGAGTGATGGAGTCCAGGCCTCTGGACACCTCGCCTGGGGTGGAGGGTGTGGGGGACCGGAGCGCAGTATGCAAAGGCCTGTGGCGTGACACCAGATGGTGACTTAGGGAACTATTAGCAGAGGTTCAAGGAGAGAGGAGGCTGAGGTTTGATGAGGCAAATCATAAGGCTGTGCCCGCCTTGCAAAGCAGTTTAGGTTGTATTCTGCAGGCAATGGGTAGCCCGTACAAGTGTTTAAGCGACAATGAGACACTACCCAATGTGCCATGCATGCATTTTAGGAAGTTCTCTCTGTCTGCAGCGGGGTGAGGCTCCGCAGAGAGAGATGGAGATCATGAGCCCCTGACCTGTGGTGTGGGCATGAGCGTGGTGAGGAGAGGAGACAGTGAGACGCCAGGGAGTGAACTTTGCTCCCAGGATCCTGGTTTGGTGAGCTGGGCAGGTGATGTTACCTGTCTCTTTAAGGATGCTTTTCAGCAGCAGGGGATAGAAACCTAATAGTGACTTAAGCAATAAAGACATTTAATTATCTCACATATTGGAAAGGCTGGTTTAACATCTCAATAGTATCATTAAAGACTAGGAACTTCCCTTCACTTGCTCCCCTATCCTCAGGGTATTGGCTTTTTTGCCCCATGGTTGTAAGATGGCTTCTGCAGCTCCAGACATTTTCATGGCATTCAAGGCAAGAAGGCAGGGAAAGAGGAGACCACCGCCATTGGCAGTTCCCTATGATCAAGGGAAAAGAAACCTTCCAGAAGCTTCTGCCTACGAGTCAATATCCATCCGTAGCTGCAGGGAGGCTGGGAAAGTGAATTTTAACTTTTCCGGCACCAATAGTGGAAGGCAGGAAGGAGGAAAGGCATTGGGAATGGGTTCTGGGCCAGGAGGGTCACCACGAAGACGGAAAGAAGTTAAGGGGAAAGGCAGTATCGCCCCATGCCCTGGGGTGAGAGATGGGGGGCTGGAGGGAGGGAGCCTGGTGCGCTGGCTCTGGGCCGGCCTGCTTCACATCCACTCCTTGTCCTTCTCCTTGCCTAGTCCCCAAAATAATGGCCACTGGAGGCCCCGATATACAGGGATGGAAAGATAGGGCAGCAGACGGGTGCTGGGTCAGAGGAAAGGGGAAGATGGAAGAGGTGTCCTGAGTTCGACAGGGAGGAGAGGCCTGGATGGAAGGGATCCATGATGGGAAATGTCAGTTGGCTGGGCTGCGGGAGGACACGGGATGTAGGCCCAGCCATCCCCAGGCTGCGCTGGGCCTACAGTCGCTTGACATGCTGGAGCCGGTGCTGATGGACCTACAGTCACTGTTCATACAAAACAGTACATTCGAGATGTGGCAGTTGTCCTGGGTGCCTTGATTGATCGAGTGAAGAATCAAGGCAGAATTTCTACATTTGCATTCTCTGCTTGGTGACCTACAGCTTTGCTTCTTGGGCAGCTGCTAAGACATAGCTACAAAGATTAGACTGGAAATCTCTGAGAAATCTTAGTGAATGCATCCCAACAGAAGTGGCTGGAGCTGCCAGCCAACACACTGCTGCTGCTTGTAGAGGAGAAAGTCACTCACACTTTAGTAACAATCAGAGCACCTACATCGCGGTAGTCGCTGGGTATGTTCACTAGAACGCCAGCTCCCCGAGGGCAGGTGTCTCTGTCCATTTTGGTTAGTGAAGTATCTCAAGCCCCTAGAACTGCGACCAACACATATGAGGTGCTCAACAAATGTTAGCGGAATGAATTATTAACTCATCAAAACTGACAACAGCCCCGACGAGGTAGGTTTCGTGATCATCTCCATGTCACAAGTGAAGAAGCTGAGGGTCACACAAGTGACTAATTGCCAGAGCTGGACACCGTGACTCAGAACCCAGCACCCAAGTCCCCCCGACCCAGAGAGCCATCTCCTCTCCTTTGCCCACACTTCTTTCCTTTGTGGCCATATGCTGCTGCCTCCCTTAGTCAGTCTGGAAATTTCCTCTGCAGGGAAATTACTTGACCATCCCCATTCAGTTGGTTTTATCAAGGACCTACTGTGTGCCGGACGTTGTGTCAATGCTGACCTTGGCCTTCAAGGAACTCCTGGGCAAGTGGTATTCACACAGATAGTTTGGAGAGGAGGGAACACCCACCCGTCAGAGACAACTGCGCATGCGCACAACTCTATGCGTGATTGGAAATTTGAAAGTCGCCTTGTTAGCATAAGGTGTAACCAATCAGAAGAGACCACACCCTATATATTCCGTGTTCTGCGCTGCAATAAACGACTTCCTGCTTCAACTGGGCTCTCTGTGGCGTCTGATTATCTCCGGGGACGGTGGAGGCTGCGAACGGGCGGACAGTCGGCTCTTACCTCCCTTGCTTCGCCTTGTCGCGGCGTGCCTCTCCCTCCCTTCCTTTCCCTCCGCTGGCCCGGAGGGTCACAGAAAGAGCTAGTAATCCTGACAGTGAGCAAGACCAGCGAAAGAGAGGCTAGAAACCCCAACACCCACCCCCATGGATAATGACAGCATCCCCAAGCTTTCAACATCAGCCAGCCTTGTTCACTTAGGTTTGTTTACCACCTTCAGTAGAATCAGAAGTCAGTACTTCCAGACCTCTGTCGCATCGCCCAGGGTGGCGGGTGTCAGCTGGTGGTGACCCTGGGGCATTCGTTCCTCTTTCTGTGGGCCACAGCATCTCTCCAAGGACCCCGTCTCCCCTGGGTGCAGCCTGGCGGGCCTGTGGATCTGAGGGCCCTGCCCCCTGCTGGTCGAGGAGCGAGGCTCTCCAGCGGTTGCTGTGCATATGGCGACCCCTCTTGGTGCTGGGTCCCTGGAGAAGGGCTTCAATGGTCGCAGCCCCGCTCACCAGCCCCTCTGGTTCTGTCCCCATCCTGAGGTCTGTGGATACCCGCCCCCACCCCCACCCCATCCTGTAAGCCCCTTTCTGCAGAGTGTGCCAGAGTTGCAAATCTGTGGCATGAAACCACAATAATCTCCCTGATGTACACAGGGTTGTAATTCCAGAGCTGGAGGACAACCCAGAGACCAAGTGATCCGACCCTTTTATCATATAGATAAACAATTTGAAACCCAAGAATAAAGTGGAAGAGTGGGAGTAAAGCCTGGAGAGTGGGCCTAATGGCAGACAGTCCTGAGTGCTTTCTGTGAGTCAGCCATTTCTCCAAGCATCCTGACAACTCAACAAGCCAGTGCAGGGTTAGCATCCCCGGGCTAGAGAGAGGAGACAGAAGCGCAAAGGTGCCGAGCAACTTTCCCTGGGCCACACAGCCTCCAAGGGGCAGGGCCGGCGTCGGAATCCAGGCCGCTTGGCTCCAGGCCCAGCTGTCCTCTGATGTGCTCTTCTCCCTCCCGTGGCTTCTTCGGGGCAAATAGCTGCAGAGTGGGAGCTGGGCTCCTGGGGGCGGCCCACGGTCAGACACGGGTTCATTGACTCTGTGTTTGGTGGGCTGACATCACACTCACCAGAGTTTCATTCCTCCTGCCCTCCTTTCCTTCCTTGTTTTTCTGGGTCTGGTGGGGAGCTCCTCTGTTTCGAAAGCTGTTTCTGGAAGGCCTGGTGAGCATCGGGGCGCTCAGATGTCTGCAGCCGGCCACATGAGTCAGCCTTGCCACCATGGTCAGAGAGGGACCAGGCCTGGGACCCCACTGGGCCAAGCCTCGGAGTCCCCACAAGATGACTGGGGAGCAGCCCTGACCTTCTGCTGGGGGCCCTGCATCCACCCGATTGCAGCGTAAGCCATCGGGTAGGTCCCCCAGAGCAGTTTCAAGGAGGTGGCCCAGCAGCAGAGGTTTGCTGACCGGTTGGTGCTAACTTCGCCCTGCACCAGAGGAGTCCCTCATCCCACCATGGAGTCCCTCACCCACCATGGAGGCCCTCACCCCATCATGGAGGCCCTCACC
>JAQQAC010006923.1:30862444-30955612 GCA_029783875.1 Phataginus tricuspis
CTCACCCACCATGGAGGCCCTCACCCACCATGGAGGCCCTCACCCCACCATGGAGGCCCTCACCCCATCACGGAGGCCTTTGAAAGCCTCCTCACCCTACTCCCCTTTTCTGCCTGGGTACCCCCGCTGTCGCGCCCTCAGCCTGGCCTCGCACAGCCTGCCTCCTGAAGGAAAGAGACCCCCTCCGAGCTCCATTTCTGTTACCCGCCCCCTCCAGTTGGGCAGGCCTCTCCCAGAAGACGAGGGATGAGTTCCAGCCTCACTGAGGCCTCCAGGCCCAGGTGAGAGCTGAGCGTCCTTCCCACCTTCTCCAGGAGGCGAGCCCCCTCACCAGCCAGCCTTCTAGGGGCAGTCGGAGCAGCCTCGCATCAGGAGAGGCTGTCCCTCTGGAGTGGGGTCCTGACAGTGCCCCTTAGGAAGAATGAACCCCAGGATTTTGCAGAGGGGTCTTGCATTCTTTTGGGGAAGCAGAGCCAAGGGCTTATGCTCTCTTCTCTGGAGGGTGGGGGCTTTCTGGTTATCTCCCCACACCATCACCACTCCACAGATACTTAGGGAGAGATGACAGGGTGTGTGGTAATGCACAAGGCAGGTCTCACTTCTGGTAGCACCGAGCAGGGCAGACAGGCATCCAACACACAATGGCAGGCGGGGGCCGTGAGCATCGTGGCGCAACATAGTGGGTGGCGGGGCGGATCCAGCAGCCAGGCCTCCCTGGAGGTGGCGAGACATTTAAACTGACGTCTGCGGAGACTGGTGTGTTTTGGCAGGACAAGATCAGGCAGGGTGGAGAGAGAACTGTCCAGGCAGAGCGTGGGCTCCCTGGCGAACTGAGCAAAGGTCAGAACTGCTGCAACCAGAGTTCAAGAGGAAGAGGGGTGAGGACAGTTAATTCAAAAATCAACCGGATGCCTAAGTATTGTAGGTGCTGGGATAGAAGGAGCTGGAAGGTTGGCTAGATCGTGGGGGACTTGTCATTCAGGGTACTGCGTGGAGTTGGGATTGGCAGCGGTGAGGCTGGAGGCAGGGAGGCCCCAGCAGGAGGCTGTTGTCATACCCAGATGAGACATGGGTGGCTTGGACTAAGGTGGTGGCAAGAAACTAGAGGGGAATGAGTGGATCCATGTTTAGGGAGAAGAATCAGTAGGTGGCAAAGGGAAAGAGACAACATTCAGTACAAACTTGGCTTCTCTGAGGCCCGCCTTTCTGGTCTCCCCTGGTGAGCTTCAGTGAAGCAAGAATGAGGTGTCCCTTCTAATGAAGGGCAGTGGCAGCCTAGGGACTGCAGCCCCCTCCCTCCGTTGCCCACGGGAGAGGTGGCACCTCCTGCCCTGGAGAGCACCAGCCCTCTCCTCCTTTCCTCCCCACCAGAGTCTTGCTCTGTCCCCCGGACTTGGTGTGTCCCCCTCAGTGGTGCCCTCCAGTGTCCGGCTCCCCACTGTCCTGTCGGGGAGCGATCCTCACAGGGACCTGTGAGCGCAAGGTCACAGCTGATAGCTGAGCCTGACGCCCCGCGGGGACATGCATTTGCTCTGGTGACCTGTGAGCAGTGATTACGAATGCCGTTGCACACTGAATAGACTACAGTACAGCGTGAACATAACTCTTATAATTCTTCCCTCCCCAGAAGTGTAATCACTGGGAGTTCGGCTGACTTGCCGCCTGTTCAAGCGGCGGTACTTGGGAAGTCTGCGTGCTGCTGATGCAGGGCTGGCCCGGCTCCGCTACTCACTGGCTGCGTGACGCCGAGCAATGTTTTTCATCTCTCTGGGGGCCTCGGTTCCTCATCTGAAGCTGGGAAGGGGTGCAGGACCTGTCTCCTCGAGTTGCGTGTCCGTGCTCAGCACGGTGCTGAGGTGCATTTACTGGAAACATGGTTCAGACCCTTCCTGCCTCCGATTCCACAGCCGGTACTGAAGTGACAAATGTACGTATGACGACTTTCCAAGGAAATCTCTAAGAACCTGCTCCACCGCCCCGGCACCCTCTCATCCAGCCAGTTAATAAAACACCAATGAGGCAAGAAGAGAGGCCGCCCTCTGGCGGGCGGCTCACTGGTTGCCAGCGCGCCCCTCTCTCCCTGCCAAGGTCGCCCATTCCAAAGGTTTCCCAGGAGCCTCCGGATGTCAAAGGGAGCCCCAGCGTCAGACCCCAGGTCCCAGGGTTGGTTGGAAACTATGTTGCTGCCATCAGAGCTGTCTCAGGGCAGATGCCCAAGGATGCCCCGGAGGAAGGCAGGCTGGATTTCCCTCTGCTTCCCCCTGTCAGAGGACCTGAGACCCAGGGCTGTTTCGGAGGACATTACAGTGTCTGCCAAGCAGGGTGTCACGAAGATGGGACTAGGCGGATCTGGAGACACATCCCAGCTCACTGACAGTGTGACCTTGGCCGGGCCACATCACTTCTCTGAGCTCCAGGGCCCTTAACTGTAAAATGGAGATCACACTTCCTGGCCCTGGGGCTTTCGGTGCCTCATCCCAGTGAATCCTCACAACAACCCTGGGAGATTGTCGTCTTCAGCAACCCCATTTTGCAGGTTAGGAAACGGAGGCTAAGACAGTCTCATGGCTAGTAAACATCAGATGCAGAAATCCGACCTGGGCCTGTCTGGCTGTAGAACCTGGGCTCATCATCACAGGCCTTTCCACCAACACAAGGATTCATTCGTCGTTAAAGCAGAGGCCCCTTGGCCGGCAGGTGGATGGTCAGCCAGAAGGTGGAGGCAAGGCCCCATGCCCACGGCCTGGGCACCTGCCGTCTCTGAAGGCGCAGGCTCCAGCCAGAGCCCCTCCCCAGCCCGCTGGAGGCGAGCTGCGGGGAGATACACTTGGCAAAACACATTAGCATCTTCCTCTCTGCTAATTAGTTTTGTGAAAAATTATTTATTTATCTATTTATTTTCACCAGAGAGCAACAAGGGCTGCGGAAATGTGGTGACATGTTTTCCATGAAAAGGACAGGGAAGGAAATGGGACTCACTGAGAGGCTTAAATCACCTCCCATGTGGATAATGAACAGGAATCTGGGAGGCTGATGTGAACGGAGGAATAGCAACAACCCCCTGGTATGAATAAGATGGGGCTCTCGCTCCCCAGGGGTCTGAAAAACATGCCCATGGCTTGGGACAGCGGCTGCCTCAGGGTAACCTGACCAGTGGGGCCTTGAAGGCCACCCCCGCCTGCCCCAGGCCCCTGTTCCTACTGTTCCCACTTCCTGGAATGCCCTTCCTCACCTCATCTGCCCAGAAAGTACCTCTCCCATCTTTCAAGTGCCAACCGAGGCAGCACCTCCTCTGGGGAAAATTTCCAGAAACTTCAGAAATTTGTATTCAGAAACTAGAAGGCCTCTTCCCTCCGAGGCGAGGCCGTTTCTGGGCCACAGCAGCGCCTATAGATATGTTAAGTCTGTCAGCAGTTTCCAGGTTCGTTTCCTGACTGAGCATGCAGGGTAAATGCTGCCTGGAGGAGGGACCACTTCTGTGAGGCGATGGCTGCAGGCTGTGCAGGTGGAAGAAGGCTCCCGAGGAGGGGCCTCTGAGCCGGGGGTTTGGTGGTTATGGGGTGTGGCCAGGTGGCAGGGAGGGTGCTGCTTAGCACCCGGCATTGCCTGACCCACATACCCAGGGGTCTTCCCTACTACAAGTACACTTCCAGAAGGCGGGAGGAAGGTCACATGTGACACTGGGCCCTAGTCTTACACTGGCATTCCTTGGGGATATGCGGGTTGGAGAGACCTCGCTAGCACAGGCATTCACTGAATACTTGCTGAAGGAATGAGTGAAGACATTGTGATAAAACCAGAAGACACTGGCCCAGAAGTCAGCCCAAGGTCATGGTTCTCTGTGTGATGCTGGACCAGTCCTTCACCTCTCTGGGTTGCAGTGTCCTCACGTGCTGATTGAAAGTTCAGGCTAAGTATGGTCTCAAGGATTCCTTCCATTTGTCACACTGAAGACTGTCCTTCCCATGTTTGGAGAACTTCCCACATTGTGAGTTCTCCGACTCCCAGCCCCAGGTAGAAACCAGAACTCCTTGCAGCCATGGCACTGTCCCAGGACCTGGACTCCTCCATCAGACACACACACCTGCTCCAGCCTTCCGTCGGCAGAGCAGTATTTGGTGACAGAGAGATTGCAGTTTATCATTCAGGGGCGAGAGGCAGACTTTCAGGAACAGTAGTGGTACCGGTTCCGTAGGACACACTTGTGGTGTGAGCCAAGGTGCTTGTGTTGGTAGCAGGAGTGACATCCTGGATCTTTATTTTCTTGGAATCTATGTTGTAATGTGTCCCTCAGCATTTATATATGCAGACCACCACCAGCAGACCCCTTAAGGTGGGAGCAGGTTTAGGGTGGGAGAAATCTATGCTTAGGCTCTAACACAGAGCCTTGTGAAAAGTGGATACTCAACAAATGTTAATGAAATGAATAAATGAAAGAATGCATGGATGGTGTCCTTTACGCGTTTCACATTTGTATATCTCGCTAACTCTTTGTGAGCTGAGATGGCATCATCTAACTCTTTTGGGTTCTTCCCAGCCCCACTGTGGTAGACAATAGCAATTTCCTAAAAATCTATAAGGACAGAAACTGAGCTAATAAAATCTCCTTCATAGGTTGGTTATTGAACAATCTGAATGAGAGAGAGAATAATAAGTGCTTATAGGAGGAACTCGATAAGTATTTGACTGTTACGAAGAGTAACAATAACAGTAATAATGCCACTTATTGGTTTAGCTGTCCTGACTGTACAGAGCTATTTATTTCATATATTATTTAATGCTTCTCTTCTGTTAATATTAATATATAATTTATATCAGTTAGCTTTGGCTGTGTAACAAACTACCCTAAAACTTAGTGGCTTAAAACAATCATGATTTATACACTTCAAATGGGTAAATTTTATAGTATGTAATTTATATCTCAAAAAATGTTTTTTCTTTCAAAACAAAGCAACAAAGAGATCCTGCTTTTTGCTCAACATATTAAAAGCTTCTATTTTCTTTAAAGACAATGTTTCTTGGGCTCCCTGAAGCCCCTCAGGGTGTCTGAAAGATCAAAATTATTTTCAGAATAATACTAAGATGTTATTTGCGTTTTTCACTCTCATTCTCTCACTAATGTACAGTGGAGTATTCCAGAAGCTTCATGCTCTGTGATATTGCAACATATGGATGCAGAAGCAGGTATGAAAATCCAGGATCTTTTTTAAGTCAGTTATTAATGAGACTTGCAAAAATGTAAAAATAAATGCCACTTTCCTCATTACATTATTTTGTTTTGTAAAACTTGTTTTTTATTAATAAATCATGTATATTAACAATAAGTTTATTGTTATTATGTTAAGTGAATTGATATTTTTTAAATCTCCATGCCTTAATTTCTAAAATAGTTAGTATTGGTAAAAATAACCCACATATAAAAAGCTCTTTGGGATCCTAAATAATTTTTAAGACTATAAAAGAAGCTCTTAGACTAGAAAGTTTTGAAAAATGCTTTTTTTTTTCAGTTATACCTTTTTTATTTTATTATTTATTTTTTTAGTAAGGTATTATTGATATACACTCTTATGAAGGTTTCACATGAAAAAACAATGTGCTTACTACATTTACCCATATTATCAAGTCACCCCCCATACCCCAATGCAGTCACTGTCCACCAGTGTAGTAAGAGGTCACAGATTCACTGTTTGCCTTCTCTGTGCTACACTGTTTTCCCCATGACCCCCCCACACCATGTGCACTAAACAGAATACCCCTCAATCCCCTTCTCCCACCCTCCCCACCCGCCCTCCCACACCCCTCCCCTTTGGTAACCACTAGTTCCTTCTTGGAGTCTGTGAGTCTGCTGCTGTTTTGTTCCTTCAGTTTTGCTTCGTTGTTGTACTCCACAAATGAGGGAAATCATTGGCACTTGTCTTTCTCCACCTGGCTTATTTCACTGAGCTTAATACTCTCTAGCTCCATCCATGTTGCTGCAAATGGTAGGATTTGTTTTCTTATGGCTGAATACTTTTCCATTGTGTATATGTACCATCTCTTCTTTATCCATTCATCTACTGATGGACACTTAGGTTGCTTCCATACCTTGGCTATAGTAAATAGTATTGCAATAAACATAGGGGGGCATATGTCTTTTTGAATCTGAGAACTTGTATTCTTTGGGTAAATTCCTAGGAGTGGGATTCCCAGGTCAAATTGTATTTATATTTTTGAAAAATGCTTTTGTAGAATGATGTGACAAAGCCTTAAAAATAGAGCTTTTCTTTAACCTAGCATTTCCATTAAAAAATAATTTGTCCTAAGGAAATAATCAGTGATATATATCAAGATATTTTTGTAAATATAGTCATCAAAATATTATTTAAGACAGCAAAGTGTTAAAAACAATGCAATTGTTTACCCATAGGGGATTGTTTCAATAAATTACAATGTAATAGAGTATGTACAGTTAATAGAAAAATTACAATACAATAGTAGTCTATTGTAACAAAAATGTTCCCAATTCATTAAGTTAAAAAGGGGATATAATTCAGGGGATTTTAAGATCCCACCTAAGAAAAAAACAGTTTATCCACATATGCATAAGACAAAGAATATAGAATATTAATGGGGGTATTATGGACTTTCAAAGTATTCTATAAAAACCATGTTTTATTTTCTTAACTGAAAAGTGGAGGAAATTTTATTAAAGATGAAAAACAATAATGATTTCTTTAGGCTACAATTTTGTGAGTTGGCATTTTGGTCTATGATAATCTAAGTAGTTCTTAGATAAACTGGGTCAGACTCAGCCGATGTTGGTTGGGTCTCGGTCAGATCTTGGCTGGGCTTACATATGTGTCTGTGCTCAGCTGCCAGTTAGTTAGGTGGTGGTGTCTCTGGAAGCCAGCTGGATGTTGGCTGGAGGGTATGGGGGTGACATGTCAGTCATCATCCAGCAAGCTAGTCTGGACTCCTTCACATGATGGCTTAGGGTTCTAAGAGCAGCAAGAGCAGAAGGTGCCAGGCCTTTTAAAGTTTAAGCTTGGAAATCATGTGTCACTTCCATTGTATTCTATTGGTCAAACTCCAGCCCAGATTCAAGGAGTAGTGAAACTGACAACTTCCTGTCCTGATGGATGAAGTTGCAGAGTATTGTGGTGCTTTATGCAGTCTATCATATATAATACTGAAGAGTCATTTATTTGACAAATATTTACTCTAAGTGACCCACTGTGCTAAGTACACTGTCTTTGCTGTCAGTGGGAAAGAGACATATACGTCTCACCTGAGTATAATCTCACCCACTCAGAGTGCCAAACACATAGTAGATGCTCAGGGAATATTTCCAGAGGGAGGGATAGAGCTCACACAGCCTCAGCTCCTCCTACCAACTACACCAATAAGCTTTGCTCTTATTCCTCCTGGCATGGTATGTCACATTAAATCATTCAGACACAAATTCACATGAAAGCAAAGAAAGGGTTCTTCTAAGACAAACAATACGCTGAGTTGTCCCGGGGTGCAGCCTGATCCAGTGCAAGCAAACTGCTGGCTGCTTCACTTCATAGGGGAGAGAAAACACAAAGATCTATTCATTTAGGAGACAATCATTATTCTGGGTTTAGACACAAGCAGACAGGCATATGAAAAGGATACATTTTTTTGATGTTACCACTGATACCAAGTCTAGACACTCCAGAAGACAGCCTTGCTGGGCTGAGCTTCACGAGCAAGCTTCAGAGCAAGGGGGGGCCAGGGGGGAAGGGGGCTGGGGAAGCGTGTGCGTCGGGGTAGGGGGAGGTGGTGAGCTTCCAGGCTCTGAGAACAGAACACAGAATGCCTCTGAAGATGCTGGTTTACTCTAGGGTTTTTATTTTTAAAAATCGATGTCTTCTTCTCCAGGGAGAAGGTGCTTGAGCAGCTGCTTCCGAACCTGCTGTCTCCATCTACCTCTCTGCTCTACAGATGCTGAGGTGGCCAGCCACTGAGACGGGAGCACAAAAGCATGACCACCATCTGTGCCAGACTCTTCTTCCCTCTGAAGAGCTCACAGCATCTCACGGAATACAGAGAGAGGAGCCCAGAAAAGACCCTGTGCGGACCTGGTCCTCTTGCGGCCAGTGGATACAGAGTACATTGAGTTTCTTGTAAGGCAAAGAGAAGAGCCGTCCAGGAAGGAGGGAGGGGATGCAGGCCCATCAAGGGCTCCAGGCAGGTCTGTGTGGAGTGGTTCAAGGGCAGGGACTTCAGAGACCCGACAGCTGTCTGCAGAGAGCTCTGCCACTTACTTCCTGGACAGACTTTGGGCAAGTTACTAAGCCTTTCCAGTCTTGATTTCCTCATCTGTAAAATGGGGATAATAATTGTGTCTGTTTAGCATAATAATTGTTCAATCAACGGTAGTGTTAGGAACTGCATGTTTGTGACCATCCCCTTCCCAAAATTCACATGCTGAAGACTCAAACCTCGGTGTGATGGTATTTGGAGGTTAGCTCTTCAGGAGGTGAGCAGATTTGGATGAGGTCATGGGGGTGGAGTCCAAGTGCCCTCTCTCCATCCTGTAAGGAAATCGGGAAGGGAGATCTCACCAGAACCCGACCGTGCTGGCATCCTGACTCAGACTTCCTAGCCTCCAGGACTGTGGGAAATGAAGGACTGTTGGATAAGCCACCATGCCTGGAGCATTCTTCTTACAGCAGCCAGAACTAAGACAAATAGTCACAGTGCCATTGGACATTGGCATGTGTCGGGGTGCAGAGAGGGACTTCTACATAGGTCTCTGAAAACTTCCCTAGCTCTGGGTTCTCCCCGCCAGACAGGCATTCTCTCCACCCATTCCTCCTCCCCAGCCCCAGAGGCTGGAGGGCCCCAACTCCAAGGACAGAAGGAGATGAGTGAAGATGGTACATTTATGTAACCTTTTAGCAATGCATCGCTCTCCAGAGCACAGAGTTCCTTCTTGGGTGGTAGCAAGTGTCCTGCCCCTGGGGGTTTTCAAGCAGAGGCTGAATGACCAGTTGGCCAGGATGTGTAGGGAGGATTCAGGATGGTGGGTGGATAGATGCTTCCGTCTTTGAGATTCTCTGATTGCATAACTAAGTAATGCTTGATGTTAGGTAACTCTTTCCTGATTCACATACTGAACTTGTGCTTCCGCCGTTCCCATCTGAGTACCCACTGCCAGAGTTCCTCTCTTACCTGAGTTCTCCACACTTGTCCCCCCATGGGAGTGAGCAGTGAGGGCCTGGAGATGACTACATTCATGATGGGCTTAGAGAAGCAATGTTCCTTGTTTGTTTTGCTTTAAACTTACAAGTAGCACTGTGTTTTCATTCATGGAAAAAATATCTTAAACGGTGGTTAGGATCTCAAGTCTTGAGTTCTATTAGCCTCATCGTCCAGACATAGTGAATGGTGACCTCAGTTTTGTGGGCTGGACAAGACCTAAGAATCTTGTACAGGGCCATTTCTACTGGAAAATGTTTTCTAGGCCCTGAACCTGCCATTCATCACAGTCTGTTGGAAGGTGGGAATTGTTTGTCTATGGAGTTAGGCACAGATTCCATGTCAAGGTCATGAGTTCAGTGCCTGAGTGGCTCAGCTAACTTCCTTTTTCCCCAAAGCCATAAGAAGCACCTCTAACCAGACTAGCATCTTCCCAAACTTGGATGTTTGGTCCCAGCGGGGTCCAGGTGGATGAGTCCTAGCGGCTCATGTGCATCCATATTGGGCACATGACAACCCAGACCATCCCAGCGCACCTCATCTGACTCCTGGAGAAATAATTTTGAGCGGCTGCTCTCCTGAGAGACACCAGGAGATAAACTGGGCCCAACCTGTCCCTTAAAATCAAGATGAGATCTGCCTGAATCTCCATCCCACCTCCCCAAGACTTTTGCAAGTTTTCTCTGGCTCCTTATCTCATAGGATTTCCTCTAGCTCCACCCTGGATGTGTCCCCAACATGGAATACTGCCCTTTTACCTGGCATCCTTCGCAAACTACAGTCTCACGGGCCACCCTGGTAAGGCAAGAGGAAGGGACTTCACAGCACCCCAAGAGAGAGCATTTGAAGTTGACTTCGTTATTTTAAGCAGCCCCTTGGTCATTTCCACTAAGTTGGGCACTTCATGCTGCCACGTTCATGAGACTTGATCCTCCACGCATACCCACCACCAGACTTCTGCTTATCTTTAGCATTTGTGATCTCCATCCCCGGGGCTTCCTTTTCCATCCCATACTGGTTTATCCTGATGTTCTCCTAATCAAAGGTCGTTTCTCCTTCCCTAAGAAGAGCTCTCATAAAAGCTGGTAAAAACTTCCTTCCCCTCTGCAGTACCATCTTTGCTTGTGAAGAACAGTACACAATAATCAGACCTTTATTGGTTCCACCCTGGCTTCTGGGACAGCAAATAAAATTGGATCTCTGCCCCAGACAGACTGGTCAAGTACCCCTTGGAAACACGTTTCACATTCTGTGCCAGCAGCCACCGAGAAGCCAAAGGACTTGCAATAGTCCTGGTGCCCCTTTCATCAGGCGAGCCGAAAGCCAATGCCCTGAGTGAGGGATTAGAACAGAAAATCCATTCCCTTGGGGTTGTGGCTGCAATTTTCTAAGTATTCATTCCAGACCACACAAATACCAAATTAAGATGCCACAGTAAAGGATTTGGGGACTGAATGAGTCACGTGATCTCCTGTCTTAGAATCTAACAAGGTTTCAGTTTCATTTCAATTAAGGAATTATTATTTCTTGAAACCCAAGTATACAGGCCTCGGCTGAGTTCCCAATGATTGGCTGGGTTCTTTCTCCAGTGTTACCTGTTAGGCTCAAGGCCCGCTGGGCCATCCACATGGCTTCACTTTCTCCCAGATCACAACAAGGCTTGCTTTACATTTTCACTCTCCTCTGATCAGTGAGGGACCCTCACCCCCAGGTTCTATGCTGAGGCCTGCATTTTCACCAATATGTCTTTTATAGCAAGGCACCTTGCAAGGAGGAGGAATTAAACTGGTTTTGTCCAAGCCAAGATCATGAATGGACAACCAGTTTATTTCTTATCCTATGGGTGATACAAAGCCATTGGAAGCCATTAGATTTGTGCTGTGAGGAGGTCACACTGGTGGGGATAGGAAGGAGGGACTTGGAGTGGAAATATAACCAGAGACAGAAGGGTACCAATGGACATATCATAGGATTAGATATGACCATAAGAAACAAACAAAAAAAACAAAATAACAGTAGTTTAACAAGATAGAATTGTATTTCTCCCTCCTATTCAAGAATTCTGGAGGTATGACTTGTGTGGCTTTCATGGTGTCAGGACCCAGTCTCCTATTTTGTTGTTCCTCTGTAAGTGCCTTCCATTCCCACAGTCATCTTATGGTCCAACATGGCTGCTGGAGCTCCAGGCATCACATCTACACTCCAATTAGGAGGAAGAAGGGAAGGAGAAAAAGGCATACATGCCCTCCATTTAAGAAGAATTCCTGGAAGTTACATACACCTCTTCTGCTGACATCCTTTCAGGTGGAACTTAGTCCCATGAGTTTCACCTTATTGCAAAGAGAAGTCTTAGTTCAAGACAGTCTTACGTCCAGTCAAACATCAAGGCTTCTGTGACTATGGAAGAAGGAAAGAACAATAAGCCTATCTTTAGCTGGGAGTGGCTTTCCTGCACTTCGTAACCTTGACCAAAGGCAGCCACAGGGACACACTTACCTTCCTCCCTTAGATGACACAAATGGGTCTGTAGAATCCAGCCTGAATCTCCCATTATGTCCTGGGCACCACAGGGGATGCGAGAGAGACACAGGGCACTCTTGAGGTCTTATCTTACTGTATGTCCTTCTATTGATGAGAGTAGGTGCTCAATAGATGTTTATTTATTTTGTTTTTAAAGATGTAATACTTTTAGAGCTGTTTTAGGTTCACAGCAAAGTTGAGAAGAAGATACGCTGAGGGCAGACAGTAATGAAAATGACTCTGGTGAACGTAATTGGAGAAAACCTGTTGGAAGGACATTAGGAACACAGGATATTTTTGGGAGGGCTGGAGAACCAGGTTTCAGCAGACTGCCCTAGAACAAGCTTCCCACCTTAGGCCTCTGTCTATTGCTGCCTGAACATCTTAGTCTCCTTGGTTGCCTGGTCAAGCACCTGCTTATTCCGTAAGGTCCAGCCCAAGCATCCCCTCCTCTGTGTCCCATCCAAGTAGCTCTGACCCCCTCAGGGTCCCCACGGTACCAGTAACTATGTTACAGCCTCTGATACCCAGAGCTGCACACTGCCCCTCCCCGACTGGAGAGAGAGCTCACTGGGGCAGGGCTCTCACCTCCTTATTTCTGGGGGCCCCGGGCACCAGGTGCCAGGCACCTGGCACCCTGTAGGTGCTTTTGCACATCAGCAAAATGCTGATTCTCAGGCACCAGCAGAAATAATTTGTGTTAATCCTAGGATGCTGTTTCCTGGCCGCTCCCGGAGTGTGTCCGAAGGTAAGTATTCATTCCTAGTGCTGGTGTGCAGGTGGCGGCTGGCCAGGTGGGCAGACCAGGGCTCTCCCAGGCAGTTGGAGTGGGGGTGGGCAGCGTGCTGGGCTTCTAGGTGTGAGGGGGTTTGCCCTGTTGGGTGTGTTTTCAAGACATCAGAGTGTTCCTGAAAACCGGTCTTCATCACCAAAGTCAAATCCCAAAGCACAATGACAAGGCTTTGAGGAAAGGAAAGGAATAGTTTATTAATTTGCCAGCAAATGAGTGGCAGGCCCACGTCTTAAAGAACCCCTGTCCTGCGACGCACCAACAATTCGGGCTTTTCGAGGGGAAATTGTGGGGAAGAGGCTGCAGTGTTCACAGACACATAAAGTGGCAACTTGCAAAGGATCTGAGCAGACACCCCTGCACTGAGGTGACCGCTTTTTGTTTCTCTTACAGGTTCCTCCTCGATTCTCTGGGACAGGATGGCTTGCCTTCTGTATAATCAGCTTTCCGCATTCTCTCTGACCCTGAAACTCAGAACAAACAAGGAGAAGCTGCCACAGTCTGGGGGCTACTTGAGTTCACTTTCCAAGTTAAAGTCAGTGTTAAATTTTTAAACCCAGAGATTTAATTCAGTTTTCCTCGGTTACAAGAGCAAATTAAGAGTGACGACACGCAGACAAGATTTAGGGTGTGTGTGTGTGATGAGCGGGGCGGTATCGGAGGGGCTGGTGTGTGTGTCCGTGAGAGATGAGAGAGAGGAGGGAGCGGAGAGAGAGAAGCAGCCGCCCAGGAAGAGGAGAGATTAGCCGCGAGCAGAGAGCCGGCGCGCGGATGGGATTGAGAGCCTGGGAGTTGGGCTGTCCCTCAGCTGTGCGGACTCTACGTGACCTTTCTTAAAGTGAGTTGGGTTTTGTGTGTGGTGTGTGGATGGCGGTGATGTCTCCATATTCTGGAGGTGAATTCATTGCTGTCACCTCTGTCGCACTGCTTGTGCACAAAGGGCACCTTCCCCGCCTGTTTCCTGCGGTGAGCAGTCTGGCGGGGCCGCGCAGCAGGGGGCGCCTCACGTCCTCCAGGGCCCACTTCCTGCAGCGCCCCCCGCGGGCTGCCGGATCCCCGCGGAGCTTAGGCGCAGCCAGACCCCCCCTCGTGGGCCCCGAAACCAGCGGGCGCAGCAGCAGCCCCAGGGCTCCGCTGGGAAGGGGCTCTCAGCCCTGCCCTCCCCCCCCCCAGGTCTCTTCCCGCCTCCCTCTCCGTCCCAGGGTCTCATCCAGCCCCCGCATGTGCCAGGGGAGCCCGAGGCTACAATGCCCTGAAACCAGTCTTCCAAGTGTGCGTGCGTTGGGCCGCCCTTGGGCCCCTAATGCCTCACCCCAGCCAGCCCGAAGGTAGAGAGGTATGAGACCAGCAACACCTGGGAGCTCCTTAGAAATGCCTAACCTTGCCTCCGCCCCAGACCTCCTGAATCCAAATCTCTGGAGGGGTGGGAGTGTTCACGGTCTGTTCAGACAGCTTTTTGGGTGATTCTGATACATGTCAAGGTTTGTGGGGCACAGTGGGGTGAAGTAACTGGCCCATGGTTTCACTCACTTATTCTTTAAAGATTTATTGAGTATCTGTTATCTGCAGGCACTGGTCTAATGCACTGGGGATACATCAGTGAGCAGAATAGACAAAAATCCCCACCCTTGTGAGCTTATGTTCTAGTCGGGAGAGAGACTCAATGTAGAGAATTAGAAAGCAAAGTGCGTAGTGTGTGAGAAATTTGAGGAAATTGACCAGGGAAGTGAAGTATGGGGTGTCTGGGCTGGAGGTGCAATTTTCAGTGGGCCAGTAAGGGAAAGACTCAAGGAGGTGAGAGGAGAGGCAGATACTGGTGGGAAGAGACTTTCAGGGAGAAGCAGCAGCACGAGCAAGGGTCCTGGGGCAGGAATGCTGAGGGCTAGCACGGCTGGGGAATAATTAGGAAAGGAGGTCATGGAGGTGCAGGTGCAGACTTAGGACTGGCCCTTACCTTTCTTTGCCTCTGTGTCCTACCCAGACCCTAGACTTGAGCACTTGGGACCATTTGGAGAACCAAGCTCTGATGTCATAAGGCCACCAGCATCCAGAGTGAGATGGGAGTCACTGAGGGCTCAGAGCAGAGAAATTTTGCCAGGAGCAGATCTAGGTTTACCAAGATCCTCTGGCTGCTGGGTGGAGATGAGTCTGCAAGGAAACTGGTGTGCAGCAGGCAGCTACAGCAATAATCAGGGCAGGAGATGACGGTGGCTCAGACCAGAGTGGCTGCAATAAAAATGGGTAAGAAGTGGCCAGATTGTGTTTTTTGTTTTTTTTAATTTTACCTGTGGTAAAATACACATAACATGAAATTTGCCATCTTACCCATATTTTGAATGTACAATTCAATGTCGTCAAGTATATTTGTCGCGCAGCCATTACCACCATCCATCTACAGAACTCTTTTCATCTTGCAAGATGGAAACTCTACCTGCTAAACACTAACTCCCCTCTGCTAGCCCCTGGTAACCACCCTTCTCATTTCTCTATGAATTTGGCTACTCTAGAGACCTTTCATAAGCAGAATCACCTTAGCATGGGTCTTCAAGGTCCATCTGTGTTGTAGCATGTGTCCGATTTCCTTCATTTTCAAGGCTGAATAATATTCCATTGCAAGGATATGCCACCTCTTGTTAATCTATTCATCTGTTGATGGACGCAGATGCTGGATGTATTTTGAAGACAGAGCCAAGAGGATTGGATTGGGAGAGGATAGGGAGAAAGAGAACTAAAAATGACTCTAAGCTTTTGGTCCAAGCAATGGAAGATGGTGTGCACATTACCAAGTTGGGGGAGACCAAGGAAATCAGAGGTTCAGCTTGGACAGTTAATCAGTGATGTCTACTAGCTCTCCCAATGGAGATGTCAATCAGCCAGCAGGGTTTGGAGCTCAGGAGAGAGGTCGCTGCAGGGAGGTGTCAGTGTAGATATATAGGTGGGATGTAAAGTCAGGAGACTGGATGGGGCCCCAAGGAACAAGTACGGAGAGACAAGGTCTAAGAACTGAGCCCTGAGCCCCTTCAGTATTTAGAGTTCTGGAGATGAGGAAAATGTAGCAAGGAGCTGGCAACTGAGTGGCCGGGAAAGGGTGGGTCCTGGAGGCCAAATGATGACATGCTTTGAGAAGGAAGAGTGAATCAAGGGCATCTGACTGCAGATGGACCAGAAAAGGTCGCTGTGAGCAGGAAGCATTAGATTTAGCTATGTGGAGACCTCGGGTGACCTCCGGGAGAGCCATGTCTGGGCAGGGGCTGGGGTCTGGCGGGATGGGGTGAAAAAGCAATGCGAGGGGAGGATTGGGGGGCAGCACACGCATAGCAGAGGGGGTGTGGGCCTAGAAAAGCTTTGTCTCATCTTGTTCTGTCTTAAAGATGGGAGACATTCCGTTCGAGGAAGAATCTGGTGATGCAGGAGAGGAAGGGAGGTTGGCTGGAACCGTGGCCTCGAGTGGGGCCAGCATCCTGGCACAGAAGAGGGGCATGGACAGGCCATCCCTGGTGACAGGAGGGCTGGTGGAGGACGAGGGCACGGGTGTAAGCAGAGAAGGGGCAGGAAGGTGCACGGCTCCGTCCTGAGAGGGAGGTGGGGCAGGGCCGGGGATCCGAGGCAAGGAGGGGAAGGTCTACACGTCATCCGGGAGGGCGGAGACAGGCCCGACGTGAGAACAGCATGTGACTGCAGCCCTGAGGACCCGGTGGCGGCTCCTGAAGATGAGCGTGGAGTGACGTGGACCCAGCGGGGCTGGAGTCTGCCGGTGGGTGTGGTGGGGCGGCAGGTGGCAGGGGGGCAGAGCGTGGGCCCCTGGGAGCCGGTCCAGGCTTGGACTGGGCATCTAAACTGGGCAAGGATCAGGGGCAGCTGGTGTCTGGGGCAGAGCTGAGGTTAGGAACCAGCGCTCCTGGCTCCTGGCCCTGAGGTCTTTGCTGCCTTGCCGGTTGGGGCAGTAAAACGCATTGGGCACCCACTGTCCACGAGGGACGAGACGCAGTTCAACAGTTTGAGTCTCTCCTGTGTCCTCTGGCTGGGCCAGGCCCGGTGCAAGCACCTGGAATTCTGGGGCCTTGGCAGTTAGTGAAGGGGCGCTGTGGGCTGTTCCATCTCCAAAGAACAGCCTGACTCACAGTAGCTATGCAATAATGTAATCGGTGTTCATTGACTGAATAATGAACCCACTGATTTCTGGCCTTAGTTTCATCGTTTACACTAGTGAGGTCCAGCTTTTTGTATCTGTAACAGTTCTGAATATGAAATTTTGGGTGGAATCCCTTCTTGCAGGGATTAAAATTTTGTCTAAATCATACCAAATAAGTGAGGAATATTTACAACGTAATCCCCAGTGCCATATAGCTGTGTCTTGCAGTGTCAGTAAAAGTCCTCACAATGATTGAATCATTCATTTTTGCCACCCCCAGGGCTATGATGAAGGACTCCCCTCCTCTCTCACACTGCAAAGTTAACCCTTTCTTAGGTACCAGGTCCTAAAATTACCACTTAGGAGAAAACACAGTGTAATAAAAAATTACCCTTGAAAATAATTGGACATGCCTAATAAGTGAAAAATCCCTGTTTTGTGCACCCAAACCTCAGCCCTGATATGCACGTGTATCATGCTCTGCAATGTAGAGCACACAAATAAATATTTTTTATGCAAATAACAGTACAGTATTTTTGACAGAATAAAAGGACAAAGAGTTAGAATTCACTTAAATACTCAAATCAGAATATTTCCAAGGGGAAGTTCTCACATGTCCCAGCGAAGCCAGCATTTCTCTGTCCCCAGCCTTGGCTCAATCAAGGCCGTGTTCTCTTTGGCACATCGCAGTGACAGGACCCACTCACCTCCATTACCCACTCGATCGGAACAGAGACGGTGAAAGGGAGAGGCGCGCCAGGCCCCAGCGGGGAGGGAAGCTCTTTAGGTCCCACGAATCCAAAGATACTGCTTGATCTGCAACTCTGGAACCTCAAACCCAGAGTTTGAAAAAGAGACTGTCAAACTAAAATACAAACAAGTACTGAAGGTGGGGTACAGCCGCTGTTCCCAGGCCACCCTGGAATGGAGGTGCTATTTTCACAAATGTCTAAAGCAGGAGCTCCCAACTGCCAGGCCACAGACCCCAAAGGGACAGTGACTGATTCTCAGGGTCTCAAAGTCCACGTGCAAGGCAGCTCTGCCCACAGGGTAAATGCTGGGTCTCGTGCATGTACGGGTTGCTGTGTTTGGAAACCGTTGTTGTGATGAATCAACTACAGACTTCTCCCCAAGCATTGCAGACTTTCAGTAACCTTTAATGTGTTTTGTATATTCTCGACCAGTGGATACTAACCAAGCAACTGCAGGGGTATGGACCCTGTGGAATCAAGGCCAGAACCTTCCAAATCTAGGAAGCTCTGGTCAAAGCTATAGAAAAGTAAGCTCTCCCAGGTCTCTCCTCCCCCACAAGGAGTCAAGGCCATTGTCTTTTTGGATTCTGTGTTTTCAGAACAGAGTTCACCAGGCAGGGAAGCAGATGCAGTGAGGGGATGTCAAAGTCTTATTCCCCAGGACATCAAAATGCTGAATCCCACTGTCTTCCATGGAGAGGACACAGGGAAGGTGGGAGAGTTGCTCTGGGTCCTAGGCTCAGAAAAGTAACCCTGAGATGGATGCACAACCTATCTTGTTTCAGCCTTGGGAACCTTGCAGGCTGGGTCCCAATCAGATATTGATAAGCGGAGCCTTTCCTTCTGGAAATGTAGCATCTAGGCCAGATATGGGAACTGGCAAGCGACGGATTAGGGATGTCTGATTACTGGATCATGTTGGTAAGTTACAGCCACCTGCTATGAGATCCCATCCTGTTCAGGTTGCTGTCTAGGCAGCCTCACCCAGCAAACCCGTCCCAAGCCCCCAGGTGGATCAGAAAAATACCTATTTCTATAGACTGATCAGGAATGAGGTTGTGAAATGGGTTTTGAGGAACAGTTGCAATGGACATAGTTTCTGAGAATGTTACTTCAAAATTTATATTTGTAAACCTTAAACTGCTCTAGAAACTAAAGCCTATTAAAAATGAAAATTTTGAAGAGGCAAGAAAATTATATTGGGATAATAATTTCTCTTTTTCCCCCACTGACTACTAAATCATGATGCATGGAACTTACTAAACAATACTCAAAAAGTCATACATATCATTCAGATTTGTTTCAAAGTGGCTTTCAAGGGATGCAACAGTTGTAATAAAGGAGGATTTTGCCACACTTACGGATGGCACTCGCCTATGCAGGTGCAGAGTAAGAGCGCTGGAGACCTAGTTTCTGGTTCCCACCTTGTGTTGTCTTGCTGGTGTCAATTAACCTCTCGGGGATGCAGGGGTGGAAGGTTGTCTTATGGTCCCAGGGCCATTTCCAGGGTTCATCATAGAGATTCCATGTCTGGACAAGCAAATATGCACAGTCATGTGTTTTTGGAGCCCCAGGGCAGTGCACCCCAGAACTTTAGCAAGAGCAAGGACATGCCTTTAAATAACATTTGATTTCCCAGGGAGAAAGTTATGCTCTTTTTAGTGTCCAGAACCCTCAGGAGGCCACAGTGTCTAGTTAGAAGTCAAAATTGCAATTTGATGTTCCATGGTTTCATTTTGATGGTAATTTTCTATTTCTTTTGCACATGATATTGGATTCCCATTTACTGTAGAGACTGGCAAAAGATTTTTTAATGAAATGTATTTAAGTAAACAAGTAAGTTGGTTGATAAAAATGGTAATGGATACTAATGTTCCAAGTGGTACCTAGAAGTGGCAAAAAGGAAGGAATGTGCACGCACAGAGATGTGAACTTTGGAGATTATTTATTAATTTATGGGGTTATTTATTTGTTTGTTTACTTATTTGGGAGTTAAGAGTGTGCACCGTACTGTCTGAATTGCAGGGGGCTTTAGATGGATCATGTCTCTCTCTTACCCGTGGATGTTGAATGTGTTAAGTTCTTCGGGTCTCTCCGGCTCGGTTCATGCAGTTGCTGGATCTGGCCATTAGATGGCGCTTCTGACTTTGTGTCTGAGCTGGCAGCCTTGACTGTCTGCACATTTCTCCCTCTGAGTTATGCCAACATTTTCTGAACTTATTCCAAACCCTTATTATTAACAGATTCCACAAATGTCCCCTGCAGTTCAGCCTCTAGCCAAATGTCACCTCCTCAGAGAGTCCTCCTCCCCGCACTCCCTTTCTCCTGATCCTATTTAATGGTCATCATTGCACCTGAACCTCAGGTGTGTGTTAAGGGGGTTATTGGGCTCCATCTCCAGCCCTGCCCACTGGAAGGTAAAGAGGACAAGGGCTCTGGCTAGAATGGCCTCTGGCACACAGTAGGCACTCAGTAGATAGTTCCATGGCTGAGTGAGGGACCCTTGGGTTCAAAACTTAGTTGAAGGTGGGAGGTGATCATGGAAAGATGACCAGTGTTAGAGTCAGGCAAGCCTGCTGGCCCGGCGCCTCTGGGCATGTAGTTTGCATCCTCCAAGACTGTCTTCTCCTGTATGCAATGGGGAAATGGTCTCTATTTCACTGGGTCCTTCTGAGGATTAAGCGGGAGATAACTTTTGTTTAGTGGCTGGTCCAGCACCTGGCACGTGGTTGGAACCTAACCAAACGAGGGTTTCCCACTCTTTTCTGTGGGAATAACTAAGAATAAACACAAAATTCACACTAAAAAACAGTCATGCTAAAAAACCTCCTTTAGGTTCTGCTGTTCAAACTTGTACTTACTTCTCAGGGTCTAGCTTTCCCGCTATTTGTTGACTGATAACTTGTTAGTAGACAATATCTGAAAGTCGAAGTGGTTTGGTTTTTAGCTGAAGAATATCCACAGCACCAGGGTGCCTGCCCCAGAGCAGTGGGATAGACATGCTCTGCCCCAGAATATGCCAGAACCCGCCAGAGCGGGCCTCTGTGCACTGGGCGTTTCCATGCCAACCAGCAGGGCCCTAGGGAGGAGCATGTCCTTCCCTAAACGGCCCCCCAGGTTAACTACAGACGTGCTTTTACTAAGGCAGGAAACTTGTTTTAAAGTTATAGTTGTGAAGTCATGGAACTGGACTTCTGCTATTGAGAAATTCATTCTCAAAGACGAAGTCTTCAGGAATAGGGATGGGCGGCGCATCTGCAGGAATAGGGATGGGCGCCCGAACCACAGCTCCCTTTCCTGCTTTCTCAGGCACCTGGCCTCGATCCCTGGCGTCAGGGGCCTGCGCCCCCTCACAGCCCCTCTCTGCCCTCTTCCTCATTCTCAGAATCCATCTGTTGTGAAAGCTTTTAGAGGTAATTGTTAGATTCAGCATGTTTTTCTTCTCGGCTAGAGATGGTGGGATTTCTGAGAGCAATCTGCCATGTTCTCTGGCCAAAGAAGTGTCTCAATACATGTTTTTGGCTTTATTATCAGCCTCCTGACTGCAGCGTCCCCCAGACAGGACATGTGTATTGTGTGTTCAGAGGCTTGGCATGTTGGTGGGGGTGGGTCTTTGGAGTTTTCTTGCCAAACATTTTCTCTGTTCAGGTCAATGTGTTTGAATGTGGTGGGTTTTGGTGCTTCTTCTTTTCAAGAAACCAATTTTTAATCACCTTTGGACTGCTGTCCCTAAGGAAATCCCCTTCTCTCCTAAAGAATACGTGCCAACAATTGCATACGTGCCGAGAAATGCCATAGGAATGGCTTCCCTTTTTATCATGGTTTCTCTGTGGCCACGCACACCAGAAGATTCCCTGGGAGCGGGGCTGAGATTGGGCCGGGGCTGTTTCCTCCTGTCCCACAGGTATGCCCCCCGAGCCTGAACCCCAGGCCTTGAGTCCTTCCCGTCGCCTCCCTCTGCCAGTGAAGACGCCCGGAATGGGCAGGAGGAGCCTTCTGTGCTCAGAGTGAATGGAGGCACATGACTTAGCTTCACGCTGTCCCTTCCTCCTCCCACGCCATGCCTGCCAGCCTCTCCCAGCTCCACCCACACCATCCATCCTGTCTGGTACCCCCAGTCCACCCAACGCCTCTCCTTCAGTCTCTGCCTTTCAGCCTAGCCCCTGAGTCAACCATCTGTTGACCACTGTGCTGGCTTCTGGACATCAGCCTCCTTTATCTTCCTAACTCTTCACTCCCCATTCTGCAGGCTGGGAGCCCGCTCTGCTCCTTCCCCATTTCCTTCCTGAGTTCCTGGAGCCCAGCCCCCACCCCCACCAACATCCTAGTTCTTAAGAATTTATTGATTAAATAAATGATTGGTTCTTGGATTGGTCTACGATGAAAGTGACTCCTTGGTGAGGACACAGATCTGTCAAGAAGCGTGATGACGTCAGCTCATATTTGTTTTACTCTGTGCCAGGCATTGGCTAAGAACCTGATACAAGTGTCTTCATTTAATCACCATGACAACCCCTGGAATGATTCCTCTTACCTTTTTGTTAGGTGAGGAGAGTGTGAGGCCTGGACACAAACACCAGTCGTCAGACTTCAGAGCTTCCAGAATCACCTGAGATGTCAGGCCATGTCCTGAGAGCTGCCCCCACCATGTTGCTCCTGTCAGGTTCTCAAATTCGGGTTTGGACTGGTGGGCTCTGGGATCATTAAGTGAATGTGTGGGGAGTGTCCCCTGTTGTGGGACCAGCTGTGGGGTTGCTGAGACAAAGCAGGGGGCTGAGCTCCCTTCTCTTGGGTGTGGTGGGAAGGGAACTCAGCAGGCCCTGGCTCTTCAGGGCCTCACCGTCCATCCACTCCTCCTGCCAGTGGACAGCCTCCCACCTCCTCTCCAGCCGAGCCCCGCCTGCTCCTCTCCACCATCTATGCTGTGGCCTGGGGTCCTGTTGTCAAAAATGACTCTGGCCTTCCTTAACCCATTGTCTCTAAAATGAAGTCTAAAATCTTTCTTCTGGCATTCAAGGTTCTGAGTCTCTGGCCCAACTTAGGTCTCCGTCTCTGAGCTTCAGCCTCAGAAAGCCCACCATTTGCAAACACACCAAGCTTCCCTACATTTGTGTGGTGTGGCGTGCATGCGCCCCTTCAGTAGAGGCTTCCATGCCCCCTTCACCTTTACAAAAGTCTCATTAGCCCTTTGGTCACCCCCTCTGTTAGTCCACTGGGGCCCTTTATACTGACCTCCACAGTGACACTTGGATGGTGGTGGACATGTCAGTGTTAATTCCTAAGGTGAAGGTGCCCTGGGCTGTGTGGGGCAGTGCCCACCTTTGCAGGGAACACACACTAAGAATTTAAGGTGATGGGGCTTCAAGCCAGCAACTTACTGACCTCAGACCACTGTTCCCAAACTGTGTGCCAAAGTGTCCCAGAGCACTGAAGCGAACTCCCAGGGGCACTGCAAGACATGTTACATTTTAAAGGGAAGTGCAGCAGCATATATTAAGCCTCTATTAATTAAGCAACTATTAATCAATCAAAATGTCTATCCATTGGACACCGGGCACATGCGTACTGATGACATGAAGACCAAGGAACAGAAACCTAACTATTTAATAAATGCAACTGTGAGCTAATTTTTTCTTTTGGTTGGGGTTTTGGAGTGCCATGAAAACATTGAGACACGGAGGGAAACTTGAGAAAAAAATTCTATGCTCTGGATCTGCAACTTTTCTGTAAGTTTCAGATTGTTTCAAAATAAAGCACGAAGTGCTAAGATTGACACCTCGTCTTTATGGAGGCTCTTTGTAGACCAAAGTCTCTCCTGTCTCCTAGAGCTGCCAGGCACTACAGAAGACTCCAGAAAACCAGAGCAGCATCTTTGTAGGTAGACATCTGGGGGTTGACAAGCCAGGCTCCGGAAACTTCATCAGCCACATGATAATAGGCTCTTCTGCATTTCTGCAAGCAGATGTGTGTTATTCAGAAGACAGCACAGGCAGGGTGATGTCAAAAGTGTGAAGGGAATCTGCTGGTTCCACTCTATTCCAAGGAAATGTATTAATGAGGAAAAAAAATAAATTGGCCATAAGGGGGCAGAGTTGTTAGCCTTTTTCTTCTAAGACTGGGGAAGTATTCAACATTTGAAGGAAAAAACAATGCTTCTGTGTGGGTGCAAGTTCTGTGTTGAATGAACAAATGCGTAATTTCATAAAGAAAGGAAGTGAATGTGAAATACTGACGTTGGACTCCAAAAGTCAGTTTTCCAGGTACAGGCTGGTAAAGACTGGCTTAAAGACTCCTGGCCTGGAAGCCCCTTAGATTACAGGCATCTGTCATTTTCTTCACTAAGAAAGCAGACAAATGCCCATATCAAGGAAAGTGTTGGTCCCTCGCATTTGGTGCTGGAGTTTTGAATCAATTCTGGAAATCACATTTAAAAGAGACATTGCAATCCAGAGGGTCCGTAGAGGACAGTGACCAGGGTGATAGTTTCTAAGGGCAGAGCAAACCAGCAGATTAAAGCAACTTGAGGCCGAGATAGACCCGTGTCTGGCAGGAAGGAGCGTCAGCTGTTTGAGCTGTCCAGCTCCATGGCTTCCTCTGCAGGGGAAAGTCACCACAACGCTAGGGGACGTCAAGCACAGGCTACCTGAGATGCCAGCACAGGGAGGCGTCTGCCTGGCGTGTGAGATGCGAACCGGTTGAGCTGCCCTCACTGAAGAGGGGTGGGGGCAGGGTGAGGGTCTGTGACCGGCCAGCTTGAGTCCCTTCCTACTCCTGGTCAGGAGGGGAATGTGCTCGTCGGGCAGAGGAAAAGGAGAGAGGTCTTCTAGGGCACGTGCCTGCAACAGCCTGTGAATCCTCCCGGCCAGGCTCACCCACGAGCACCCCCAGGAGATTTTATCAGCAGTGATATAATCACAGGGCTGTCCTGGTGCTGGTTGGATCCCTCGGGGAAGCCAGCTGTGAGACAGGGCTGGTGGCACAGGCTCCACCGCTAGGGGGCGCTGGAGACAGACCGGTCCTCCAGGGTCATCCTGAGTGGCCTGGGATAGGGGGTTCCAAATGGGGTGGTCCCTGGATGTCAGCTGCCCAGAAAGGGTGTGATCATGGCAGGGTGGCTCTCTGCAGCTGAGGCAACTCCCAAAGGGAGGCTGATGCTGAGGGTCCGCCCACGGCCCTGCAGGCAGCAGGGACAAGTCCTTTACGGAAGGGGGACCCAGGCTGTGCTCACAGCGGCCACCAGGCGGTAATAATAGTCGTCATGACCACCATCACCGTCATCATCACATCTCTCTGCTCACCTGCGAGCCTCTTGAGAGCAAAGGGACAAGATCTGGGTTTGCCCTCTGCTGAATTACCCCCAGCTCCGACTCAGAGCTGGCTCTTGGGAGGTCCTAATGGCTATGGGCCCACTGGACTAATGGCCACCTAGTGGACACACCCTCTGTACAACGCGGTACGTTTATAACACGAACATAGAGGATGGCGTCATTACGTCCTGATGGATGAGACAGAGGCTCAGAGAGCTGAAGCGGAGCGAGGACCAGGCCGCTGCTGCGAGGACAGGGCACTGCGTGCCCCAGTGTGCCTGCTCCCGAGATGATGTGGCCACCCTTGCCAGACAGGCTGGCCTGGTGACCAGACTGGTGCTGGCCGCTCCCTTCCTGAGCCTCTGACCTCCCTGCCATGGCCTGGTGTCCTCACGCCAACTTGCCGGGAAGGCAGCCTCTGCTTGAGCTCCTCCGTCCCACCTGCTCCGCTCTCCTGCCGGAGATCCGGGCCCCATCCCAGCCCTGGAGCTGAACTGGTGCAGCAGGCAGGCCATGTACAGGGAGACCCAGAGCTTGCTTGGGACAGAGCCAACTCTAAAAGCTTTGTGCCGTGGGCAGGTGCTTTGATGGGAGGTATCTGTGCAGAGGGGGAGGAGTGATTGAGGAGATATTGGTCAAAACATCAGAAGGCAAAGGGCATAGGATTTGGAGACAGTTGACCCCGGGCTTCATATCCGCAAGCCCAGTGACCTTTAGGCAAGTTACATGACCTCTCTCAGACTCAGTTTGCTAATCTGTCCAATGGGAGTAACAATACTTCCTTCATTAGATGGTTCTGAGGATTAAATGGCGTTCCATATGCAAGGGGCCAGGCACATAGTAGGTGCTGAAGAAATGGTAGTTTCCCAAGGAAACAAAGAGGTTCTGGGAGCTTGTTTGGGGTCTCTTTCCTCTGCAACATCTTGGAGAGGGAAGGAGGAAGGGCCGAGCGAGCAGGAGCAGCGACAGCCCTGTGTTTAGGGGGCACAAAACATGCTGGCAGCCCCAGATTGAGCTACTGTATAGGAATAATTATGGCTGCTATTTTTGTGCATTTGTTTAATAACATTAATTTGGCGACAGCCTGATATTATAGCATCCTCTCCCACAGGTGACTAGGCTTTAGCTCCCTAGTCACCAGAATTCATTTGCATTTTTCCTGCGGGGTTTGGGGCTCGGGAGCTGGTGACTCACAGCTCGGGAGGGGGCCTCTAGGAAAGGCCTTCTTCCACACAGGGGTGGGAGCAGGGGGACAGGAGCTCCCGGCAATATCGCCTTGTGACAACAGGCAAACTTGAAACCCACCCAGCCTCTCTGGAAATGGCCTTCTAGCCGTGCTCTGGGTCTCTCCTGAAGCTGGCAAGGGAGTGGCTGTTGTTGAGCCATTTAACCAGGGAAGACTTCTTGGAGGAGAAATGGTGGTGTGGTCGTTTAATGGCCTTGGAGCAGAGGACAGCACAGGAGCCAGAAAGAAAAATACTACTACTGGAATTCTAACAACATGTATTCTTACATGCAGAGGGGATCTCGTGACCCAGTGGTGGGAACCTCAGGTTTCCATGTCAGATAAATCTGGCCTCCAGCTCTCACCCTCTGAGGACCTCCACTTCACGCTGTCCCCTCCCTCTCCTCCCTACTTCCCTTGGTGGAATTAACCTTCCTTCCTTCCTGTGCCCAAATCACGTGCCTGGTCCAACACCACCAGTTTTATGATTGGATATGTGTCTTCATGCTAAACTGTGGGCTCTTGAAAGTCCCTCTACCTCCCTCCCCATCAGGGACTGCAGGCAGATCACTTCCGTCCTCTGTTTCTTCGACTGTAAGCTAGAAATAATAATGCTCCCCTCATGGGATTGTTGAGTATTCAAGGGACACTATTAGATTGACGGAAAACAGAATGCTGGATAAACCTAAGTGGTTCTTAACGGGGGGCAAGCCCCCTCCCCCCACCCAGGACGTGTGGCCATATCTGGAGACGGTTTTTGGTGGCTGCAGTGGAGGATGGGGGCACTGCTGGTACCTAGTGGGAGGAGGTCATGGTGGATAGCCTGCAGGGCACAGGACAGCTTCCACAGCAAATATTATCCAGCCCCAAATGTCAGTGGTGCTAAGGCTGAGGAATTCTGGGCTGTTGATTGGGGATGGGGGTGGGGGGCTTTCATGCCCTGCCTGTGGGAATACGAACTGGAGCTCCATTCTGTAAATCAAAAAGGCAGGGTTTGGTCAAATTAAGTGTACATATATCCCATGATACGGACATGCCCCTCCTTGGCGTATCCCGCAGAAATGGCCACAAGGTCTGTAAGGAGATAGATGTCTCCGTGTTAGCATCTCTGTGCGTGGTGGTCAGTTGGAGGCGACCTGGCACAGGTGAAGCACTGAGTCAGGGTCAGATCTGGGAGATGAGCTCGCGCCCCTGGCCTCTCGATCTCATTTTCCTGGCGTCTGTCACTGGGACTTAGGCCAAGGGCCGTGGATGCCAGCCGCAGCATGCTAGACGGTGATTAGGAGCCTGGGTGACATGTTCACGGAGCAAAGACAGAAGCAGCAGGAAAGCAGTGCTGGCTGAGGAGTGGGAAGGGAACAACGTGCACAGGGTGGCCCCATGGATTCAAATTAAAGCCTCCAGGCAAAAATCGACACTATTCATTTTAAGGAGCACATATAAACAAAAGATACATTATCAAACACATTTGAATGGTTGCTCATGGTGTGGGAGAGGAAAAGAAAAACAATGAATGAATGAAAAAGAGCCAAGCCTGTGTGGACCTGTGTAACTCAGAGTCTGCTCTGGGGTTTGAAATAAACAGACAAACAAAAGAAATTGTGTAGCATAAACTGGCTAGGATAGAAGCTGGCACATAGTGGGTACTGAATACATGGCAGCAAAAACCAAAGTAATGTATTAGTACTAATTTAATTATTATTAATAGGCTAATTGGGTAAATTATTGAGAAGACTTTGACATTTTCTGGCTTCTTCTTCCCTCAAAAAGTGATCCACTAGTGTTTCTAAGGATCCACTGGGGGAAAATAGGGAGTATCTTCCTTCCTAAGGGGACAGGTTGGAAGGAAGTCCTTGGAAGAGGTCAGGGAGAACCGCTAACCTTGGGGACAGTGCCCAGGCCTGGGAAGGAAGTGCAGTTAACGGGTTCCTAGAGTGGTGGAGACCAGAGTCTCTCCCAGGGCCCGAGAGGGGTGGTGGAGAAGTGCTTCTCGGGACACTGGACCCCAGGCGTTGAGGTCCGGCCTCTGCAAAGATCCTAGCCCCTACCCTGGGCTGGGCTGGGCTGTGGATCTCCAGCTACCTGCTGGCCTCTGTACCCGCCCCCCACCCCAGTGCGTTCCTGGAAAGCCCTTGGGGGTACTGAGTTTCCATCACCCACTTGAGTGGGGGCTCCAAGTCAGGCTGAATTGGATTTGAAAAGCAAGGTGACACCTCATTTGAATAGGGTGAGGTAATTCATTTGCGCTAAACTTTTTTTCTCTGCGTCTCATGCAGCCAGCAACGTGGGAGCTCACACATACGGAGCTTCAGGAGACGTTTTATTGACCAAATGGAGATACTCCACATCCTCCTCTCCAGAGGATGGGCCTCAGACGGTCAGGGCCTCACCTTCTACTGCACCCACTGGCCATTCGCTTCGTGGACTCAGCCTGGAAAATGGGATCCGGAAGCCAGAGTCTGCTGTGAGTTCATTCCAGGACCTGAGCCTGACTCGTCCGCATGTTGCCTGGACCAGGTTGGTGGGATGCAACAGATGACACCAGGTGCCACACGCCCTGCTCAGTCCCAGCACTGAGTCTCCTGCAGCAGCTAGGAAACAGGGAGGGTGTGGCGAGGTTCCGCCACAGACTGCATCTCATGTAGGAATCCTTCTGCAGCTGGTTCCAACATTGGTTGTGTGAATTAATAGAAAATGCCTATCTTGGTCTCCGCCCCCTGTTCCTGGCACAGAGTTCTTAAACCCCTTTAAGTTCATAAGTGATAAGAGCACTAGAAGCACCTTGTGTTCTAATATTTGGCCCCTGCCCCTGGTTCCTTGCACAGAGCTCCTAAATCCCTTGGCGTCTCCTGGAGGATGGGAGCGTCTTTTGTTCTAATGAGGTGACTCTGGGTGGGCTCCTTGGATGGCTTCAGGGTGCGGGCTGGCCGCCAGAACCACCAAACCATGATTAGAAGCTTGGAACTTTCAGCCCCATCCCCCATCCTCCGGGAAGGGGAGTGGAAATTGAGTCAATGATGGATTGTGCCTATGTGATGGGACTCTAAAAACCCCCAGAATAAGAGATTTCGAGAGCATCCAGGTTGGTGAATACAGCCACCTGCCTAGAGTGTGGCACATCCCCCTCCACTGGGATAGAAGCTCTTACACTCAGGACTCTTCCAGAACTCGCCCTATATATCGCTTCACTGGGCAGTTCATCTGTATCCTTTATCATATCCTTTATTATATAACAGACTGGTCAATGTGTTTCCCTGAGTTCTGTGAACCATTCTGGCAAATGACTGGATCCAAGGAGGGAAGTCGTGGGAGCCTCCAATGTATAGCCAAGTTGGACACAAGTCGTGGGTAACCTGGGGCCTGCTTCTTGTGAGGGGCCTCTGAAGTGGGGGGGCAGTCTTGTGGGACTGAGCCCTTAACCTGTGGGGTCTGCAGCTAAGTCTGGTTAGTGCCAGAATTGAATTGAGTTGCAGGATAGCCAGCTGGTGTCACTGAGAATTGCTTGGTGTGGGGAGAAAACCCAACAGGCGTTCAAAGTACTGTACGTGACAGTAACGGAAGAGACATTGAGATTTCCCTGCACAGGTTGGCATCACAAGTGGAGATGGTAGACAGAGTCAGGATACGTAGAGAGCTTTCAGGGAAACGATACCTCACCCTTCCTTCCCCATCTCTCCTCGAATGGGAACCTGCACCATTTCTCTGATTATAGAAGTGGGTGCTTTGGCCATGCTGGGCATTTAGAACTGCTGACGCCAATCATTTGAAACACGACTTGCAAAGCACTGCAGATATTATCATCCGCGTGATCATGGGCAAGCCCCTCACTTTCTTTGGGTCTCAGTGTCCTGTGTGCACAGGATGGGAGGGTTAAATGAAACGATGCTTGTAACTATGTGCCGGGCACTCTCAGAAGGGCTCTACGTGCATGTGGATGATGACGTTTTGTGATGACTCTCTGCCAGAGCTGGAGCTGAAGTCATGCTGTCTAAACTGACATTTATCTTGATTCAAGATGGTGAATCCATTTTCCCCAAACCCCGTGGCTGGTCTTGTAAGACACCACCCAGCCTTGGTCATTTAGGGCACCAAGAACTGCTTTGATTTTAGTGTGTGGCACTTACCGGGAGCCTCCTGTGGGGTTTGTCTAATTTAGTCTCTTTTTTCATTATGTTAATAAAAATAATTTAATCCGAGGAGGACTTTGTACTTTACATACCCAGTGTTGTTTTTTTAATAGACTCCATGGTGTTTTCACATGGATTCTATTGTATCTGAAATTAGATATTGTATCTGAAATGTGAGTGTGGGTAGATTTAAGCTAAAAACCCATCAAATCTATCTATTGAGAAGACTGTGATGCCCGGTATCTTTATCGCCTCATCAGAAGCCTCCAAAGCCCTCAGGCCTTGTTGTTGTTTTTCTTTTTACAATTGCCGAGTGTCAAATGAACTAGTCAAAGACCAGTTATTTGAAGAGTGACTTAAACTCTGCCGCTGGAGCCATGAGACCGCAAGGTCCTTTCTGAGTGTCCAGCAGCCTCCTGGGGGCCAGGGGGCCAGCCCATGGCCCTGACAGCGGGTGGAGGACGCTCGGCCCCAGCTGCTGAGCACAGCTCGTCGTCTTTCTCAAGGGCAAGCTCCTGCTGCGTCCCAGTGAACGCCAGCTCTGCTGGGCAGGGCCCAGGGGCAGAAAGGCTGGGCGTGAGCCATGGACTTGAGGCGTTGCTTAAGGCACAGCCTTGTCTAAGGAGGCTGCCAGGGAGCAAGCAAGAAGCCTGGGACTTCAGCGTCCTCGGCTGCCCGCCCAGCACCATTCCCCCCTCTTGTCCTGCATTCATCTGGGAAGCCACGACTCCCAGCTAGACTCAGGAGAGGTGGTTCTACGCCCAGTTCCAAGGGTAAATCCTGGTAAATCTAAGTCAGTGGTTCTCAGCACTGGTTTCATATTAGAAACACTTTGGGAGCTTTAAAAAAAAAAATGCGTGTGTCTGGACCCCAGTCCCTAGCGTCTAAAGCTGGCATAGCCTTGACGTCACCTGGAAGTGCGTCAGAGAAACAGACTCTTGGGGCCGCCACAGGCCCCAGTCAGAATCACCGGACCAGGAGGACAGCAGGCCGAAGCCAGCCGTGGCGGGCAGACTGTGCGTTCCGAGAGGGCGGTCGCTGACTCCAGCCCGAGAGACCGTGCGCGAGAACCACCTTGTTGAGGCCAGCCAACCCCTGACCCAGTCGGGAATCTGAGCGCAGTTGTCTCAAGCTACCGAGTTTGGGAATAGTTTGGTATCTATCACTGGGTGACGAGCTCTGCCCACGCCAGAGGGTGGGTTAGGGACGGGCATGAGTCAGGAACAGGCAGTTTGGGCCACTGAGACATGAGGCGGAGCCTTCTGGTGCTGCGTCCGGGGACTCATCTGCGCTCCTAGGAAAGCCGCAGAAGACGCGACAGTCCCTTTCTTCTTTCTGGTGTTGCTCTGACGCTTGGGATCTACCAACCCGAGGATAAAGTCAAGGCCGAGGACGGCACAGCCAAGAGATGGACGACCCTTGGTTCCTGATGGCATTATGAAGCCGCTGACTCAGCTAGTCTCAAACCCACGCCTCCCCGTGGCTTTCCAGGTGTGAAGATAAAAACACTTTTATTGTTTAAAGCATTGAGTTGAACTCTTACTTGCTGTTGAAGTGCCCTACCTGCCGCAGTGTGGAAGCCAGAAGCCAATCTTCAACCAGCTTTGAAAAGGGAGGATCTCGAGGCAGGGTCAACGGGCAGTGGGGTGTGAGGTCTTCCCCCCAGAACGGGTCCTCCTGCTAGTGAGGAGAGAGCAGGAGGGTGGGAAGACAGCCCCTCTCAGGCCACGAGCAGCCCCGGAGGGCGGGGCCGAGAACCCAAGTCAGCATATTGGGTCCCGGGCATGGTGACCATGGCCCTGAGTTAGCGCATCTTCCACGGGCGCCCCCCCACGAATTCCCAGCTAAGTTCTCATTTAGGCTCACCTCCTCCACGGGAAGGGGGCCTGTGGGGCTGCCCATCTTGGGGATGGAGAACTGGAGGCTCACAATGTGCTACTGGTTTGCCCAGAGGAAGGGGCTGGGCAGTGGAGGCTCGAGGCCCAGCCCCGAGGTCCTTCCTCCTGCCTACAGGGCAGGGCTGGGACTCAGCAAGGACACTGCGGACCCCATTGCTGAGCCCTCAGCCACCAGGGCAGCCAGCCAGTGTCTTGTGCAGATCTGAGGCTGAGGCTGAGCTCTTCACACTATTTCTAGGGCAGCTTTTCCAGGGGACCATCAATTCCCTCACCCAACTCCCGCCTGGAAGCTTTCATCTCCTAACAGATAAGAGTCACATCTTGGGAACCTTTCAGCCAGGAGCATCTTTCTGTCCTTCTTTTAGCATGAAAGTGGTGCCTCGTGACCTTGAACCTGTGCTGAAAACTTTTGAGAATGGCTGAACAAGGCCTCCTTCCCCACAGCGCTGTCTAGGGGAGCAGTCATTGGATGGAGAAGCTGCCCCCCTTCCCCTATGGCTGAGAGGAGGGACTGGGCAGCTGGTTCTGCCTTAGGCCCCTCCCTCCAGCTCTCCTGGGGGGCTGCCATTCGCACTCCATTAGTGGTGGAGTTTGTGGGTGCCCCCCAAGTATCTGCACTCTTCTAAATCCCACATTCTTTGGGGAGTGTCTTCTGGATGCCCTGAAAGGAGGCAGGACCTGTGGATCCATCATCTGAGCTTGGCTGGGTTTTGTTGAAACACCTATAGCCTTTAAAGTTGGAGACAGAGTCTGGGGACTGAGCCTGTAGACAATTACATCCACCCCCTTCATTATATGAATGAAGAGCTGAGGGCCCCACACTGCTGGCAACACAGAGAGGGTGGAGCAGCACCCTGATGGGACTCAGGCCTTGGAACAGCGGGTCCACTGCCACCCTGGAACCAGCAGGGCAGGGAGATCAGGCTTCATGCACAGGAGAAAGCCGGGGCAGACCCTGGAAGGGTACGATCCGCTCGGGGTCACAGGGCAGAACTCTAGGATCCCTGTACAGTTGTATGTGGGAATCCGGAGGTCTTAGTTCTGCTGAAGGGCAGGTCCGAGGCCCCAGTGTCCCTCCTGCATCCTGGAGGGGCCATGGCTGGGCTACGGCTCACCACTCTGCACCTCGGGGGTAGTTCTGGGCCTGCAGACGGGAGCTGCCGAGCCTCACTGCCAAGGCCGAGCTCACACTTGCAAGGCCAGGCTGGGACCTGGCCCATTTGGGCCTGAGCACAAATGCATTCAGCAGAACCCACCTGTACACCCACTTCTGCACCCACTCGTGATGTGGACTGCTTGTGCTACCAGCCACGGATAGGTGTGGGTTTGAGACTAGTGAATTCACTTCCCAAGGGTCATGTCAACATGCGAGCGTGTGGTCACTGAGTGTGTGAGACAAATCAACACATGCAAACATGTGCTCTCACTGGGCACGCTGTGCATGGCCGCCGACTCCCCGACCCTCAGCCCCCAGCCACCCTGTAAGTCTTAAGGTGGAATGCCATTTCTCTTGTCCTCCTCTGCCTTTTATCCACTTGTGGTGGTTAATTTTGTGTGTCAGCTTGGCTGGGCCATGGTGCCCAGATATTATTCTGGCTGTTTCTGTCAAGGTGTTTGCAGGATGACATTAACATTTAAATCAGTGAACTTAGAGTAAAGCACATGACCCTTCGTAGAGGGGTGGGCCTTGTCCAATCACTTGAAGACCCCAATAGAACAAAGACTGACCTCCCCTTGAGCAGAAAGGAAATCAGCAGATGGCCTTCAGGCTCAAACTGCAGCTCTTCCGAGTCTCCAGCCTGTTGGCCTCCCCCTCAGATTTTGGGCTTGCTAAGCCTCCATCGTCACGTGAGCAATTCCTTAAACAAAATCTCTCAATCCACATCCCGTGGGTTCTGTTTCTCTGGAGAACCCTAATACATCACTTTCATTTAGGGAGAAAGGACAGTGACTCAAACATGGAGGAGGTGGTTCCCCTCACACACGGCCCTTGAGAACATCACAGAGGAGCTGGTGGCGCTTAGAGATGTGCCCCCTCGACGGGCACAGCCCTAATGATGACCATTCCTCCGAAGGCCGGCTGGTGGGGGAGGGGTGTCGCTGACCCACCCTGGGGCGAGGAGGAGGCTGGTGGGTTCCCGGTGGGAGGGAACCAGTGTCAGGACGATTCCTGCCCAGCGACTTAGGAGCCCAGGTGGTTTTATTCCATGACTCATCAGGCTTTGTTCCCCCCTCCCATTTTTTGAGGGTGAAAAAGATAAAAACTCACCAATGTATTTTTTTTAATTGCTGGAGAAAACAAAAGATCAGAAAGTGAATTGGGGAAGGGACTCTAATGGTGGTTCTCAGTTGAGTTTACACACTTTAAAATCTGATAAAAATCTTTCGATTATGGAGAGGCTGCCAAGAGGCCCCAGTTCTGAGACTAATTTATAGATGGAAAAGACACTGTAATGGTTGCGTAATTATTGATGCATTCACCCATCCCTTCTGCGGGAAGACACCAACCCAGAACTTGTTCCTAACGTTCCCAGGGTACGGGCTGCCTGCATTAGCTGCTCTGCATCCAGGCCAGGAAAGGCCCATCCTAGGGACGTCACAGACAATAGTCAGCTTGTGCTTGGGAGTGGATTCCATTTTTCCCTTGTGCACAAAAACAAGCCTGGCACAGTGACAGAGAAGGAATGCTATAGGGAGAGAAAAAGGGTATTTTAAGCTAATTACGATGGCAATCATTGGAATAAAGCACATTTAAACAACTGTCCAGTTTGGAAATGCTATAATGGTCTCCAAGTACACTACCCATTCCTCTGCTGCAGGGGAGAATGTGGTTTCCCCACCTTCTATAAATAGTAACCTGACACTACAAGTCATTGTAGGGGCCTAATGGGCTGGAAAGTTGGGTCTTTACAGTTGCTACCAGTTTACAGGCAAGGGTTAGTCACATATGAGGGCAAGGGAGCTTTCTACATAAGGATGAAACATTAGAGTGGGGGTGGGGGTGGGAGAGGGGCTCGGAAATAATTCAGGCCAAGGCCCTCTGAGCGGAAGGGGCTGTTCAAGGGATCACACTGAGATAGTGGCCAGACTGGGGCCGGAATGGGCTTCTCTTCTCTTTCCCCTCTACTATGCTGTGAAAAAAGTAGAAAACCCACCCATGAAGTCACTTGCCTGTTGTGGGCTGATTTGTGTCCCCCAGATTCATCTGGTGAATCTGGGGGAAACCTCATCCCCAGTACCTCAGGATGGGATCGTGTTTGGAGATGGGCTCCAATCCAATGTAACGGGTGATTTTGTAGGAGGGAACGTGGACACCAGGGGCGAGCACACGCACAGAGTAAAGACCAGGTGAGGACGGTTCGAGAAGATGGCCATCTGCACGCCAGGGAGAACCCTCAGAAGAAACCAAACCTGCCGACACTTTGATCTCGGGCATCTGGTCTCCAGAACTGAGAAACTAAGTATCTGTTGCGTAAGCCGCCCCATCTCTGGCATTCTGTTCTGGCTGCCCTAGCAGACAACACGCTGCCCTCCTGAAAGCCACACACGCTGGATGCTCGGCGTTCTGTCCTGCTCGGCAGAGCCCCCGGGTCGCCCACTGTGACTGTGTACCCAGAACTGAAGTGCTATCTTAAGAAGAGCAAAAGAGAAAAGCTGATTTGGCAGAAGTACCCAGCAGAGAGCTACTCACAATCTCAAAACCCAAAATGCATATACTAAGAAGACCCTGGGGAACCGAGGGGTCATGTCCTGCAGTGGCCCTCCAGCCATTCTTCCCTCCTGCAGTGGGCTCTGTGGGAGGCGCATTGCACTTCCCAGCTCAGATTTCCTACTGGGAAGATGGGCACCACCCTGCCTCGTCGTCTGGAGGCATATACTTGCCTACATATGTCCCGGACCGAGGAAGCAGACACTGCCCTATATTAGGATTAATTGGCACCCTCAGAAGAGCAGCTGGGTCGTTCCAAGTCTGGCTTGTTCAGACTTAAAATGCACCAGGTGTTGGCAAATCCAGCTCCAAATGCCAGGCAACCTCTTTGAAAGCTGCCTTCTACTTAGGCGGTGTGGACGTTTGTCCGTCTACACAATTAGATTTCAGGGCCTGGGAAGGGAAATACTGCCCATGTGAGCAGGGACTGTAATCCCAGGGCCTGAAACAGCAGCTCCTGGTAATACCGCCTTAGACCAGCCAAATTCTGAAACTCTTATGGTCAGAGCCACTCCTTTGGGTTAAGGCATTAGAGACCCCTGTTATATGTTACGAAGGGGCCCTGCATATTAAGACATCATCGGCCATTAACATCTCTTTGTGACTTCATCAGAGTGGCCTCAGACCTACCCTTGGGGACCAAGCCTACGGCAGCTGAGGGCTGGTGGGAGCGGAGGGGGAAAGATTCACAGCCTGTGGGGCGGAGGGGCAGGTGGAGAGCACAGACAGGTGTGCTGTATGGAGGGATGTGGGTGACAAAAAAGGATACAGGATTTCACAGGAAACACTGCTTGATGATTCCGAACCAGCCAGACCTCCTTATCCGTCTCCTTTTGGCCCGATGGCCCAGATATGAGCATGAGGGCCAGGCCAGCTGGCAAACACACAGTCCAGCTGGGACTGTGTAAAGAGCTTGGCATCTCAGAGCTGGCCTTGGTCTGGGGCCATGAACTAGGGTGTGCAGGGACCGATACACAGCTGGAGCACTTACCTCTCCCGGGAAAGGGGAGACCTGCGGGAGTGATTGGCACACAAGAGGTGGGTCTACACCCAGGCTCTCAGCCGGTCGGCTGACACCCACATTGGGGCAGTTAGAGCTATTCTGGGGGAAGCAAGGGGAAGACACAGGTCAAGTGACAGCAGTTAAACAAGGGGGTAGCCTGGGCCTGTCAACTGAGGGCCTGGGGTTCGCAGGCCAGCAGCGGAGCACAGGAGGGGCTGTCTGGTGCCCACAGTCCAGGGAGGAAGGTGGCTGGGCTCAGCAGGGGGAAGACGACATCTGGTCATAGTCGGGGCACTTGAGCAGGGCTGGATAGTTGCTGCTCATCTGCAGGGAGGCATCGCTGGAGATGTCGGAGGGGCTGCGGCCTCGGACCCAGGCGTCTGGGTGCAGGAACTGGCCCGAGTAATCAGAGCAGTTGCTGAGGCGCGGGCGGTAGAAGCTGGCGTGAGGCCTGTACGCGTCCTCGGCAGTGTACCTCTTCATGAACAGGTACACGGACATCACCCCGGCACTCTACAGGGGGGGAAAGCAGAGGACAGCTCACGGCTGGGGTCCCGGCCCTGCTCCCCACGGCATCTGCACAGGACCCAGCGTGAGAGCCGCCGGCATGGGGACAGACAGCAGCAGGGCCCTGGGACGTCCTGGGCGGAGCCGGCGCAGGAGGTGAGAGAGTGACGCATTCGGGGCAAGGGGACGGACACTAAGGGGGTGGGTCCAGGACGTGCGGAGCATCTACCTCCTCCCTCCCAGCCTGGGCAGTGCCCGCTCCCTACGCAGCCTGACGGAAGGGGTTTACCTCTGTTAAAAGGAAGGAGATGGCAGAGAAGGCAAACGACCACCCATACTTGTAGCTGAAGTAGGTTTCTGCATCCTTGGTCCTGTTGAGCATCTCGTCATTGATGCTGGAGATGTAGAGCACCAGGCCCACCACCAGAGAGAGGCCTGGGTCAAGGGCAAGGGGGTGCTGAGCAGAAGCTCAGGGAGTTCGCTGGTGGGGCACCCGCCTCCCCTTGGGGTTTAGGTAGAAAGCCACTGGTCTTGTGGTAATAATGCCCTGGTTCTGGAGTTCCAGGAGAGCAGGAGTTCTCTTCCTGGAGTCCCTGCTCAGACTATTACCTTCTAGAAAGCAGATAGCTGCAGGTAAGAAAGCTCCTTCTCCAGCTACCTCCTCAGCCCAGTAAGCCTGATGGTTCTCACTCACCTGCCCACTGGAATCACCTGTCAGACATACATGCCTGAGCCCCACCTCCAGACATTCTGGGTCCCTTGGCCTGGGCCAGGGCCCTGGCCCTGTAGCATCCTAAAAGCTTCCCAGGTGGTGCTAATGTGAACTGAGGGTGAGAACCCTGGCTAGCAGCATCTTCTGCTAAAGTAAGGAATGAGATAGGCTCCCTTAACAGAGGCAGCCAGGGCCTTTGATCCCTAATTCCAGCAGTGGGTGGGTGGTAACACCATGACAAGACCAAGTGGTCCATGGTCTACACAGCCCAAGGCCAGGCTGTGGCCTACTGAGATTGTTAGGCAGGAGAGTAAAAGAGTTTATCCAGATTCTGGCAAGAACTAAACTGGGAGGCCAGTGGGGCCCAAACTCCTTTGTGCAAATGACTACCTCAGGTAGGGGTCCCATCGATTACTGGCTGTGAGTGAATCAGGACCTAATTAATTACTCTGTTTTGAGTTGTCCAGGTTTAATTTTATTCACATGATTAAAGTAGGGCATCTTCACAGATGAATGTTGAAGGAAAATACGTGTGACTCAAGCCTAACTCACGTTTGACTTGTTCTTGGCCCAACTGAACCCTCTCCATCATTATTAAAACAACCTGGTGTGGCCCAGTTCAGTCTGAGATTTCTGACCATATTGCCCGCTGCCGAAACTTCAGGTGTCTGGGAACTACCATACAGCTTTGACTATTGCAAAGTTCCTAGAAAGATAAAGGAAGAGCTTGACCCTGGGCCTATACATCTTGGACTAGGTAGAAATGTCAGAGGGTGGGACACAGCGGTGCTCACTGAATATGTGTTGAATTGAGAGGTGCAAGGGTAGATGAATGGATCCATAGAAGAATGGATGGAAGATGAGTGGGTGAATTAAAAAGCAGATGGACAGATGCATGGAAGGATGAGTGCATGGAAGAAGAAATGAAAAAAGGAAGGGGAAGGAGAGGCAGGGAAAGAAAAGGAAGAAAGAAAGGCTGGCCCTTGGGCATCAGGCACTCTGACTGCCACCTGGCCCCTAAGCTATACTGACAAGAAAATGTTGGGAAAAGGAACCTAAACTGATGTGTAAGCCAGGTGACAGTCAGAATCAAAATACCTGGCACACAAGAGCTATTTTTCCTCTCCTCTTTCCACCCACCCATCCATCCATCTACCCACCCATACACCAACCCATTATTCAAGCTGTCCACCTATCCGTCCACCACCTGAGCCTCCCCTCCCTAGCCCATCCCTAGGCTATCCCTAACCCGTCAACAAGTCTGGGCTCCTGGACACCTAAATACAAGCTCTGGGAGTTGGCCTGTGGGGTTATCTCCAAAATAAAAGGTCCTCGCAAAAATGCACAGGTCTCCTTGAAGGGGAGCAAGAGCCTATCTTTATTTACCACATTGTTTTCCCGTCTTCCTCTGCACAGTCCTGAGCGTGATCTCATCCATGTCCACAGTTCTCTCTTCTACTCCCTAGGCTGGTTGCTCCCAAACCTCTATTTCTGTCTGGCTCAGGCCACTTCCAAGGGCGCCAGACCCAGAGCCTCTGTCAGCCATCTGGACACCTCCTCCCAGATGTTACATGGGCACCCTGAACTCAGCATTTCCCACATGAAACACAGAGTCTTTGCCCGCTATTTGTTTCTTCTCCCGTGATCTCGAGGTCAACAATGCAACGTGTCATCCGGCCAGTGCCCAGGTGAGAACTTAGCATTCGCTCTAGCTCTTCCCTTGAAAGCTGGTCCTAGGCCGCTGGGTTTACCTTCTAAATGTCACTTGGATCCTCTTATTTCTCTCTTTTCTGCTATCATCCCCTCCCCTCCCCTGTACTGCTGAAACAGCCTCTCGCCTGCTTTGTCTTCCTCCCTCCATTCCCCCCAGTGGTCGTTTTAAAACCCCCAACTCTGATCACATCATTCCTCAGCTCGAAATCCTTCCAAGCCTTCTCACAAAGTCCAACAGCCACAGGGCGACCTCAGACGCCTTCCCCAGTCTGTCCTCCCACCGCTTTCCTCCTTACGCTCCTGCCACGGTGAGCAGTGGGGACGCTCGGCCCCTGTTCCCTGACCGACCGTTAGTCTGAGGTTCGACCCCTGGTCCCGGCCCCACAGCAGTCCTTGCTGACTGCTACCACCATCTTCTCAGGCTGTATTCATTTTCCTCTTTACTTATGTGGCCCCCGCATTGACCTCGTAGGCAGTGGAGCCGGCTCCCAGAATAAGGCCTGGTCGCTATCGCGAATGGAGGACAGAAAGAATGACCAAGTACGACCTGGTGTCAGTCCGGAAGGCAGAGCCACACGGAAAGGACCTGGGCAGGCCTGGGGCATGGGTGTGACTGGAAGGTGAAGGGGACATTAGGAATCTCCTGGGAGGCAGAAGGGCTTGTTCCAAAGGCAGACTGTATTTGTCTTTCATGCAAAAACGTGAAGACAGAGCCCTTTCAAAAACAGCAACACTCATTATCAGCAGGAACTAAAAAGCAGGGGTGGCGATGGTGTGGTGTGAGGACGGAACCCTGGGTGCTAGTCTCAGCTCTGCCCGCGGGGAGCCTGTCAGGCCCCTCCTCCTCCAGAGGTGGCGGCTGGGCCCCAGGTCACGGGACGCCTCCTCCAGCCCTGAATCAATCCTGCCTGGGCACCACTCGGCTGGTCCGGAGCCAGGGGTGTCCTACAACCGTGACCAGGGCTTCCCAGAGCAGAGTGTTTAGCGGTCAAATACAAAAGTTTAGAGTGCTTGAAGGCAAGTAACGCAACCTACCTGAGAGGATGAAGAAGATGCCCGAGACAAAGGCCAGGATTGTCCTGTGGGGACGGATGTGGCCAATGTTGCTCAGGATGAACCCAATGAACATGAAGAAGAGGCTGACCAGAGGGAACGGCGTGGCCGACCGGATCATTTCTGATTGGGGAGACCAGAGGACGCTGTCAGCCACCCCCAGTCGGGTGCTCCTGGCGGTGTCTGGCTGGTCCCCGAAGCCCTTGCCCGCACAGGCTCCCGGGCTCCATCCCCTCCCACGGTAGCAGAGGGACCCCTCTGCACTCACAGGGCTTTTGTCCCTGAGGCAGACCTTTAGGTGCCACCATATTCAGGGCCTCTGTCTTCTCCAGGCAGAAACTGCTCCCTCCAGGTGGGTTAGCAGGAGTCTCACCTGCCTGCCAGCGCTTCGGCTGCGGCCACCTCACTTCCTCCCCGGGGCATTTGTCATCTCCGTGGGCAAGAGCTGCTCGGGGCAGTGCAGGAGACGGTCCCTGGCCTCTGCCTTCTTTAACAATAATTACTCGGGGAGTGGTTGCCATAACGGTCTTGCCCTTGGTTCCTGAGAGAAAACTTTTAAATCCTTGGACTTTCCCAAGGGATAGAAATACCTTTGTTATTGATGGGGTGGGGGGAGCCCTTGGCCACATCTGAGTCTGGCAACAGATGACTCAGGATGGGAGCTGGAATGACCGACCCCGGGATAAACGCCTGACTCTGGGGAGGGCAGGGGGCTGGACACTGTGTTCAGTCAAGTGGTCCACAGCTCGATCACTTGTGCTATGTAATGAAACGCAACAAAAACTCTGGGCACCGAAGCCTGGTTGAGCTTCCTGGTCAGTGAACACATCGACGTGCTGGGACGGTGACGTGTCCTGACTCTGTGGGGACAAGATGTGCAACGTTGCACTGCAGACCTTCCCAGACCTCACCACAGGTGTCTCTTCATTTGGGCAGTGCTGAGTTCCACCCTTTATAATGAAACTGTGGTGGTGAGTATAGTGCTTTCCTGAATTCTATTAATTCTAGGAAATTTTTGAACCTCAGGGGGTCGTGGGAACCTCTAATTTGTAGCCCATGGGTAAGAAGTGCCAGTGGTCTGGGGACTTCTGAGCCTGTGGGTGGTGTGTGAAGTGAGGGTGATCTGGTTGGGGCTGCGCCCGTAGCCTGTGGAGTTTTTGCTAACTTGGGGTGATTTGTATCAGAATTGTATAGCAGGTTCACCTTGGGGCTCAGAACCAGCTCTGGTGGGGCAAGGGGCATGACATCAGTCCCACTGGGGGCCAGAAAGCTTTGATCAGTTCCTGGAGTGCAAGGGCGTGCATGTTTTTGTGCCCCCTAAATTCCTATGTTGTAACTTAATGCCCAGTGTGATGGTATCAGGTGGTGGGACCTGTGGGAGGTGCTCAGGTCATGAGAGTGGAGTCCTCATAAATGGGATTAGTGCCCTGATGAGACCCCCGAGAGCTGCCCCACCCTGTCCACCATGTGAGGACGCAGCCAGGGGCACCAGCTGTGACAGAAGGAGGGCCTTCGCTGGAACGGGACCAGAGCGTTGGCCTTGGACTTGGCGCCTGCAGAACTTAGGGAAGTAAGTTTCTGTTGATCAGAAGTGACCTGGTCCACGGCATTCTGGTGCAGCAGCCCGCACTGCGACACTGGGCCTGGGTACCCTCCTCTCACTTGCCTGGGTCCCAGGACTTGGAGACTCCAGAAACCCATCACTACCACTGAAAAAATACTCAGCAGAGCGAGCTCTGGCGAGCTCAGGCCAGCACGACCAGCCGCAGGTAAGGGCAGTTGCTCTTGAGAAACAAGCTGGTCCCCCCAACTCTTCTCCCTGCCCCACTCTGCTCTGTCCAGTCAGTGAGTTGGTCAGACAGTCTGAGCACCTACTTAGAACGTTGACAGTGGACTCTGACGTCAGCTGGGCGTTCACGGGCATCACGTACTCTATGGTGAAGCAGCGTCCCCGCTCCTCACCTAGGAAGACAAGAATCACTTACATCCCTCGGTCCTTCTTGAACACAGATTTGCAGTGGGTACATTCAAATGGTATTTTCAGATCTTCTAGGATCTTTGACCCACTGTGTATTTGCACCTGGGCTGGGTCCAAATGGCCCATCCCTGGCTACTGACCCACAGCAGGGTGGGAGCACACCCTGATGTCACACCTTTCCTGGAGAAGTGTCGCTGTGAAGAGGGACCCAGGCGCTGAGAGGCCACCCGAAAGCAGCCAGCACTGCAGATCTCAGACTGAGTAAACCACCTGGTGGCTGTCGTGTTGTTCTGGGACAGACTCAGCTGATGTTGGCATATGCCTGACTTGGACACTCCAGCGTGGGTGTCCCAAAAGCCTTGTCAACCTCTTTGGAAGCCAGATCTTAGTTACTTCAAACTCTGCTGCAGATCTCAGCAGAGACCGATGTCACATAGTCTGGGCAGTGGGAGGTGAGGTGTCAAATGCCATTCCCAAAGCAGGCCCAGCAAGCCACCAGGAGACCAGGCCTTCAGGTGTCCTCCCTACGCAACCACCCCCCAGCCCCCCAGGCCCCTGCGTGACGCTGGGAGGAGCAGGTGCTCCCTGCCCAGCGCACACGTGTAGGGTATACCCAGGGCCGTTCAAGTGGCCACGCTGTGGCGATTCTGACCAGCTCAGGCCTGTGGCCAGTCTGCAGGCCTGGAGATGCTCTTCCTATGCAGGCTGGTCAGGGCCACGATAAAGGGAATAAGGTCCCAGTGTCTGGAGCAGCACTCATGGGTTCCAGAGGAGCCCGGCAAGCTGGAGGGTGGCCCAGAGGGGCACCATCTGCAAAGTCGGAAGGCCCGGAGTCTGTGTTTTCTCTCTGCCATTTCACGAAGAGGAAGAGAGAAACTGCTAAGCATTTCCCATCCTGTGGATCTGGCTGGTGGAGATAAGTCAGGATGAGTCAACACTTCGCCTCCCAGCTTTTCAATTCCCCATTTGTAAAGTGGAAATAATGACAAAGCCTGCCTTGCACTGTGTGTGGAGGCACTGAGATAAAAAATTCAATGAGCTACAGCATGCAGGGGCATCTTTAGACCTGTGTGATGCCAGCCTCATTCGGCCTGGGAGGCAGAGTGTGGGGAAGGCGCGGCTGCGTTCCTCTCTCCGGCGGGAGGGCCCCGGTCCCTGGAGATAAGGGGACCTGCTCAAATGGACATCGCAAGTCAGGGCTTGAGTCTGTGGTTCCTCCATGTCATTTCACGGGCTAGAGAAACCGCTAGGCATGGCAGCGCGTCCTCGCTGTGGCGGCGAGCGCCGCCCAGAGTTCATGAGGATTCTCCACCGTGAACTGCCTCCTTCCAGCCGGGCATCTCCTCCCAGCGGGGGCTCTTGAGCAGGTTTTCGGGGGGGAGGGACTGTACCTGTCTCTGGGGCAGGGCTGTGCCCAACCTTGGGCCCCCTCACCTGCCAGGAAGCAGACACGCCACAGGCCGGAGTGCAGGGACAGCCTGATCTCGGTGCTCTGGTTCTGGGGCAGGACCACGCCCTCCTCCAGGTACAGCCAGTAGTCGGTGCTGACCGCGATGCCCAGGAGACCCAGGCCGCAGACGGCAAAGACGCTGCTCAGCAGGGTGAGGGCCTTCCGCCCGCACGCACTCATCTTCCTGGACGGCGGTGGCGCCTGCAGGTCCCACCAGCAGGGCGTGCGCTCTGGGGGCAGGAGAGAGGGCGAGCTGGCAGCCGCCGCCACGGCTCTGAGGAGCCGAGCTGGGGGCCTCGGGGCAGGAACTGATGTCAGACCTGCCGGGCTAAACAGATGAGTGAGGACAACGGGCCAGCTCCCTGGACAGCAGGTCACTATGATGACAGAGGTGACACCCTCTCCCTCTCCCTGTCAGGGATTCACAGCTCTCTGGGCAGGCCAGTGCCAGGGGCCCTCCTTTCCTCTCTGGGAGTCCCCTTGGCTGGATAATGCCACTCACTCGTTCATTCAGCAACCCGCTGTGCTGATGTGGAGATAAGACAAACACAACACTCACTAGCCTTGCCCTGAAGGTTCCCATCTAAAAGAACAAACATACTCTCGAGGCAATTAAAATGCAGCTTGAGATCTGCCCAAGAGCTGGAGCACGGTGGAGGGATGGAGGCGTGAAGTCTGCCGGGGCCCACTTCTCTGTGAGGAGAAGGACTCCGAGCCCCAGGATCAGTGGGGCAAGCGGCTGGGCCTTGGGAAGAGGCAGGGGGCGGAGAAGGCTTCCTGGGATGGCGTCTTCCTCATGGACCCTAATCACGTGTGGTTCTGGGTCAGCACAAGTAAAGAAACCACATCACAATCCAGGTCCAGTGGGTCTCCTAAGCCCACGTCCTCAGAAAATGACTCTTGCCTGCTGGGCATGTGGTATTGGCAGGAGCCAGCTCTGAGCCAGCCAGAGAGAGGCTGGGAGTCTGTGCAAGGTGTGCACAGACTTGCTGCAGGGAGAGCCCCTCCTGGCCCCTGCCAGGGCCAGGCACAGGGCCAGGCCAAGGGCGGAGCAAAGTGAGGACTGAGGCCAACAGAGGCTGGCCCCCAAGGGCCTACAGCCCAGCTCAAGGCTTCTGAACTCTGCCGCAATCTACTCACCCAGGGAGCATCTAAAAATCCCTACTGCCTCAGAGATTCTGGTGCAGTGAGTCTCGCATGGGGCAGGGGTATCTTTAAGCGCGCCCAGGGATTCTAACACGCAGCCCGGGCTGTGAAGGACTGATCTCTGCTACTGCAGGGGTAACCCAGGGCCCGGGAGCATCGGCACGGCCTGGGAGCCGGCAGACTCTCAGGCTCCGACAGCTCTGTAAGTCAGAGTCTGCGTTTTAACAAGATCCAGGTGAGTCGCACACCTGAGAAGGGCTGTGCCAAGCAACAGGGACGACACTACAGCGTAGTAACTGTTGTCATGGGGAAAGCCAAGGATGTGATGAGAGCCCAGAAGAGGGTGGCCCAGTGGGACTGGAGGGGCAGACAGAGCCATTTCTAAAGAGGGTGGGCACCGGGCAGATCAGGACGTCGCCTAACCCACTCACGCCTACAACGTCGCCAGCTGCCCAGCGTCTTTCACTGGCTTCTTGCAATAACACAAAGTCAGAAATTTTGAAACAGGACGTTCCTGTTCAGGGAAGTGTCAGGTGCCACGGCACCTGTGATGGGGAGAGGGGGGTGGAGCCACCAAGCTGGGGCCAGGGATGATTCCAGGGACCCCACCCAAGACAGGGCATCATAGCTCAGCTGAGACACAGGCGGACCGTGGCTGAGCCAGCTGGAAAGGGACGGAAGCCACACTCAAGTCTGGAGGCTTGACTGGCCTATGGAGTCTCAGCTTGCTGTAGCAGGTGGGGGAGAGACAAGGGGAGGAAAGTGGGTGCTCTTTGCAAGAAGGGGGGACCTCCTGGCCCTGATTCCTCAGCCGCAGCCCTGCCCTATCAGCTTCTTGTGGGAAAGTGGATCTATCGAATGATCTTCACGCTGGCCTCCTGGAGGCATGTGTGAGTTCACGAAGCTAAATCTCCCTGTCCACTGGACTGGAGAGCTTGGGTTTAATCCAAGCCAGTCCCTTCTGTATTGGCTTTGACAAAAAAGGGAAAAATGAAATGCAAAACAGCCAGCCTTCCACCAAGCCAAGTCATTCTCCACTCAGTGGGGTGGGAGGCAGAGTGGGGCACTCGGCTCATATCTGATAAGGCGCCTACTATGCGTGGAGCCCTGTGCTTGCTGCTGTGGAAGTGGGAAGCAGAGGCACAGCTGCTTGCAGAGTTCACAAGCTGGAAAAATAGGAAACAATGGCATCACGATTGCGGGTGAGGGTGGGGCAGCATCCTAACAGGCAGACGCTTGGGTCCCTAACGAGGAGGGGGGGGGGCAGGCTGCCTGGAGGACACCTAGGGAAATGGCTATTTGGATTGGCAGATGGGCTGTGATGGGGTAATGATAATACATTTTTATGGTGGTCTACTAAGTACTTTCACTTACCTTTGAGGCTTGCAAGACCCCAAAATCTGCCAGAGAGAATGAAATTAGAACACCATGGATGCTTAATGTGGGCAAGGGGAGGAGAGGAGAAAAGGATAAGATGCCCGAATGAGAACACCTGCCCTGGGTGCTGCAAGGAGCCTTGAACGGAGAGGCAGGAAAACTGGACTTAATACTCAGCCCTGTCACTGAAGAGTTGTGTGAGCTGGAAAATTAGCCTTTCTGAGCCCTATTTTTCTCCTGGGTAACATAGGAGGAAGAGAATAATAATAAAAGCTAAAGTTTATTGGATGCTCATCATTGTTAGGCATTCTGTTAAGTACGTACTCTCTTTTAATCCTTACAGCTCTATTACCATCCCAAGCGGAGGATCAGAGAAGTTAAGAAACTTGCCCAAGATCACTCAGCTAGCAAGTGGTGGTGCTTGCATTTGAACTTCACCCTGCCTCATTCTCAAGAACTTTCTCGTGCCGTCCCTATGAGTGTTTTCCAAAGTGGGTTCCATGGAGCAGTACTTCCAAGGAATATTCTAGAAAAAAGGACTCTGGTGGAAGAAAGCTTGGGAAGCCCTGCATCTAGGTTTTGAAGAATGACATTGTACATTAAAATGTTAAAGTCTTGAAAAGCCCATTTAGCTTCCCTAGTTTTAGTGTTTTCCAAACTTATTTGTCCACAAAATGGCATCTTGTTCTGTGGAACCCACTTTGGGAACAGTGCTGTCCCCCACGGAGAGTGAAAAAGAAGTGCCCACCCACTCCACAAAACTGCTGGAGGGTTAAACGCAGCAGCAGCTATGACAGCGCTTTGGAAGCTCTAAAGCACGCACCTGTGTAAGGAGTTAGCACTATGAGCAACAATGGGTTAATAAGCCCGTGCTCTTGTGGGGCAGACAGAACAGGGCTCCTCTACTGCCTGGCTGGAGCTGAACTGCCAATTTTAATGGTAAACTTGGCAGAGAGACGAAAAAAATTTGGACCTTGGAGATTTGGAAGATGAAAGTGGAGAGAAGACTGGATCTGAATCTACAAAAGCAAAATATAAAACAGGTGGCTGAAGCTGACCCAGCCTGGGAAACCCCACACTAGCAGCCTGTGAAGCCTTGGAGGGAGCTGGCAGAAGGGGAAAGCCCCCTTCCCGAGTACATAACAAATGTACGGAAGTCTGCACAGAACGGAAAACAACAGTCTTATTATTAAACAACTCTATTTATACTTCTATTATCAAATCATATTATTTATAAACAATACCATTGATGGAGTACTGAAACCCTTTTATCTCATCATGACCTCACAGAATCCCATAAATAGGTAGTAGTAACCCCATTTCATGGGTGGGGACTGAGGCTCAGAGATGTTCAGTAGCCTAAGGACATCCCAGGTGCGTGGCAGATTGAGGGTTGACACCTGGGAATGATTCCAAAGTCTGTGCTCCAGGTACACCATCTCCCTACGGAAGAAATAAATGGGTTTGAAGAAGGGTTGGAGTGAAGAGGCACAGAGCAGGTCACTAGGGAATCAAGGAATATAGGTGACATGATAATATGGAAGATGGTCTTTGTAAACAGCCAGTGTGGCATGAGGGCTCCTCTCTGCCTGATCCAGCTGGGTTTGCTATGAGGGGTCAGCGGTGTATCTTCCCATGCCAGGTTCATGGAAGTGCACTCTAACTCAGCATTTCTGATTCTGAAAACCCCCTTTTTAGGACAGGAAGAAAACCCCCTTAATATTTCCCTCTACGCCTGTATTAGGAAATCAAGGTCCAGAGGGGAGATTATCTGGGATCACCTGGCCAGCACCACGGAGGCACGAGAGTGTGAGCTGCAAATCTTTTGAACGCTGATCCAGTGGTTTATTCTCTGTCCTGCATGGAAAATTATAAGGCAGAAGATGAAAATTACCTGTGTTTCTCCACTCTGAAAACGACACCATTATTAACACCTTAGATCACTGCCTTCCCGTCTTTTTTTTCCTATGTAACTGTGCACGTGCACACACGCTTTCCTCCTCTTGATGTCTTCAGTTGGTGGGTGCAGGGCCAGGAGTGCCCTGGAAGATACTGCGGTCTAGAGTGGGTTCCTAGTTCCCGGATAATCAGGCCAGGCCTGTGCCCAAGTCTTTGCTTTCACAGGCTCGCTCTCCCCCCCGTGAATCCCATTCATTTGGTTTTTCTGATGGGGGAGGCAGACCATTTTTATAAGTTGCTACCATCAGAGAAGATGTTTATGCTATACTATTAAATGAATAAAGCCGGATGTAAAACAACTTGAACTCGACTGTGAAAAAAAATTCAGGGACTGGGAAGAAATAAACCAAGACAGTGGATGCTTCCAGGTAATAAGGTTATGTATATTTGATTGTCTTTACATTTTTCTGCACTCAAAAAAGATTCTAAAAGACCCATGTATTATTTCTATATGCAGAGAAGAAAACTAAAGACTAGAGTCATCAGTTCTCCAATCACTGTCCTCATAAACAAAAACGAAATGCAGGGCCAGCTAAAGTCCTGGGCTAGAGACGCTGAAATGCAGTGTCATCTTTTGGAGCTCGGGGCCCAGAAGCGCAGCAGCTTTGAGCCTTTTAAGATGATTACCCTGGTGCCATTACCTCTAAGTATTAACTTGTTAATTATCAGGAATTAACAGTCACTAATTATCATCCATGGCTAGCAATTAGGAAGAAATGTCTTGTGGAGATTAAATCACTAATGGTGCATTTCACTACCCAAGCCAATAGTAAAAGGCTTGCGATAAAGGGCTTAGGTGCTCAGAGATAGGTGACGTTACAGGCATGAGTGAGAGCCCAGTCAGAGAGCTGCTGGGGAGGGTGGACGGGGTGAATTGGAGAGAAGGAGACAGAAAGTGGAAGGATGGCCCAGTGCAGACACCCTGACCTCAACTTCCTACTAGCCCAGAGAAAACCCAGTAGTTGATGAGGGTTTGGGGTGCAGGGGCTCTTGACAGGATTTCCGAGCCAGTTACAGCAGCTGCCCCTGTGCGCTGGCCTGGTGACTCAGTGTCAGTTTGGCTGACGCCCAGCAGGATGAGCTGGTGACGGGAGGACAACCCCTGGGGGTCCCTACTGCTCTTGCTGCTTCCCATCATGCTGACCCCCTTTCCATTCTAAGGTGGTGAAAAATGACCACAAATTCTTTGCCACTCCTCCCATTCAGAAGCGGGGTCCATACAGGCTGAGTCTTAGGCAGGTTGGTGATGACTTCAACCAATAGAGGACACGGAAGGGATGCTGAGGCTGGGTCATAAAAGGAGGTGCAGTCCACCTAGTTCCCTTGGGAGTGCGCTCAAGGGGAAAGAAGTAAGAAATCATGTAAGCAGTCCAAGGCGCCTGAGATCGCCATGCTTTAGAGCAGGGTTTCTCAGCCCCAGCACTACTGACATTTTGGGCTGGGTAGTTCTGTACTGGGGCGGTGTCATGTGCATATGAAGACGTTCAGTAGCAATAGCATCTCTACCCTCCATCCACCAGATGAAGTAGCACCCTCGCTGTAATAAACAAAAAAGTCCCCTGGGGGGCAAAACGCCCCTGATTGAGAACCACTGCCTTGGGGCTCCCAGCCATGGGGCTACCCAGCCACCCTGAAGCCCAGCCCAGTTGAACCTTCAGATTTCTGCAGCCCCGGCCCATATCTGACTGCATCTTCATGAGAAACTCCAAACAAGAACTGCCCAGCTGAGCACTTCCCAAATTCCTGAGCCACAAAATCATGAGCAAAATGATAGTTGTGGTTTTTACCATTCTGTTTTGAGGGAATTTGTTATTAGCAGAAGTTACCAAAATAACCCTATTACTCAATTAATTAATATCTTCTTCTTACTGCCTAAGTATGATATAAACCTCATCACTCTCTGGAATGTAGATTTAGTAATGGAGGGCCTGAGGGACGAGGCTAATCTGAGTTGGAATGCCAGTTCTTCCACGTCACGTCATCAGCAAGTTCCATGACCACTCTGAACCTCAGGATCTTCATCTGTATAAAGGGATAGCTTTATAATCCCTTTGTGGTGAAGATTTACACAAGTGTAATAGAATAAGGTGGCTGCTTCATGACATCTCAGAACAGTGCTGCAGTCAGAGATTAATACCACCTGACACCAAAGATCAATGAACAGGGCAGATTTAATAGGGTAAATGTTACTGAAAAGGGGCAAAATGGTCCAGACTTTCTTGTATCCATCCTGCTCTCCAACCTCCCTCTCATCATGGCAGTTGTACCCTGCAGAATTGTCCTCATTTCCATCCTTACCAAATTTCAGCCCCCCTGTCTCCTCTCTCACCTCCATATCAACTAAGGCATTTGGACTGAAGAGATTTTAGATTCTTACTTCAGGAACTAAAATGCTCTGCATAATGATATAAATATAAAGGGCGCATTCATGGTGGGTGGATACCGTGACATTTTTGTAGAGACAGCTAATAAATATAATAGCAAACATATATCAACTGTTTAAGTATTAAGTACAACAGAGAGCTCAGCATTAGAAGGAAGTGTGTCACCTAAACCCTGGGGACCTGTAGGTGTCATTACTGTCCTGCTGTCCCAATTTGGGACCAGCCCCCCTTTAATTAGAGACACTGCCTTCCACCAAGTGGTCATGAAGCTGCCAGCTGGGGGCTGATGAGTGGCCTGTTTTCCATGTTGGCCCCACCAAGCTCTCCCTGCCACAGTGTTAATGTCCTTTGGAGAATGTGAGTATTGCCAGGCAAGGACTGGCTGTCCTTTGACAAAAGCAAAACCCAGGGAGTTTGCTCTCTGCATTTCAAGCACTCTCTGACCCAAGACTAAGAGCAAAGGCCCCAGCCAGCGTGTCTGCCAGGAATCCAGGCTATAGAGCCAAGGATGCAGAGCTCTGGCACAACTCTGTGACACTGTGTGGGCAAACCTAGGATGTCAGCGTCTGACAAAACTGGTTTGGCAGAAGGTTACTGCTGGACCGGTTTCCATCAGAGACCAAGGAGCATCATGGGTACCCACCAAGGGCCACTGCTTTTGCAAGAAGAAGAAATCCAACCAGAGAGATTGCTGATAGAGACTCTGTTGAAGGTCCAACAGGATAGCCTGTAAGGTATCCACGTTTCTCCAAAGGCCTGGCCACAGACACGAAGCCAAGTGAAAGAGCATATAATCAGGGAGTGCCAACCAAAGAGTGATAATAATAATTATATCATTAATATTATTTTCTTTGAAAACTTTTCTATACAAATTAAATTTTTTTATGTATTACAAATGTGACCTTTCTGCACATACCAGAGCATAGCCTGATTTTATTTTACTTAATTACATCAATATTTTTGCAGTATTTTTAGTACCTGCAGAATATATATTCTCTGATTTGGATATACCAAAACTGATATAACCATTTCCCCTACTGTGGAACAGCTAGGTTGTTTACAAAATCCTCCCTATTGTAAACAATGATGGGTAAACACCCTTCTAGCTAAATATCTGCAGACATCTGCAGGTATTCTCTCCAGATAAATTTCTGCAAGTGCAATTTCTGGAGTAAAGGGTAGGAAATATTTTAGCACTCTTAGCAGTACTGTCAGGCCTTGTTCGAAAAGTTTCAAAGGCAGTTTTACCCCTGCTACCTGAGGTACAACAAAGGTCCCCCTGTGCAGACACAGAAAATTTCTGAACTGCCCCACCTCGAAAGAGTCGGCCCCTATCTCTGTTGAGAATAAAGGAAGCTTTGGAACCTGGGCTCTGTTGAGCCCTGACTGCTATCCTTGCTGTCAACATGATTTTCAAGAGTAAGCCTTCTATATTATTACTGATGCTCCAGGAAATATCAGGGCAAAATGTCTTACATCAGATATTTGAGACTTTTTGAGGTTAATCATCATCGCCAGTGAAAGACTGCAGACATATGGATGCCTAGATCAAAATCCACTGAAAAGAATCATTAGGAAGAATACTATTGTGGAGATAAAAGGATGGACACAAAAATAACATAAAAAATCAACAGCTATAACACAGCAGCCAGTAGGAAAACATAATACTATCTAGGTAGCAATAAAATGGTAAACTGTAGGGGAATAAACTTAACAAGTTATGTGCTGGTGCTGTATAATGAAAACCTTACAACTAGTGATGAACATAAAACAAGACTGATAAGTAAAATAAAACATCATGTTTTTAGATAGAAAGACAATGAAAACATTTTATGAAAAATGTCAACTCTCTCTAATTAATTTATGAATTCAATGCAATAAATTATTTTTAGAAGATGATAATTGATTCTGAGTCAAATTAGAGGAAGCAACATTTGAGAATAGCCTGGAAAATCCTTTAAAAAATAAAGATAGATGAGTGGGAACTACCAGGTATGTATGCTTATTATGTAGCTACTACAACTAAAACAGTTTGATGTTGATTAAAAAATCATCAAATCAATCAATCAATCAATCAACAGAAATAAAAAGAGAGTTCAGACTCTGGCTAAGTTCCATTTCTGGCTCTGATGAACTAGCTTATATTAGACTAACTTGCTTTCAGACACTAACTAGAATGGCTAAAGTGTAAAATATATGTTTAAAGAAATGTAGAGAAATCAAGGAAACCAAGATTTTAGAGGTCAAGACCCAAAGATAAAGGAAATGTTTTGACATAAGCTTGACCTTTTGTACAACTTCTCCAGTTGAAGCATGTATGAGTCTGTATGGGGTGTGGGTCTGAGAGGCTGAGGTAAGGGCTGTGAAGATCTTATAATGATGCTATGGGGTCAAATGTTAGAGTTCAGGGCTCACCAATGAGAACAGGTTTGATAAATAGGCCATTCTTTCAAACTGAGGACCTGGGAAGGCTCACAATTGGGTAAATAAGTAAGAGATCAGCCTTCATAAAGATTGCAACCCATCTCAAATCAGCTCAACTCATGATAGGATGTAGGCAAGCTTTGATTTAACAGACTGTGAAAAGCAAAAGCAAAAGCAAATCTGATTTGGGGGAAGAGAACACCATCAAGAACTCCTACAATTTTCCATACAAATGTGTAGCATTCAATTCAAGAAACAAGACCGTGACAAAAAAAGACACATCACAAACGGGAATGATGGACGTCAGAACACAGTATGGTGACCCTTTATCTATGCTTTAAAAAGGGTATCATAAACTTACAACTTCCATACCCAGCAAAAATATCCTTCAACATTGAAGGAAAAATAAACATTTTCAGACAAGCAAAAATTGAGGAAATCTGTCATCAGCAAATCTGCATCAAAATAAATAATCAAGAGAGCCTTCAGGCAGAATACAGTACAGAAGCAATACAGAAATACGGGAAAGAAGAAGGAAGAATGAGAAGAGTAATTATATGGGTAAGTCTAAATAAATAGTGAGTGTAAAAAGAAAACATAATAGTATCTGGTGGGTTTAAATGTACATAGAATTACTTTAAAGCTAATGTACCTTTTTTCTCTAATTAATTTTAAGATCTTTGTGTGTCGAACCAATAATGATGAAAATATAACTAATGAAAACTTGTGGGCTAAAGTTAACTTAAAAGGAAAATTATAACCTTAAGAGCATATATTAGAAAAAAGTAAGGCTGAAAGTAAATCATCTAAGCTACCTGTCTCAGGAAGATGGAGAAAAATTTCAAATAAAATCCCTCTCCCAAATAAGTGGAAGAAAATAATAAGACAGCAGAAATTAATGAAAAGTAAGCAAGCCTCCAATAAAAACAATTCCAACATAACTGGTAAAGCCCTAGCAAGTGTGTGTGTGTGTGTGTGTGTGTGTGTGTGTGTGTGTGTGCGAGAGAATGAATATCCAGGGCTAGCAAGGTTGTATGAGGCAGGCACTGCCATATACACATGGTCAGAGTGAATGTACAGATCTATTTCGTGATGCCTACCAAAATTAAAAGTGCAATTATCGCCTGACCTAGTAATTCTGGTACTCTGTATATATTCACAACACTCTACCAAGATGCCCATAGAAAGCTACCTCTGTAGCACCATAGGCAATCACAAGAAACAACAAGCAACTCAAATGACCAATGGTGGGGCTGGTGAAGTAAATTGGAATTCAGCCATGTAATAGAATGAATACTTTGTACCTATTAAGTATAAGGAATCTGTGTATGTTCAATATGGAAATCTCTCCAAGATATTAAGTGCTAAAGGCAGAAGTCCAGGTAATAGCATATAGTATGGTTCTCTTGGGTGAAAAAACTAATCAGGTATACTATATAAATATTTTATATGTGTGCATATATATTTATATATTTATGAATTATACATATACAAATATAGAGACACAGGAAAAAAAAGATTCCTAAACAGTAGATACTATATTCCAAATTGTAAGCAGACATGTTATAAGACAGCATAATGAGGCAATGGTGAACTGGCTTTGTGGGTCTAAAAGGGCTGCACCACCCACTGAGGGGAAGACTGTGAGGGCTTTGGGAGGAGGAATGTGATGGAGGGTTACTGCTGTGCCCCTAGCTGTTAAACATGCCTTATTTCATAGAGGGCCCGAGGGTCGGGAATCCCTGCCCCAAACAACCTCAAGTCTAGGAGAGGATCTGATGGCTGCTGGGAGACAGGCGGCCTGGTGTGTGACTCAGGCCTAGAACATCTAGAAGGACAGAGATGTTACCTACTGGCTCGGGTGGTGGGAGCAAAGCAGAGTTTGCTGATGCTCTGAGTTTGCGGGGGCCAGGGATGACACGAGCATGTCCACAGACGGGTGTGCTGGGCTGAGGGTGCTGGCACAGAGATGACTGCCAGTGATGGTGAAGGAGCCTTGGCTGACAGAAGCTGGGGGAAACCACTGGATTCCCATGAGTTTGAGGAAGGAACCATGACAGAGCAAAGCCCACAGGAAGGGAGCTACATATTAGAAGGCACTGGCAGGTGGGGGGGGGGTTCTCTGAAGCCCCCAGGGAAAGGACAACGGGAGACAGGCCCAGCCTTGAACACCCCAAGCCCAGAGTTTATGCCCTCTCATGACTACAGCAGGCACCCTTCTACCTCTCGTGCCCCTCTTCCCCTCCAAAACTGCAGCACTGGGGAGGAGGGCAGCAAAGGAGCAAAGGGACCAGCTGGACCCCTTGCAGGGCTCTGGGCTTCCCACCGCCACACAGCTGGGCCAAGGCGGAAATAAGGAAAGTTTGACTATCGGGACTGGACAGTCCCGTTATTGGCTGGGGAACTTCGTATGAGTAAGAGACCAGAAAAGCCACAGAGGTTGCCAAGTGTTCATCTAGAGCCAAGGAGACAACCAGCTCCACTGAATCAATATAAAAAGAGTGGGATATACACCCCCAAGTACGTATGCACAGAGGGCTTCCGATGAAAAAGCAGCAACTCCCTTCTTAAGGCAATGCTTTCAGAAGGAAGAGAGAGATAAATGCCCCGTCCTCCCTTCCCAGCAGGCATGTTTCTCCAGCGTGATCCACCACCCGCTGTGGCAGAAATGAGAATATGGTAATGGCTTCCCTGTGCGAGGAGCTGGGGGCTGAGGTCCTGCCTTCAATGCAGCCAGAAGAGAAGAGAGCTGGGCAGAGGGAGGGGGCCGTTGTGCCCGCGCTGGCGGGGCGACCGGCGGAGGCGCAGGGGGTGCAGGGGCATGCCGCTCCCCTTGGAAGCCCCCAGCTCTAAGTCTCCACCCCCCTCAGAGTGTCCCCACCTCTCCCCATTTGCTGAGCCACGTCTACCCCAGGGGGGTCAGGGAGGGGGGACCAGGGCTCCATTTCCTCCCTTTTTTTTCTAGCCATCCATCTGTGTTCCAAGGCTCAATGAATCAAATGACTTCAGATTCAGCTCCCGCCTGGAGACATACCCCCTTTGACAGGCTGGCTGAGGATTTCATTAAATGATTCACATAAAGAATTACCTGAATGGCTCCCTAGTCTGTAGAATGGGATTATAGTAATGCTTCCTCACAGGGTGGTTTTAGGGACTTGTGAATTGATTCATGTGAAGGTACTTAGCATGGCAGCACTTGATAAGGGGGTGGCGGCGTGGGGCACTCACCACCGAGGCTGACTTTGGAACTTGGCAAAGGTAATGGAAACTAGGATTTTTAGTTCACAGGCCTGTACTATGAATGCCTGCTGGGCACAGACATGCACCAGAGACTCAGAATATGAGTGTCAGAGCAGGCAAACAATTAGGGGGAGGAGAAGGAGGAGCGGGAGGGTGGTGATAGTTGTTGCTTGTTGGTCTGAGCATGCATAATCTCCTTCTGCTATCGACCTGCCAAGTCACATTATTATCTTTCTTCACATAGGGGAACCTGAGGCTGAATACGTGGTGGTCATCCAGTTGGTAAGTGATAGAGATTAGATTCAGATCTAGGTGTGTCTGGCCCCCAAGCTCAAGCTCTGTGCATTTCTCTCCCAGGCAGCTAAGGAGACCAGCCCTTCTGGTCATCCATTTAATCCACAAATTAAAAAAATTCTGCCTTCTTCAACAACACAGAGGTTCTTGAGCAAACATCCGTCCTGACCTGTGACTCTCATCACCCCCAGCCTTGCCAATGGCCATGGATCCCAGGCACACCCTTCCCCCTGCCCTACCAAGTCACACTCGGCTGTGTGGCATATCAGACATCCCGGGAGCAGAGGAGACCACCAGCCCACAAGCAGATGTCCTGACCAGTCCTAACACCAGTCCCGTCATGAAAGGGGCCACGCCCTCATTCCTGCTCCAACAGAAATGGATTTTCATTTTTGCAGCATTTGCAGAAATCCAAATTCCCTTTAGAAAAGGCAGGATTGCATACTCCCTTCTTCCTTTACATCCCACTTAAAGAGAGCTGCAAGGGGGAGTTGCAAACCACATAATTCACTGGCATGAAGTCCTAATTGCCAGCAATTAGAAGCCTGTTCATGTGGCCGCCTCCTCCGGCTCACACCTCCAGCAGCCTGACCTAGCGTGTACCATCGCTGCCCCCGCGGCTACCGACTGCAGTAAAAGCCGGCAAGAAATGAAAAACAACTTGGTACCCAGTGTCTTAATATGTGTAGACAGGAAAAATGTTCAGACTTGATCTGATTTTGGTAACACTGGCCATCAATCAGATCCAGGCTGTGGAAACCTGTACAGTGAGCTGGGCCCAGGGGTTCTCTTTCCTTAGCATCTGGACTCTGGTTCTGCTGCTTCCTCCCTTATGGACATGTTGGCCTCCTCCATTCCTGGAGACTGATGTTGATGGACTAGGACTATGTGCCAGACACTTCCAAGCAATTTACACATATTTATTCATGTAATTCTTGCAAAATACCCCTTGTGGTATGCACTGCTATTAAAATGGAGGTAGTACTAGTAACTTTTTAATAGGATTATGAGAATGAAATGAGCTAACGTAACCAGCTTACAATAGGGGCTCCAACCTGGTGCAGTGTATATGCACACAGCTAATCTTAGCTGTAGTCATTATGCCCACTACATAGAGGAGGGGGCTGGTGGTTAAGCCATTTGCCCAAGGTCGCCCAGCTAGAAAGTGAGAGGGCAGGGATTTGAAACCAGCAATCCGGCCCTGTATCTGCTACACTGAACGGCCTCTTGTCCTGCTGTCAGCCTGGTTCTCTTGGACCTGCAGGGGGAAGTTTCAACAGAGCGCTTGGCTCACCGCCTTGGAAACTCTCTCTTCTGAAAAGTGGAGATTCCTGACTGTCCAATGGCAACTTTGTCCTAATTTTTCTCAACATTACCAGCCTCTTGCCTAAGGTAAGGGCTGAAGATTTTGAGTCCTTTTCTCCTTGGCCTTTGCGTGGCTCAGGTACAGGGACAAACCGAGATTTTCCTTATAAAGCAGTGATTATGGAGGAGGAGAGGAAGGAGAAGGAGGCGGCGGGAGGGGCAAGCCGAAGAGGGGAAGAAAGCGGTCCTTCTGGCTGTGCCCAGCCCCACCCACATGCGCATAGTCAGCGTCTGTGCTCAGGAGAGATCTTCCTTTTTCTGATGATTCTTTCTTATGGGAGGAGGGAGAAAGGAGGGGTGAGGGCAGCCTGGGGACAAAGCCAGGCAACAGTTCTTTGGAGAAGCTACCTGGACCTCACTTGGAGGCCAGTTCTGAGCCCTGGAGAAGGCATGCCTCCCTCACGCCCCCAAGGACTAGGCAAGACAGTCAGTGTGGCCTGGCCAGTTTACAAAGCACCAGGATGTGTTTCTGTAAATACCTCCTGCCAGCACCGTTTCTCTGCCTCCAGCGTATTTTACCACGATTCAGGATTCTAATGGTCTGCAGCATGCACACCTAAGCCTCCCCTCTCTCCACTGCCCCACAGCCCTGGCTTACTGAGTCCCCAGCTCTGGGTCATACACAGAGCTAGACAGGTCAAGGAGGGTCCAGAGCTCCAGGCCTCCTGAACTGGAAGGAAGATGATGGGCCAGCCACTTCAACCATGAATGAGACAGGCAGGGCAAGAAAAGCGTAACGGGAGGACGCGTTTCTCTGAACAGTTAGCTGTCAACACGATGCCTCTGCTCCCCTTCCGCCCCGTGACTTCAGATGAAAGGTTGTCTGGGCCCACCCGAGGCCCGCAATGCCCTGGCTCTGAGCATGGCCCCTGGGTGAGTGAGGGCACCCAGGGCTGCACGGGAGGCAGGGTGAAGGCCTGGAAGTGGCTCCGTGGCTCTTAGAGGGACGTCTGCACCCCAGCAAATGCCTCATGACTCTCGAGATATGAAATCAAGGTGCTTATGGTGTTTTAAGAGAGATTTTAATGTCTCACGACTGGATCAGAGGACTAAAGCCTGGAGGGGACTTGGGGCCAAGGAGGAGGGTTTCCCTGTTCACTGGGTGCCCCAGAGATGGCTGGTTGACAATGTGGGGGAGGCAAGACTTGCCGTTCTCCCTGTTTCTCAGCCAGGGACACCATCTCACAGGTCTCAAGGTCGCTGGGGGAAAAGGAAGCCGGGGGCCAGATAGGTGTGGACCTCACTGGCTCTCACTGCTCGTGATCCCACTGGCCGTTAGGCAGGGAGGCCTGGATGTGCAGTGGGGCCCTGGGCCGGTGTCTGGCGCCCACTCCTGCCTATGCTGGGAGGAGCTGGAGCCTCGGGCAACTGGCTCTGCCTCTCAGAGTCTCATCAATAATACAGGAGTGATGGCTTCTTTACAGAGTGGCTGTAAAGTAGGTCGTGGGTGCTCAGCTGATGGTCATCTTCATTCCTTGGTCCAGAAAGGAAGCAAGATTGGCCACCCAGGAGGCTGACCCCAGTGCATGGTAATGGAAGATGGTGCTGGTAGGGTGGGAGTAATGGGTGAGGGTGCTCAGGTGCCTCTCACTTTAGAACCAGCCGTGGTGACTGTTTCTGACGGAGCAAGGCAGAGATCACGTGGCATTCTGCAGGGCCAGAAAGTGCAGAAACTTTCAGGAACAGCTAGAAAGGAAAGTGCCTGTTCTCCAAAAGGTCACGTCAGGAACTGAGAAAAACAAGTGGCACCCCAGACCTCTCCCAGAATCCCATGCAGCCAGGATTGGACAGGACTTGACCTCAAGCCCTCAAACCACTGGACCTCAAGCTCTGCTGCCCCTTACTGTGACCTGTGGAGTTTGTCAGAAATCCCAATGCTGGCTCCTTCTAAGACCAATTACTTCCAACCCTTTGGGAGGGGACTAGAGGTGGGGTTGGGGTGATGTGGCATCAGCATTAAAAAAAATTCCAGGTGATTTCAACGTGTAGCCAAGGTTGAGAGTCATTAGCCAACAGGGGACCCTCACAAACCTGGAGATGCACAGACCCCACACTCATGGTTTGACTTCAGTTCAGTTTGGACAAGAGATGAGTTATCCAATATGGCAGCCACAGGCTACACATGGCTTTTGAACACTTGAAATGTGGCTAGTCCAAATTGAGACATGCTGTCAGTACAAAATGCACACCAGATTTCTGAGACTTAGTACAAAGAAAGAATGTAAAATACCTCAGTAATGATTTTTAAAAACATCGATTAAAGGTTGAAAAGGTATACTGGGCTAAATAAGATATATTCATTTTACCTATGTCATTATATGTTTTTCATGTGGCCGTAGAAGATTTTTAATTACATAATGTGGCTTGCATTGTATTTCTATTGGACAATGCTGGTCTAGGGACGACCCAATGCATCAAAGGTTTTCTATAGTTGTATTTCTAAGTTTGTTTCATCTGGTTGTTGACAATCATCTTCCTTGAAATTTTTATATAACATGATTCCACATATACAACATTCTTGAAATGACAAAAAATAAGAAATGGAGATAGATTAGTGGTTGGGGGGATGAGGGACTGGAGAGGATAGGGGAGGAAGCCAGTGTGGCTGTAAATGAGCAACGTCAAGTTTTGAAAATGTTCTGCACCTTGACCTCACCCATGTAAAAATCCTGGTTGTGCTACAATTTTGCAAGATGTTAGTTACCATTGGGGGCAACTGGGTAATGGGTCCATGGGATCATTCTGTATGATTTCTTATAACTGCATGTGAGTCTATAATTATCTCAAACTAAGAAGTTCAATTAGGAAAAACAACCTCATTTCTGAAACAGTAACTTTTACACTCTGCTGGTGATAGTATAGCGTGGTGGCAACCCTTTTGAAAAGCAATTTGGCGACATGCATTGAGCCTTAAGCATTTTCATTTCTCTTGGTCCCAATAATTCTAATTCTTGGAATTGCTACTAAGGAAGTAGATATAAATATAAACACACAAAGATATTTATTCACTGTGGCTTGCAATAGCAAAATGCTCAAAACCATCAAAATGCCTTTCTGAATGAGAAGGGTTACGTGAAGTATGATCATCCACTCGACTATTATGTAGTCATTAACAGAAAATGCTGATAATGTTAAACAAAAAAAAAAAATGGGATACAAAATATCAGTAATTTGTTTGCTAATTTGTAGAACAAAAATCTGTTATCATGTGGGATGATGAATATAAAAATATTAATAGTGGTGTTTTGATAGGATTATGGATGAATTTGTTTATTCTTTCTAGATCACTGTTCCTTTTCCCCAGTTTTATTAAATATGCACCACATTTTTCTTTGAATGACATAATGATCTTTTAATCTATTATCATATTTATGTGCTAAAACATTTTCTCACAGTCTGCAGCTGTGGTATCTTTTGTGAAACTTTTAGATATTAGAATGTATTGGTTTATTATTGATTTTTGTATGTTGATCTTGCATTTAGCAACTTTGTTGAACAAGATTCTCTTGGATTTTCTATGTAGATGATCTTATAGTCTGTGAATGTTGGCAGTTTTGTAGTTTTTCATTCCAATTCTGATATATCCTATTTTTTTTTCTTATCTTGGTACACAGTTAAGGTCTAGTATCTATAAGGGATGATAGAGACATAGAGGTCTGATCTGAAAGAGAATGATCCTAACATCTATAGTAAGTAGGATATTTGTTGAAAATTTAGCTTACCAGGGTCAAGAAGTTCTATTGCTAACTTGCTATGAGGTTCCTTTTAAAAAACAGGCAACCAACCAACCATATTGACTTTTAACATCTTATCTACATTTATTGGGATGACTTTATTTTTTCTCCTTTAATCCATTAATGAGGTAAATTTCATTAATAGATTTCCTAATGTTAAACCATTCTTGCAGTGCTGAGGTAAGTCTTGCTTTTGTTGTAAGGTCTCTCTCTCTATCTAGTTTGTTAACATTATATTTATGACATTTGTATGTATATTCATGGATGAGATGGTCCTATAATTCTTCCCACTGTCCCATTTAGTTTCACCATCAAGGTTATATTAGAACCACAGTGAGATGTAATATACACATACTACAATAACTAAAATTAAAAAGGCTGGCAATACTAATTGTTGATAAAGATTAGTATTTTATCATACTAATATGGCAAATTTTAGCCATATTATTTGGAGCAACTGGAGTTCTCCTCTATTGCTGGTGGGAATGAAAAATGGTACTATTTTAGAAAGCAGTTTGCAGTTTCCTATAGAAGCTCAATTTATAATAGCCCCCCCCAAAGTAGAACCAACCCAATGTCCATAACTGGTGAATGATAAACAAATGGTGGTATGTCCATACAACAGCATACCACTCAGCAATAAAAAGGAATAAACTGTGGGTACTTATAACATGGGTGAATCTCTAAAACATTACATTAAGTGAAAGAGTCTAGATACAAAAGACTGCATATTGCATGATTCTCTTTACATGTAATTGTAGAAAAGACAAAAGTTAGAGGGAGAGAAAGCAGACCAGTTGTGGGCAGAAAGTTGGCTGCAAAGTGGTACAAGAGAACTTTTTAAGGTGACAGAAATGCTCAGTACCATCATTATACATATATTCATCAAATTGTATGCTTAAAATTGGTGAATTATATCATATGTAAATTATTCTTTTAAAAAGTTGATTAGCTTCCTAAAGCATACTAAAGGAGTTTACATAAAACAGCAATTATCAGTTCCTTACAGGTGTTGTAAAACTTGCCAGTAAAATCATGTGGGCCGATTTCTCTTTGTGAATATATTTTAATTCTGCTTCAATTTCATTAGTGGCTACAGTCTATTCAAGTTTTTATTTCTTCTAGAAAGGCACTCTTTATTTGCATAAACTCTCAGGATATTCTCTCATGTGTTAAATTATTAGTGCATGTGTAGCTTTGTCCCCTTTTTTCATTCTTAGTATTGTGTGTATTTTATCTTCTTTTGTGGGGCTTTTCTTCTTTCTAATACTGCCATAGTTTCAGCTGTTTTATAAACCTTTTCAAATGAACCAGCTCTGGATTTTGTTTTCTCTGTATACCATTGTTGCTGGTGATAAATCTGCTCTGTTATTTTATTATGGTTTCTAGTCCTTTTATTTCCTTGGTTATTTTAAACACATTGGATTTTAAAATGATGTTTTCGAATGGTTCTACAATCAAGTACTTGAGATGCTAATTTTCCTATTTGCTGACTGTGCTAACTCGCCTCAAGGTAACCCATGTCCTCATATGACTTGTAATTTTTATTGTGAGCTCATCTTCAATAGGGCTTTTTTTCCTTTGTGGGAATCCTATGGACTCTGAGTCTTGGAAGAATCTCTGGAAAGCGGTTTTGTACTTGATTCAGCTGGGTGAGCTATGGGTTCCATCAGTCCAAGAATTTACGTTAAATTCTTGGCTCCAGATTTCTCCCCCTTGGGGGAGGGGGTGTTGTAAATTTAGACTTTGTATCTATGGGTAGCTCACTCTTTGCCCTTTGGTTTCTTGAAGGAAACATTTCCCTCCCTGTCTAGTGCATCTGGACAGAGTGAAATGTCCTGGCAGCATTCTTGGGCCGATAGTGGACAGATATATAGCTTCCTATTCATGGCTGGGTCTTGGTGGCAACGTCTGGTCTTGCCAGGACCCAAGGCCACATCTTCCTGTCCCTGGGTGGGCATTAAGATTCCAGAGCTATTATGGGCATATCTGGGTCTCATATCCCCTGTCCTCCTGGGTGTCAGTTGCATGCTCAAAGCCCTGAGTTTGCGTTCCTTGAGAACTTCTGCCTTTCTTATGAGTCAGCTGTGTACTTAAAATTCTTCTTAAGCGCTGGTAGTTGGATGGGTGAATGTTAGCTGAGTCTTACTCCCTGGTTTTTATCCCCTTTTCTTTCCTAGGGTTGGTACTAGGTATTATCTCCAATAATACTAAACTAGGTATTGTCTCTAAGAACCCCACACAGCATTGTGCAGTTGGGGAGAGAAAGGAAAGCTGCCTCTTCCTACTTTTCTGTATTTCCCAATGTGCTATAACAAGCACAAATTATTTCTCCAGTTGGGGGGTGTGTGTGTGTATACATACTTTAATTTAAAAATTTAAAAAAGGTGACCTATATATGAAGGAAAAAATACATCTTAAACCATAGCAACTTCATGGCAGAGGGAGGCTGACTGTGCGCTCCCTCCTGTCTCCCTGGGGTGGCCTTCTCTGCATGTTCCTGGGGCGTAAGTCAGCCTGCCGCAGGCTTTGGCATTGTTCTATTTTTATTTTCATTATTTAACTGTGTCCCATATACACTGCTAAGCGGAGTGTTCAGTTCTAAAGCTTAATGGACAACTGCCTTCAGTCTGCCACTGCTCAAGCCACATGGAGCTCTGCAGGCCACGGATGCCCCCACCTCCGTAAATTTCCGTCAAAGGCCAAGACAGCAAAGACGGGGCTGCCAAGGGGGGGACACAGAAGGGGGTGAAGCAAGCGGCACCCACCAGGAAAGGGGTCCTGGGAAGATGTGCAAACCTGTGGACAGTGCCCACCTGCAGCCTGAGTAGTTTGCAGGAGTTGAGGGGCTCCTGGGGCTGCAGGCAGTCTACTGACTTGTTTTCTAACCTCTACTTGGCTTGTTTACGGTTCACTGACTGGCCAGGAGCTGTCTTGAGACCCACCTTCTGGGGGACTAAAGGGCTTTAGATCTGCTGCTTCATCTTCTTCGCTACTTCTGGACCTTCACAGTGATCTAAACTGTATCTCTGACCATCTGACCCCGCACAAGTCACATACACAGGGGCCTCCGAGACAACGGGGTGCGTCACTGTCCCCACAGAGCACAGAAGTGTTTGTTGACCGACTGCGTTGACCCCGACCCTCAGCATCAATGATGTTTTACCAGACACTTTTAAATGGGTTTGTGACCTCCCATCAACCCAGAAAAATGGTGCTACGGATGGCACGATCCACTGTGCAAGTGAGAAAACCAAGTCTGAGACGGGAGTCCTGCCCGGGAGGCCGGTGCAGGACTTGAACTGCGTCCCCTGCCTGTGTGTACCCCTTCTCCCCACAAAGAGTCAGGGTGCTTCCCCAGGCAGTCCCCACAACAGAATCTTGGGGGCCGCTGAGCCAGGGAGTGCAATGCCCGGACCTTGGGTCAGGGCCCCGGAGCCCCTCCCTGGGCCAAACGCCTGGTCCTGCCGCCCTCCCGCCGCTGACTCCACCCCCACCCCAGCGCCCCTGCTGCCCCAGCGGTGTCCCCAGGCTCTCTGATGATGTGCCCCTCCTCCGTGTCCCCACACACATTCATCAGGAGGGAGGCAGGCATTCCTATCCAGAGGGAAGCGAGAGGCAGGGAGTAAATCAGTAAGAGAGAGAGAACGATGTCTCTCTATGGGGCCTCCCGCGCTTTATTTCTCTCCACGGAGGCAGGATAGAAAAAAATGTTGGCAGTAGTTTTGATACGAATCGATCTAGAAGCTGGGTGAGCCCGTGGTGCTCCCTTAATGGCCAGCCATCGCCTGCTGGCACTCGGGTCGACAGTGAGTTCTCAATCGATGTGCAGGGGCCGCCTCTTTATCTGACTTGGATGTCTTGGCTTCTTGCTGCTCACGGTGCTGGGGCCTGGTCAGCAGGACCTGCACACAGACTACCAGCTGGGCGGGGTGATGAGAGAGAAGGTCAAAGGAGCCTCTACCACAGGCCCAAACCCATCTCTCTTGCAGAGATGGAAATTCCTACCTGCCTTGGGCTCAAATACTCTTCAAAGATGAGCTGAAATCCAAGTGGTGCAAACAGCACCATCAGCCAGTAACACTTGAGCCCAAATCTGTAGAGCCTGGTCCTCCACGGGGACAGTCCAGCAACTCTTCCGGGGACAAGGTAGGAAGTGCACGCGGTGAGTCACGCACAGGGCCCAGCCCACACCCGGCACTGTCATCGGCTGCAGTTTAAGCTCTGGCCTTGGCCCTCCGGTGCCCCGACTCGTCTGGCACACAACTGTTCTGCCAACTGTGTTGGCTTATCTGGACATTTTAGTTCAGCTCTTAGGCCCTTCAACCTCTCTCCTGGGAACCTGAAATAATACTTGCTGGTAGAGTTGCTAAGAGGATAAAATACACTAAATGTGGGGGGCTTAGCACAGGTCCTGGCACACGGCAGCTGCTCCCTCCTCAGGCTCCTGGAAGTTTCCTGTGGTAGGAGGATGAGGGAAGGGCACAGGGGCCCCTGGAGATATGGAGCAATGTCCAGTGGAAAGGTTTCAGAGGGGCAGCAAACGGCAGCCAACGGAGCGGAGGGCCCAGGGGGCTCCGCACATGCCCATGTGCCTCCCACGGCGCTCAGCGCTGGGGGCCCAGAGGCGGGATGCTAGCCCCGGCCCCTCCCCTCAGGGAACCAGTCCATGGTGCTCAGCCTCCAGCATGGGGTCCTTTCTTTGCGCCCTTGGGGGCAATCAATGCCTCCAGAGCAAAGGAAACATGACAGGTGGAAGGCCCTCTCCCCTGCCAGTTCACACCCAGGGCTCTGTCCTATGAAGTCACAAAAGTTATGTGTTTTTCATTCAAATTTGTTCTGGTTTCAAAACACAGCTCTTAGCTGTGTGATGATCACAAATCACTTAGCTGTGTGACTTTGGACACATCACTTCACCTCTCTGTACCTTAGTTTCTGCATATATGAAGGGAGGATAAAAATGGAACCCTCTCCACGTAGCTGAGAGAGGACTGAGTGTGTAACATGTAGTTGCTCGTACGGCACCGTGTCAAGCCCACGGGAGCCCCTCCAGTCGGATTGGCTCTGATTATCGTGACACCATGGTTCTAGCCCCACACACCTGTGCTGGGGCTGGTTTTGTACAAGAGCTCCCTTGGCAGATTTTCACATCCGAAGGTGGATGGGATTCCTGCTACAAATGCTCTAGATTATTGAAGCCCAGAAAGGAAGGGCTCAGGCCGCCCCACCCCTGACGGCTACAGTCAGCAAGGGCTTCCCTGGAACTAGGGCCTCAGGTCTTGACCTGGGGCTTGGGCAGCAAGCTCACCTGGCAGGTAAGGAAAAAATAAGAGTGGGATTGGGTGCCAGGATCCCTTCTGCGGGTCTCAGTTCAGTAGGTATCTCAGATGAGGCCCAGCAATTGACAAGGCAAGTTGGGACAGCAGGGGGAGGATAGTTTGCGAACGTGTGCTTTGGCTCCGCAGTGCTCCAGCTGTGTCTGTGCCGTCCCACTCAGGTCCCACGCTGACCCTGTGAGCACCACCTCGACATTCCCCAGTCACCTACGTGGGAGCGGAGGCTCAGAAAAGACACATAACCGGCCTGTGGTCACACAGACAGGGAGAGGTGAGCGTGGGCTCTGTGCTCAGCTTCTGAGGCCACAAAGCTCACAATGGCTCCACACTACCACCTAGACAGGATCTGTGTCTGGGGGCTCAGGTTGTGCGGTCCAGGCTGTCAGGGTTGAGATCTAGGAGAGAGATCAGGACCCCTGCTACGGGGGCAGTCGCAAGGCCCGGTGATCTCAGAGTGGAGCTGGAGCTGAAGGTTGGTGGGGAGCACGGACAGGCTGTCCTGAAGCAGAAGGTAAAAAGAGACATTTTCCATGCACAGAGTGAATCCCGCCTACCTTCTCCAGGACACAACATGCCCCTTAGGAAATAGGTGGGGGCCCTCATGATGACATCACTCACATTCCACCTGCATCCTAGCGCAAAGGCTGGGGGTTGGGGGTGAGGGTAGCACCTCTGTGGGGGAAGGAATTGCTTCCTGGCATGCCATCCCCTGCTGCCCATGAATGCCAAGGTGAGGCTCCCAACACCACCCTCAGTGGGGCCTCTGTAGCACAAGCTATGCTGGGCAGAGGAATGCCATGTACAGGGTTGGGAGCCAGGGAGAGTGAGATTCTTATGAGCCTTAAGCCTCTGACCCTGGCCTCACATGAGCACTAGAAGAGAAGCAAGCAGCTGTGTGGCCTTGGACAAGTCACTTAACTGCCTTGAGCTCCCAGGTGCTCATAAAATATAACCATAGATAGAAAGTAGCCAGAGTTAGAAAGATTTCCAGGAATACAAGCCTACCTCATTTCACTATGCTTCACAGACTCTGTGTCGTTCACAAACTGAAGGTTTGTGGGAACCCTGCCTTGAGAAAGACTATCGGCACTATTTTTTCAAGTGTTTGTTCTCTTTGTATCTCTGTCACATTTTAGTAATTCTTGCAATATTTCAGACTTTTTCTTTATTACTCTATTTTTTATACTGACCTGTCATCAGTGATTATGACTCACTGGAAGTTCAGATGATGGTTAGAATTTTTTAGCAATAAAGTGTATTTTAATTAAAGTATGCACATTGTGTTTTTAGATATAATGTTACTGGACACTTAGTAGACTATGGTATAGAGTAAACACAACTTTTATATATACTGGGAAACCAAAATATTCATTTGACTCACACTATTGCAATATTTGCTTCGTTGCTGTGCTCTAGAACTGAACCTGAAATCTCTCTGAGGCCTGCCTGTAACAAGCTTTGGCGAGGATGTGGGGAAACTGGAATATCATATAATGCTGGTGGGAATGTAAAATGGTGCGCTTGCTGCAGCAAACAGTTTGGAGGTGGCTTAGTAGTTGAACACAGAATTAGCTCATAAAGATTGCATCTATTTTATCAAAGAACATGATTCACCACAATTTAAGGAGTGCATACCATAAGTGTACGCATACAAGCAGTTATGGCAGGAGGAGGTTGTTGGGGGTACAGAGGAGACTAGATGCAAGTGGTGAGCACAGAGCTGGACGCGAGGTAACTGCTCACACCTCCAGCTTCCCTCGTTAGAGATCTCTGCCTCTCCTGGCCACACCCTTTCCCACATGGCCCTGCACTCCTGGGCAGCAGGCAGGACAGGCTGGGTTTTTAAGGTCTCGCAGCTGCACATTGAGAATCAAGTGATTCTCTGCCCCCTGGAGCAGCAAGAGACCCCAGGCACAGAACTCTAGGACCTGCCTTCAACATCTGGTAACTGACCTCTGGGAGGCACCACGATTAGAGCTGGTGAACACAAGCTTCACAGGTCCGGGCAGATGTACAAAGGGCAAAGGAAACACTGGGCATTGATTTCAGTGTCATTCAACAAGCAGGCAGTAAGCACCCTGCTGGCGAGCCCTGGTCTGTTGGGACAGGTGGAAAGAAACACATGCTGGCAATACTTGGGGCAGGTCTGCTGATGGAGGTATGTCAGGGATGCCATAGGAGCACAACAAGGGCCCCTTGCTAGGGAACATCTGGGAGGGCTTCCTGGAGGAGATGACACTTGAGCTGAGTTTATTACCTTGCCCTGATTTCTGTCCAGAGAAGAGTTTTGTTTTAAACAAAGAGAAGATTTTGGAGGAGTCAGACCCTGTGTCTGATGACTTGGTTACATTTTCCTTTCTCTAATTCCAAGGGTTTCAAAAAGCCCAATGGGCCCCTTGGGTTTAAATCCTGGCTCTAACACTTATGAGCTAGGAGACTCTGGGCAAGTTTGACCTCTCTGTGCCTCAGCTTCTTCATCCACAAAATATGGTTGATGATGATGACCTGACAGCGTTGTCAGATAAGGACAGTAGAGCGCTCAGGATGGGAGACCCAGAGTGGGGATATGCATAGGAGCTACTGTCCTCGTATCCACACCCTTTACACTTGGTGGTGGCTTGGGGCCAGGGTCACTGACAAGGTGCCTATAAGGTCCCATTGGCTTTGTTCTTTCCCAGCCACAGACTTCGGCAGAATTTCTTTCGGATGTCATGGCGAGGGTGTGACGGGCTCCACGTCCACAGGGCCAGGAACACAAAGCGAGTGACTGCCACGTATTGAGCCCTCTTGCTGCTGCCTGACGTTGTATGATGTCTGCTGTCTCCCTTTCATCATCACACCAAACCTGTGTGGCAACTGCTCTCCCCTTCATTTTAGATTCAGGAAACTGAGGCTCCAAGAGGTAAATAATTCACCCAAGGTCACATGGATAGTTTGGGCTCCAATCCATCCACTCGGTATTGGGGTAGCGGGACTAGAGATTAAGAGCCTGGGTTTGCACCCCAAGGCCAATGCTCACCAGCCAAGTCTGGTTCCTGGTCTGCAAAACAGACGTGACAGAAAGGTGTATCTCATAAGGACCAGATGGCAGGAAGCTTACTCGAGACTTCACAAATGAGAGGTCCCCAAGAGATGTTAGCTTCTGTCGCTCTTACTATCACTCCCTCTGCCTCCTCTTAACCAGCAAGCTACCACCCAGGGATCCCTGTCCCAAGGGGTTCTGTCCTGGGAGGGACAGCTGACACCCGCTGCCTGGCTCACCATCGCAGGACCCCGAGTGTGTGTGGGCCCCCCCCCCACCAAGGCTTTCCCACTTAAGTTAGGATCTTTCCCCCTGCCCTGCTCTGCCCCCTATGCCAAGCTGCACAAATGAGAATTCCTGGTGCAGCAGTTAAGCTTTTGCTCAGAAACCCCACTGGGAGGGCGATGGGAATGCTGGTTTATTCCAGGGGCTCCTGCCTCCCCACCCAGGTCCAGACTGGCACCTTTTCAGGCAGGAGCAGTATCCTCCCCTTGACCTCTGCCCCCTGTGCCAGTTGCCTTGGTTTCTGCCCTTGGGCTCGCTACTGAGCCAACCACACACTGTCCCCTCTGTGCAGGGCTCCTGCAGCATCCTCGCTGGGCTGTGATCCAGGCAGCCTGGCCTTGAACTCTGGGGAGGTGGGGACCCCCATCAGGTGACACGGCCAAGTGAGAAGTCAGATCATGCCACTTCTTTTTCCTGCCACTTCAGAGTCTGCCACGCAGTGGACCTCAGTTCCCAAATGTTGTGCCATAAGCAAGAACAACTTTAATAACCAGAAAATAAAAACAATAAATAAGGAGGGTCACTTAAACTTAATGACTTTCTTCCAAAATGTAACTCTTGTAATGTGCTCTCCCCGCTTAATCCTGCACTTCCTCAGGGGCTGGCCCAGGCTGACACAGCAAACGCTTGTCCCCTTAGCATCAGAGTCTGAGGTTCCGTCCCTGCTTTGCCACTTATCAGCCATGTGATTTAGGGCAAGTTACTCTATGTTTCCAAGCCCCAGTTTCAGCGGGGATAATAAAGCCCTCTGCCCAAGGCTATTGTGGGGACTTAATTAAATAGTGCAATAAGTACCAGGTGCAAACCAGGTGCCACAGAAGTGGTATTATCTATTATTAGCCACTATCTTCTGGAAATGTCTCAACATCAGTTTCTTTCCATTTGCCTGACATGTGGCCTGAAGACAGTACTGCAGAAAATAACCCTACCTGCCATTGGACTCTCTGACCCACTCACCCTCTGGCCTGTTGGCACGCCCAAGGTCCCTGCCCTTTTTTAAAGCACCGTCCTCTCTACCTCAGGGGTGGAGGGGGGGTGGGGGGGGGTCCCCTGTAATCACAGCTGATTGGTCCAGACGTAGATGCCTGATCTAGGCTGGTCCAATCAGACGCCTTCTCCTGGGGCATGCTTGTGCTCTTTTTGAGGTCAACTGGCTGCTGGGGCTCCCTGGCTGAGGGTTGCAGAGGACATGACCAGGAGCCCTGGGGCTGGTGGGGCTATGAGAGCCGCGGGTCCGGGTCCAGCCTCCTCACCAGCAAGTGAATCCAGGTTCCCATAAAACTGGGGCACAGCCCTTCCCTGGGCTCCAGGACACGCCTGAAGCCTCTTCAGGCAATTCCTTCTCTCTGCTTGAGATACTTCCTGCAGAAGGCGCTCCCAAGCTTCATTTGACCCCTGAGAGGCCTGGGTTCAAATGTTGCCTCTGCCACTTATCAACTGGGTGAATGTGGGCGACTGCTCAGCCTCTCTGAGCTTCTCATCTGTGAGGCTGATTTGCAACCCAAAACACCCCAAAACAAAACAAAACCCAAAAAACCCCACCACTAGCCAAAAAACTCTTCCAGCAATGCTATTACTGCCATTTGACCAATGAGGAAAGCTGAGTTACAGCATGTCGCTTGTTTAAGGTCCCTGGGCAGTGAGTGGTGGAGGCCGGTATGAACTCTCCCCGGCCGGTTAATGGCCATCTCACCACCTGGCCTTGCTCTGCTGGTAGACCACCGCCCAGCAATCGTTTTTATATTTTACACATGTGCCCTGTAGACCACCAGCTTAACCCATCTGGCAGTGGAGGTGAGGGGCACGGGGTGGCGGCAGAGCGTGAAGGGGGAGTTGAAGGCGCGCTTTCCCCACACCAGGGAATGGCGCCCTCTTCTGGCCACTGCTTTTTGTGTAACAAAACAGCCTTTGATTTCTTTGTGTGGCTTCACAGCTCCTACAACATGTCCTGGTTTATTCTCAGAGTTACAGCCCTGCTGAGTTCTAGAACCAGGAGGTTTTCAGAGGTTGTGGGATGGAAGTTACTGAACTTAGGCTTGGCACACAGTAGGTATTACAGAAATGTGATGAATCCCTTTTCTCATCCCATCCTTCAGCAAATCGGAAAAAGTGGCCCAGACAGCAGGGGGACTTGCCTGAGTCCCAAAACAGTAAGAATAACTGGGCTTAAAGCCAGGTTTCCTGATGCCCATCCCCAGGCCAGGGCCCCTCCTGCTGCAGCCCCAGATTCGTGGGCAGGAAGCAGCCGTGCTGTTCCCTGAGACTCCTGCCCGGGGAAGCTGGGAGACAGGTGGGCAGGACGCACCTCTGGGCAGGTGCAGAGAGAACTGTCTACCCACTGGGCATTGTCTTCAGGTGAACCAAAGATTCCAGCAGTGGAGACTGGGTGGGCCTGCCCAGCAAAGTCAGAGGGCCTCAGACATCCCATCAGGACAGAGCCACCTCTGATAGCCACGTGCCCAGGAATCAAAGGAGGCCAATGCACGAAGACACTCCCACACATGGCAGGGCAGATACACACACCTCCTGAAAGGGACCTCACACCCTCTCGAGCACATGACACACCTGTGTGCCCTACTGCCCTAGAAATTCCTGCGATGTCCCTGCCCAGGGCAGGTTGCCAGGGAGGTCGTCTGTGGACACTGTAAATGCTTCTCAATTCTTGACACTGGGTAGTTTTTAAACGTGCATTTCTAATTAGGAACTTGTTTCTGACAAGTGTCACTCAAAAAATGAAAACTGCCTGTGGGTTAATTGAGACTAACAGAGAATCTTAGGGGTTCTGGGGTTACAGAATCCTGATAACAGACCTGTGGCATGTGTCACAGTCCCTGCTCAACCACCTGATGGATCTGTAGCTTCAGCTCAGCTGAGCTCCCAGGAGAAGCCGGCAGCATCCTCAGAGGAACTCGGCAGAGCCTGGCCCGGGAGGCCCAGGGAGATGGTGACTCAGAAAGGGTGCCCCCTCCTCCTCAGCCCTCAGAGAGGGAGAAGGAGCACTTTATGCCCCTTGACCGCAGCTCCCACCCCGAGGTTGGCACTGACCTCACCAGATGGCATCACTGCCGCTCAGTGAATACATGAACATGTCCAGAACAAGAGTCTGCAGCTGGGGGAAATCTGGCGGTGGTGGAGGGGTGGGGGTCCTGCCTGCCCTCTGGCTTCCTGCTGGTGGGGGTGCAGGCAGAGGGAGGGGACCAAGGCCACTACACCACTCCCGACAAAGCCCTGCAAAAACCGGGGCTCAGAGAGACTTTGTGACTAGTCCATGGCCACACACAGCTCACAAGAGACCGAGTTTGGATTTGAACTCACTTCTGCGTGGTCCCAAAGTCCACACTTCGGTATAAGATAGAGCAAGGGCTGCTCAAGTTCATGTCCCAGTTACAACACCTGCATCGTTTAACCCTTCTGGGCCTTAACACATGATGTAAGGAAATGCATTTACTTCACAGGACTCCGGTAATTAGACGTGGAAGAACACTTCGGGTGGTGTTTGCACCTAGCAGGTGGGGAGTGCTCTCTGGAGCTCTATTCTCCTCGGGGGTGGGGAGGAAGCGGACGTCCTTATGCCCTTAACGTGGTGGGGCCCATCAGAGCCTGCCTGCTCCCACCCGGCTACACCTCCTTGCTCCTTGACTCTCTCTTCCCGCTGCCCTTGGAAGGCCCTCCCCCCAGATCTTGCTCCCTCCCTCCTTCCTGCCCCTGCTTAAAGTCACCTCATCAGTGAGGCCTTTCCTGAGCCCCCTTTGAAAATGGGGACCCCCACCCACTCCCCACTCTCTGAACCGTCAGCCCTGCCTTGTCTTCTCCTTAGCATTTGTGGCTACTGTACATTTGCCTCCCTCTTTAGAATGCTTGCTCCTAAGGGAACAGGACTGGATTTTGTCTGTTCTGTTCATAGCTGTATCCCTAATGGTTCCCAGCAGCAGGCAACTTAACTCCCTAGGGGACATTTGGCAATGTCTAGAGACATTTTGGCTTGTCACAAGGGGAGGACAGGTTTCACTGGTATTTATAGAGGGGAGAGGCCAGGATGCACTAACATCCTGTAGTGCATAGGACAGCCATTCAAAAAGAATAATGCATCCCTATATGCCAATAGCACCACAGTCGTATGCCTATTCGAATAGCAGCCAGGAGGTACACAGTAGGTGCTCACTAAATGACTGCGATGAAGAATGAGGAGCTACTGTCATCGTTGTCATCATCACCATTATTATTTAAAAACAGATATGGTTGAGAATAATCTTAAAGAATGGTTGTGGAGTTGACATAATGTTATGTGTCACTTATACCTCAGTTAAAAAAAAAGAATGGTTGTCCTTTGAGAGTTCATGGCCAACAGGTCAGAGCGGTGACCTGCAACTTCTTTCTGGTCTGAGCTCTGCCCTCAGCAGCGCCCAGAATGGCTGCAAACTGCCCGTGGCGGGCGGGGCCATCAGAAGCCAGGACCGGTGGTCCGTGAACCAGGCACTGAGAGCCCCAGGGATGTGGTGGGCCCTCCCTGCAAGGAGCCTGCCTAGGCAGGGAGGGTCAGTTCTCACCCAAGTCCCCCAGCCCTGCTCCCACACTGGAAAACTCAGGACCACATGCCCAACAGGCAAGGAACCACCTCCAAAAGCCTTTAACGGGGATCCCAGCTGAGCCCCTAGGCCGCTTGCCACCCGGGAAACTCACATCTGAGTGAATCATGCTGCTTTTGCTTTCTTCAAGAAAGTGCAATAGATGTCGGGATGTTCAGGGAGGTGCAGGTTTGAATCCTCCCCTGGCCGGGCGCAGCCCAGGCCCTTTGCTGATCTAACAAATCACCACTGACAGTTTTACACAGCCAGTGCGACTAGCCCAGGCTTCCCAACCGCAGAGAACACCACCCACGGAACGCATTAACTATGAGGCCATGTTCTAAGGAGAAGGTGGAGAAGTGTGACAAGGAAGACGCTTCGCCTCCCAACGGGCGGCTCTGACACCTGCTCCCTTGTCGGACTATCCACCCCACGTTCCCACCGTGAATTCCCACCTTAGGTTCACAACTTCCCCTGCATGCTGCCTGCCCCCACCCTGTCTCTCCCAGCCTTTCCTTCTCCTGCTGCCCCCTTGGGCTCACAGCGGGGCCTTTCTCTGCAGAACTCTGGGGCAGACAAAGTACCATCTTCCCTCCCTGCTATCCTCACCTTCTCTCTCCTTCCCTCTCTTCTCCCTCTCCCTTTCTCTCTCACATGTCCTGAAGGCTTCTAAACAAGTCATTGATGCTAAGGTTTAATAGTTGACATAACTGGATACAAGACTGTAAGACAAAGGAATGAGTCTCTAATGGTGGAATACTGGCAGCAGATAGCTAGGTTTGGGGGAACAGGATAAGACTGGGCAGGCAGGGGTTTTCCTGGTGCCCCCGAAGTCACATGTGGCTGGCCCTGATTCTCCCTGATCTGCCAGGGAGGAAAGCTGACCCAAAACCCAGGATGGAATCAAACAGCAGGAGCATGTCCAGTGCCACCTGGGAACGAGCCAGGAGGCTGTGCGGGGCAGGCCCAGGGCACCAATGGCTAGAAGCCTGAAGCGGAAGTGCCAGCTCCCCCAGAGGCAGAGCTTGGTGGAAACTGGGTTCCAACTCTTCCATCCTTATTTTCTGAGACTCTGAGCTCAGATATCTGTGAGCTTTCCTGATACAAAAACTCACACCACCCCTCCCAGCTCTGAGGATGGCACGAAGGATCCTAGTTTCACAGTCACCTCCCTCAGGCCCAGTGTCTGAAAGTCAGGCTGGGGGCTGGAGGAAGTGGACACCCAGCCCTGGACACCTCCAGTGAGCCCAACACTGACATCTGTCCTTGCTTTACACCCCCCCCCCCACCCTGTTCATGGACAGGAAGCTGAATCTCAAAGTGGTTTCTGTGACTTGGCCAACATCACAGAGTCAGTGATGGAGCTGGCTGTGGAATTTTTTCCATCATGACATAGGACCTGACTCCTCTAGCCCAGCGTGAACAATTTGGCCAACCTCCCCCCTGCATTCTCCTCCCCCTCCCCAAGTCAGGGAGCCCCTATCACAGGGAGAGAATGGCAGAGCCCTCACAAGCCTATTGCTGGCTGGGAGACCCTGGGTGTCGCCCCCCAGCCCAGGAGACAGGGGAGCCCTGCCTCCACCCTGCCCCTCAAGCCACATGCTGCCTTCCACATGTGAGGGGAGGCAGAAGTTTGGGCTGGGCATGGTTCAGGTGCACCTACAAATTTCACCCTTTCGGAGCACCCTGGAGACGTGGCCCCGAGATGGGATGGCCCCAGTATATGCAGCTGCTATGTCAGCAGAGAAATGAAGCAGAGCTGGGGCTTCCCAGGCAGGCAGGAGACCCCGGGAGTGGGGGCTGGCTGTGGTGACAGCAGAGAGGTACAACCAACCTGCCACCAAGATGCCTGTGGTCCTGAGAGGTCCAGGGCATCAGATCCAGGCCAAAGTCCCCCTACACCCACCACCAGCGCAGCCTGAGCTGTTAATTCATGAGGCCCCAGGGTTTGTGGAGGTGAGGCAGCGGGCCTGAGGCGGCTGGGAAAGAGGCCCAATCTTGTGTTCCCTGGGCTGGCGTGCAGCAGGAGCCAGTGCTGGTGACAGCTGCAGTGCAACATCTGCCAACCTAAGAGAGGCTCCCGCTTGGGAAAACTGTCCTGTCCTGATCTCACCGGGTCACCGATAAACCAGTGGGTGAATCCCTTCTCTTCCCTGAACAGAGCTTCCATAACCACGAAAGGGGGGTAGCAATGTACTTCGCAGGTTCTAGGGGGCAGATGAGAGCAGGAGGCCGTGAGCCACACAGTGAGCCAGCACCCAGTCCACGATCCAGGGGCTCAGAACCCCTGCCAGGTTCCTGGGATTTCACCTAAATCCCTTTTGGTCCCACGAAGTGGTCACTGAACTTCACTTTAAAAATTTTAACTAACTGCATCTTCATCAATTGCCCAATTAGGATGAGGGCAGAGAGACAGAGCAAGTAATTAAAAGGGTGGATGTGGGGCGGCTTTGGAGTAACTGGGGAAATTTTTGGCGTGTCTGGGGTGTTGGTATCTCACACTCAGCATCTGTCTGCGGGCCTCCCACCTGCCCCGGGAGAGCACCTCTGCCCCCTGGCATATGGCAGGGATACATCCTCCTACCCAGCGAGACCCGGGCATCCTCGCCGTCCCGGCGGCCAGAGGGAGAAGTCCCGGGCCAGGCGGACGGCTGGTCGGACCGCTGGGGAAGTGAGGCCACCCCGCAGGCCGCGTAAGGGGGATTTCCACTCGCGACCCGCTTAGACGGCTCAACAGGTGGTGGTGGGCTTTCCCTCCCGCGTTACCCGGATGATTTCTGCCAGCCGCATTCAAGTCCGCGGTGGTAGTCCGCCCTCAGCTCTGGAGTGGGCAGCGGGTACTGCCCAGCAGCGTCCGCCAAGAGGGGCATCACGCGCCCCCCGCACCCCCGACACACACGCGCGCGCACACACGCACCCAACTCCCGGCGCGCTGCCCCGCCACCCGGCCCCCGGCTGCGCGGTACTGGGCGCGTGGCCGCGGCTCCGGCGGGAGGCGGCCCCACGCGCCCCCGGGCCGGGAGAGCCGGCCCTCCCGGTCGGCCGCCCTTACCTCGCTGCAGCGGCGCGGCTCCGACCCCGACCCCGTGGAACGTCCCTCGCCGACCCAGCTCCGGGCTGCAGGCACCGCGCGAGCTCCCCGGGCGCCCGCCCCGACGTGTCCGGCCCAACGGCTCCGCGCGGCACCCGCGCCGCCGCCGCCCGAGCTGCGGACTCGGAAGGGGAGGGGGAGGCGGGGCGGGGCCGCGGGCGGGGCTTCCCCGTCTCGGCGCGGCGGGTTGCCGGCGGGCGTCGGGACCCTGCGGACGCTGAGTTCCACCCGGGAGGTGCGGGCGTCTGGGGAAGCACCTGCGTGGCGTCCGCAGGTGGAGACTTAGCGGAGAGGCTAGGCGAGGAAAGGCCTTCGGGGGCCGCGTGACATTTGGTTGTGACCCCCGCGATGGGTCAGACTTACCCTCACATTCCAGCTATTGCTTAATAACAACAATAAAGAACAATAAGAAAACAATAAATAAATCAGCTGGTATTTATTGATCACTCACTATACGCTAGGTACTGCTCAAAGAGCTTTGCATGTGTGAAGTCATTTAATCCTCAAAACAATCCCATTTCACAGTGAGAAAACTGAGGCCCAGAGACATGAAGTGAGGTGCCTGAGGACACACAGCTGGAAAACAGCAGAGCCAGGACTGCCACCCAGGTCTGTCGGGTTCCAGGACCTGTTCTTTTAAAGCCTCTCCATACTTTCTTTCTGGGCTGCATTAAGAAAATTATTAGCCCTTCTAAACTATAAAATGGAAATATATGTACATGATAGCAACCACTTTTTAAATTTTCTCCTTTCTTCAGTCTGTATGTCTTCTTTATACTCTGGGCCCTGGACACCCAGTAGGTGCTCAGTAAATGTTTATTAATCGATGACTAATCCGGAAGCTGCAGCTGGAGCCAGATTGGCCTGTCCAGTCAGGTTGGATGGTGGAACCTAAGGGTTAACCTTTTCTGGCCTGAATACCTGCCCACCTTCATTTCTCTTTAATGGCAGCCTGACCAAAACCCTTGTCCAACATGCTTGTGTGGCGTGCTCACAGACCAGCAGCTTCTGCCCTCTGCGACAGGCAGGAAGGCCACCCCGCAAGTGTGAGTCTCTAGGATGGAAGCTTGGCCAGCCAGGCCATGGGGAGCTTCCCTAAAATCCCTACAGACCATGAAGGGGTCAAAGACATGGAGTGCTTATATGTTTGGGGGCAATAGCAGGTTGCCAATCATAAGACATCAGCAATGAGCTTATTTTTTGAAACCTGTAAGGTAGCAGGCTGGACAGAAGCCTCTATGCTGTGGAGATCTCCTGAGCTGGACATCATGGGAGAATACTGTCACATGTGAATGGGACCAACTGAAGAAGTGGAGTTGGGACGACTGAAGGTTTTTGGAAAGGGTACAGCAGATTTCTATTCCCAGGCTTTTCTATCTTCTCCCACCTTCCCCAGGAGTGCTCCGCCCCACCCCCCAGAAGTCCCTGATGGTGAGGACATCTACACCATTGACAGGCGTCCACATCTCCCAACTGGGATGGATTCCCCCATCTCTCAACCCTCATCACCCCCAAACTCTTCCAAATGTACTAGTTCCTTCTGCTTGGCTTGCCCTCTTCTCCACGTGGAAAACTCTTACAGATCCTACAAGACCTTACTCAGTTTGCTCCCTCTGACCCAATAATTTCTTTCCCTCATCTGGATCCAGGAGCCTCTTGTCTAGTTCTCACCAGTTGAGCAATGGTGAGTTTACTGTCAGTCTCACCAGTTGTGCTGGTGAGCTCCTTGAAAGCAGAGGGCCTGACACATGGTAGGTGCACAGTTAATATTTGTTGAATGCATGAATGTAAGTAGGATGCATTTCCCTAAGACTGAAGCTGTTAAGGGGAAACCACCAAACAAAACCATTGGTAGAGCTGGATCAGTGATATGAAAAGATGAAAAATGGGGAGAGCAGCCAGGACATGTGCCTTTCTTAAGATCTGCATTTAATATTCCCAGCAGAGGCCCGAGGTGCTGCCTGGGTTCCCTGTCCCACGGCTCACTGCTGCTGGGCAACAGCCATTGCTTGGGTAACTGAAGAGAGGGGGAGTGGGGTGGGGTGGTGTAAGCAAGCCTGAGGATCGGAGGGAAGGGGTGGCTGGAGGAGTGGGTGTCCTCCCTTGTGGGCTGATTGGGGGGTGTTAGAATGCCCGCTTGCCCCCAGATCCGCCCACTCTTTGTTCTGGGTGACACCGTTCTCCACGTCATCTTGCAACGTCCATGGTGAAGTAACAGACCCATTGCTTAGAGAAGGCACCCTTTAAAGGGAAAATCAGTTTCTGGGGTGCTCACAGCCTCCTTCCCAGTTATTTTGCCTGAGGCAAGTGGGGAGGCTTCTTGAGGTGGGTGGTTGAGAGAAGAGGGATTTGGATTAGATGGAATGTGGTCCTTAGACTGATTCTGTCCCCAAATAGCTGTGTGACCTTGGACAAGTTACTTGATCTCTCTGAGTTTCGGTTTACTTCTCAATAACCAGGGCTAACTTCGTGGGCATGTGGCTTGCATGGTCACACAGCCCTGCTCTTAGAAATGCTTGGCTTCATGATGTTTTTACCATCTTTGAAGTCTTAATCGTTTTTGAACAGGGAGCAGCATCTCCATTTTGCAGTGGACCCCACGGGTTCTGTAGCTGGTGCTGGTGATGACACCTACCTTCCTGGGTTATGGTGATGCTTCACTAAGGTAATGTTTGCCCAAACATCTAACACATGGGCTCCCAAAAGAAGCTAGTTTCTCCTTCTTCTGACCTGGTCTTAAAAAAAAGATGTTCATCAGGTAGACATAGGGAGGGAAGGCAGTCTTAGGCAGAGGGGCTAGCTTGAGTGAAGGTATGCAAACAGGAAATTACATTCGGGGAAAGGCAAATGGTCTGGAGTATTTGGGGTGGAGGATGGAGGGAGATAAAACTGATGGGACTATCTGGGGCTGTTTAGGCCAGAATAAAAGGCTTTCAGGTTCTTTTAGGGAGTTTGGGCCTTGGGCCTGGAGGCCTGCGAGCAGAAAACCCCAGGAAGGGAAGGCAGGTGGGCGCTAAAACACCAACATCCTGAGCCCCCAGTTGGGCTGTGGACTGATTCAGATAATGAGACAGGCAGTGGATGGCGTGGGCGAGAGCCTTGCCTGGAGGCTGTCAATACGGCATGTTTGAAACGTTTGCTGTAGGCATAATGGGAAAATGCTGTAGGTGTCAAAGCCGGCAGCTGTGCTTGGGGACCTGGGGACTCCGGGCCTGATGAATAATGGAGCAGCCTTTCCTCCCTGGGTCTCTTTTTCTGTCCTTTCAATAATTCATGCTTTCCCCATTGGTTGAGGAGTTTCAAAAAACCTCAGCTTTTTCTGAATCCTGGACCAATCTGAGCAAACCTGATGGCTTTGCGCATCAGGTCTTAGTTAGAAACATACATGCACGTGAGCACATTCAGCTTTGCAAATATGCCTTGTGTTCATGTCAAGGGAAATGCACAATTACGTCTCAGAGGAGGAAAAGCTCAGCTAGGCCCCTTGGAGGGGGAGTTGGCGGCTGGCTGCTCCGGGAGGGTTGGGTTGGTTGGGAAGGTCCCTGTGGTGTGCGCTTCCCAGCGGGAGACTGTGTATTTGGAGCTCCAGGCCCTCCCTGGGGGAGGGGTTTCCTTCCTGGCCCTTGAAGTCAGGCTTGTCCAGAGGATCTGCTTCGGCCAATGAAATATGAGCAGAAGTGACACGTGTCACTTCCAGGGGAAGCTTTAGGGGCCACTGAGTGCTTTACCATCCTATCTTCTCTGCCTTTGGGATTTTGGAGACATGAGTCAAGATGGAGCTTCTGTCACTTTGAATCTCCAAGTAAGTACAAGGAGTACAACTTCCTTGCTGACCTCTGATAGACACAGCATGCGCAAGAAGAAGCTACTGGCTTTAGAGGGCTATTTGTTACCTATTCATCTCTTCTTCCCTCCTTCCCTTTCTTACACCATCTAGTAACCGACTCTTTAATTTAGAAGCATACAGGCTCCACTCTCAGTAAACAAATGTGCTGGGGAACCCTGAGCTCCAGGCCTCTGTGGTCTCCAGCACTGATGGGGGCCGACCAGTTAACAGCCAGAAGGCACTTTTTGATAGCCGGAGGTTGGAGGAGCTGAGTTTCTCAGCAGATCCAGATCGAATCTGAAGTGGGCGGGACCCCAAGGCATGTGGGGTCGTGTACGTGTGTCAGGTGGCTGGGAGGGATGGAAGAGGACCCAGTGCAGATGTTGGGGTGGGAGGCAGAACAGGGCAAGGCCAGGCAAGGAGAACTGAGCTCAGTGTAGAGCTTTCCCCACAGAGGGTCAGCCAATAAGGATAATGTCAGAACCTATTTCAGCTAATACCAGTTACATGGAACATTCCGCTAAGCACTTTCCACATGTTAATACATGTGGTTCTCACAGCAACCCTGTGAGCTAGGACACTACTGCCCCTATTTCCAGATGAGGAAATGGGGCTTTAAAGAAGTAATTTGTCCTAGAAATGCCCAAATTATAGTGCTCAAAGGAAAATAGCATGTTCAGGCTCCATCCATGTTGGCATCATGCATGCTGTGAGTGGGCATAGCAGCCAGAATCTATCGGCCAGCTGTTTGGCCCAGGCACACAAACGCTGGTCTAACACAGGAAAACCAGGGAGTTGTTTGGGGGTCACAGGGCATGTAGGGAAGGCTGAGCTGACAGGATCACTGGCCACAAGGATGTTCAAGCCTCAAGGAGTACCAGACTTCAAGAAGCAGGAAACGGATCCTCTGTTCTTCTTCCAGGAGGAAGCTGGGTCACCAAACGATGCTCCCTGTCTAGCTGGTGGTGGGGATAAGGTGGGGCCGTGCTAACCTCCAGGTGAGATTGCTTACTCACCTGCTCTTCCTTGCCCACTGATTCAATTTGTAAGTTTCCTTCTTTCCCTCCTGGACTTGACTTTGCTGGTGGGGAGGGTTCTGCAAGGCATTGCTTCTGCACCAGCCCTCCCCAACCCATTCAGACCTCAGCACACCCCTCCTCCTGCCACCTCTATCTTTTCAGTCTAAGCTGTTCCCATGCCCCCAGCTGATTCCCCTCTCCTCTCCACAGCCCACTAAGTGCCTTGTCAGGCCTCCAAACGTGGCCTGCTACAAACTGATTTCTTTTTTTCAACTAGAATGTGCTCTCTCCTCTTGATTCGGCAGACTGTGAAACCTGGGAACGTTCACACAGTCATTCGTGTCCCTGCTGGGTGAACGAGCAGCCACTTGCATTCCCACTGGCGGGTCTCCAAGCTGCACTCCGTGTCCCCTAAGACCAGCTGTTCAGCCTCTGCTCTCATAATTTGTCCCCTTGGCAACTAGATTACTGCTTTATAAAACAGTTCCAAGGGCAGGGGAGCCCATCAACCAAATGAAGGCTCCTCTCTGTTTTGACTGCTGAGAAAGTTGCAGGGTTTTAAAGAAGTGACATTGAAATGAAGGTCCTGGATGGGGCTGAATCAGCAGGGGAAGGGAAGAAAGAGACCTTGGCAGAAAATGTCTGAAGATGGTACTCAAATAGGTCAGCACCTGGACAGCTCCCTGCAGGCTTAAGGAACTAAGTGTTTGGTGGAAGATCTTTGCAAAAGATTGAAGCTTCATAGTTCTAGACATTTTCTTGTTCTCAACTGAACTCTATAAAAACTCTCTGCCTGGTGCCTCATGCCCTCAGGCCTCAGTGAGACACCAGTGACATCTGATAAGCTGATCCCTGCTGCCATCAGCATGGACTCACATGGGCTAAGGTGTTCAATGGGCCAGGTGACACATGTGTAGTTCCTTAGAGAATTTCCAGAGGTTCTGTCCATGAGAAGAGTGAGTGTAAGCCCAGCAGTCTTGTCGGCTTGAAGAGCAGTGGGCAGCTCATCTCACCTAAGGAAGGGTCAGGTAACTGGCACCTCCCCCAGGGCAACCATGGACATCAGGGCTGTGGCGGGGGAAGGACTCCCAAAGCAGCAGCAGGCCAAGAGCCCTGGAGTTGGGGTGGGAGCGAGGAGAAAGGGAGGCCAGGAAGTGGGAGTGCGTCCACTATTTCACAACAAAGAAAGCAGGACTAGGCTCCAGCCATCTCCCCAATTACCTGGCTCCTGAGGTGACAGAAAATAGCGCCTTAAATAGCCATTTCCTAGCTTTAAAGTTAATGAAAAAAGCTTTGAAAGATATAAGTGAGGGTAATTTTCTAAACAGTCAGCATCTGGGAAGGAGGTGGTGTGTGCCACTAAGCCAGCCAGAAGGGTGAGGGCCAGATGCGCCCCCTTCAGCCACACCAGTATCCTCCAGTCATAGGTCTTTCCCAGACTGGGTCAGAACCCTCCTGCAGGCAGCAACTAAAGCTTGAGAAAAGGAACAACTTTCTGTGGGGCAATTTGGCAGTGTGATCAAAAGCATTGAAATGATTAGTAGCTTTTGATCTAGTAATCCCTCTTCTATGGATCTAATCATCAATATTCACCATAGTGTAATGATGGAGTTGAACAGGAAATTCCCTAAGTATCTACTATTTGGTAATCAGGATAAGTATGTTATATCTATAGGATGGAATATTGTATAGTGATTACAGACCAAGTTTTCAAATTAAGATATAGAAAACTGTTCCTAGTACACAAATACTATTTGTATTTGTTATATATTTATGTCATAAATAGATACATAGTAAATGGTTAAATAAAAATCAGGACATAAATATATTTATATAATAATATCTACTCTGTGAAAAAAATGAAATTATATGCATGTATACACTGTGAAAAATAAAAAGGACTACAAGGAAATATACCAAAATGTTTGCAATTGTTAACTCTAGAAGAGATATTATGGGTGATGATTATATTCTCATGTTTTCTATATTGTTCAAAAGGTTTTTAAAATATGAATATATATACATTTTATAATAAAAATAACATTTATTATTATCTCCAATTACTATTTAAATGTAATAATTTAAAATAATTAAATTATTATTAACATGTACCATTTTAACCATTTTTTACAGTTCATTGGTAGTAAGTACATTTACACTGCTGGGCCATCTCCGGAAATTTACTCAAACTTACACAAGGGTCTGCCCCACAGAAACACTGAAAATGACTGTATCAGTCAGGATTGTTTTGGTTGCAAGTGAGAAATAAACTAGGAAAGGGAGTGAATTGACTCAGGTAACAGCATTTAGACTGACAGTGTGGTAGGAACAGGTCCTCAGAAGGAAACTTGGGAACAGATACTGGAGAAAGTGATGGATGTTGTTCACCGAATCCACAGATGCTCACCACACAGAGGCTAAGGAAGAATACAGTGATGTCCCAGCTCAGCCCCTGCCCAGGCTGCAATTAACTGCAATGCTAATTTTTTTTTTAATTAAGAAAACAAATTTTTTACTGAGGTGAAATTCACATAACATAGAATTAATCATTTTAAAGGGAAATATTTGGTGACGGTACATTCACAGTGTTGTACAACCATCACCTCTATCTGGTTCCAAAACACTTTCATTACCCTTAAGGGAAACCCTGTACCCATAAACTATTACTTCCCCTTTTCCCTCCCTCAGCTCCTGGGTAATACCAATTTTCTATCTCTCTGGAGTTACCTATTCTGGATATTTCACAAAAATGGAAACATACAACCCCTTGTGTCTGGATTCTTACACATGGCACAGTGTTTTCAGGGTTCACTGGCATTGTAGCACACATCAGCGCTGCGTGCCTCTTTTTTTTATTAAAGCATTATTGATATACACTCTTATGAAGGTTTCACATGAAAAAACAATGTGGTTATTACATTTACCCATATTATCAAGTCCCCACCTATACCCCAATGCAGTCACTGTCCATCAGTGTAGTAAGATGACACAGATTCACTGTTTGCCTTCTCTGTGCTACACTGTTTTCCCTGTGATGCCCCACACCATGTGCATAATACCCCACAATCCCCTTCTCCCACCCTCTCCACCCACCCTCCCACACCCCTCTTCTTTGGTAACCATTAGTTCCTTCTTGGAGTCTCTGAGTCTGCTGCTCTTTTGTTCCTTCAGTTTGCTGCATCCCTCTTTATGATTCATGTCTCACTGGGTGTCAATACCATGTTTGTCCATTCATCCACTGGTGGACATTTGTGTAGTCACACCTTTGGAGTATTGTGAATGATGCTATTATGCATGTGTGTGTACTTGTAATTGTTTGAACACCTGTTTTCAATTCTGTTGGGTATATACCTCAGAGTGGAATTACCAGATCATATGGCAGTTTATGTTTAACTTTTGGAGGACCTGTTTTCCACAGTGGCTGAACCCTTTTACATTTCTACCAGCAGTGTTCCAAGGTTCCAATTTCTTCACATTCTCCCCAAAGCTCGTTATTTTTTTCTTTTCTTTCTTTCTTTCTTTTTTTTTTTTACCACAGTCCTTCTCCTGGGTGTGAGGTGTAAGGGGCTGATTTTGGAGGGCAAGGACTCTGAGAAGATGGTTAGTGACGGTGACAGTGCACAGAGCAGGTCTCCAAAGTCTAAGCCATTCTGCCTTTCTGCTTCCTCTGGCTGCCCTCTCAGAGCGAGCAAAGATCTGTAGGATATCTGGGCTTGGTTCCAGGAAGTGGGACTCTCTCTGAGCACAACAAATTGGCCTCTTCAAAAAGCAGACCTGTCTTAGGTTATTTAGAAGCCCCTAGCTTCTGGAAACCTTGATTAAGAATGACAAATCCCTTAGCCATCACTTGGAAAGGTCATAGATTATGGTATGGGGATAGGAAAGATCCCCCTGTTTCCCTTAGTCACTGCTACCTACTGGCAAATGCCTACAATTTCCTGGCAGATCTGACCATTTGTACAAGGTGGAGCTCAGGGTGTCTTTCCTGCCCTTTTTTAAGACAATGATAATTAGGCATGGCTGCTGGGTGAAAGGATGAGGCTGCTTGCAGCTGGGGGCCACTGGCTCAGGGGACCTCTGCCTACATGTGACTCATTCATCCACAGCTAACCAAGCATGTGCTCTGCAGTGAGATGGTCTGAGATTGAGTCACACACATACCTGCCACTGACTAGACAAGTGACTCGGGTAAATTACTGGATCCCTCTCAGTTTGGGTTTCATCATAATGCCCCCACACACCTGAGCGGTTTGTTGAAAGAATAAAGGAGACAATATATGCAAAGCATGTAGCACAGGTTCTGGTAAAAAGTAGCGACTGTAATGTTATTCAGCCAGGGGCAAATAACCTTTGAAGCCAAATCAGTCAAAGGGAGAATTAAAGTGGGAGAAACCCATTTATTGCTTACAAGCAGTGGTCTACTTCTGCTCACCCGAGTCTCTCATGACCCGGTTGCAAAAAGGACCCCAAAAATACCTCTCTGGTCCAGGTGCATGTTTTCTCTCTGCCCCCTTTGTAATCCCCTATTGGTATGGAGATGGACTACTTCTCTCCAACCTTTGGAAACACCTACTGATATGGAGATGCACTAAGGCCAGGTTAGAGATTCTAGAAATATTGCAGTTCTACCCACATAGATCACTCATAGTCATCTACCAAAGTGCCAGGCATGCTCTCTAGAGCAGGGATTGGCAGCATGAGAGCACGGGAGAGGCAGGGGGGGAACAAATGTCTTCTGGACACCACTGTTGTGCCCCACAGTGAGTAACCTGGATGCACCAGGATCCCTCTAGGCCCACGAGGAAGGCGGGTTGTGGCCAGGGAGGTTTGGGGTGACCAGCTTATGTCTCTCCTGATTGCAGCGTCTTCTGTGAGTTTGTAGGCACGGCCCAGTACCAGTCACCTGTGGCCGCAGTCTGAAAGGTCCTGGTTCAGGGCAGGACCACCTGGTGTCTTCCTAAAGCTCTGTAAGGGGGTCATCCAATTTTCCCACTGATGGGATAGGGGGATGGCAGAGACCCCCAACCTTCCCCAGGAGAAGGAAGAGGCAGCCCAAGGTCCCTGGAATGTGGATAAACCCTGTACCTCGGGCTTCCTAGGACCCTCAGCATCAGCCCTCTCCGTGCTTGGCTGGGGGCGGGGAGCTGTCCCCTGTGTCGTAGATTCAGCAGCATCCTTGGCTCTACGCCACCAGACCAGTAGCAGCCCTGCCCCCAATTGTGACAACCCAAAGTATCCCCAGACGTCACCAAATGTCCCCCGGGGCCATAACCACCTGGCTGATGCCCCCTGGGCTAGATGTCACCTGAGGCTTTTTTTCTGTCCACACTTCTGCTGGCTTCAAAGCAGAGAAGTGGGTGGGTTGGAGGGGTGCCTGGGGGAAAGGTTACCCTGGCTCTGAATCCTGAGTGAAAGAAACAGACACACCTCTCCCTCCCCACTTTTTTTTTTTGTTGTTGTTCCTTAAGAGTAAAACCCTCACTGCAGCACGTCTTGCTTTCCTCCTACGGACATGTGGTGTGGTCGTGGAACCAGGGCAGCACCGGTGAAATGACAGCATGGCCACTGCGGTGCTAAAGGACTGGTCACCTCCCTCCAGGTCTTGCTCTCCTTATACAGACCCCGCCAGCCACCAGTGGCCACCCTCGGGTAGGTATTCTGGATCTCCAGAACTAGAATGGCCGGCACACCTTAGTCCATCCTACGCGGCTGTGGGGCAGGGATGCCTTCTTTTCTTTATTATTTAAGGGGGCAAACCAAAGAGGAGGTAGACTAAATGCATTTGCCCTCTGGCCGCTCCGCAAGTTTCCCATTGAACTGGGATGCCTTTGCTCATTCATGAAACATGCCTGGCATGTGTGGGGATTGAGCCGGGGGCAGGAACCCCCATCGCAGGGGCCGTGCGCTTCTGGCCAGTGCACTGTACCCTGGACGGGCTGTCTGGAGGCATGGGGGTATTCGGCTGGGAGACGTGGATGTTCTCCCACCCACACCAGCTCCTCTGTGTCGTGGCAGAGTACCCTGAACAACATGGGAAAGAAAGGAGCATATTTCTCCCTCCTCCACAAGCCTGCTGGTGCCCACCTGCAGTATCGGCTCCCTGCCCTGCCCTGCGATTCACTCCCTTCAGGTCCTGGGATTACAGACTTGTTAACCGTACCCATGAGCTCTAACCCCAAAGCGCATCCTGGGCCAGAAGACCTGCCTCAGGGCAGTGAGGGGACGGGACTCCATCGGTGGTTCTAACGGGGAGGTTTTGCTCTCTTGGGCACATTTGACAATGTCTGGAGGCATTTAGGTCGTCACACCTGGGGGAGGGTGGGCAGAGGCCAGGGAAGCTGTTGACCATCCCGTGGTGCACAGGGAGTCCCCCGACTAGGAATAATGAAGCCCCAAGTGGCAGTGCCCAGGTTGAGAAACCCTGAAACAAATGAAGTATCAGGTTCGTATGCAGCTCCCAAAAGGTGAGGTGGGGTGGGTGGGGTGGCAGCTCCCCCAGAGGAAGCGGGCAGATCGCTGGGTGACCCTCCAGGCCAGGTCCCTCTGGATGGTCCCGGTGTTCGTCCACTGCCCCAGCAGAAGCAGCGGGGTTCTGTTTTACTTTCCTATGTGTCCTGGTCTGACAATTAGCTGCATAGTTGCCCTGTCATTAGGCACAAGGAATGGCCACCAAGAGCCGCTGGACAAGGAGAGTTCTGCTCCTTTGAATCACTGCAAAGCCGGGAGACAGGTGGGGTCAGATGCCTGGGGATGTGGACGGAAACCTTCACAGAGACACAGAAATCCCTCAGAGCCTTTGGAACCATATGATCCTCTTAATTTACAAAATCATTACTCTGTGTTTTCTTCCATCTCATGGAATTTCCCAGCATCTCCTCTCTGGCCTATAATCTTTCCGCAAAAGTTAGTGTATTGGCTTTTTGTCCTGTTTGCTTTGCTATGAACTTTTGTTGCAGCTGTGAGTTTTGGGCCAGTGATCCCTGGGTAAGGACCTGCGGATAAACCAGCGGGATGCTCTCTCCCACCTGACACTCCCTTGGGAGCTCTTTGGTGCCCACTGTTCTCCTAGACCTGCCCCAGGTAACTGTCCCCACGCCCCCCTACCACCAGGTAACTCCCTCAGGCCTTTCGGAGGCTGAGATGTTCACAGAAGGCCTCACGTAGGTCACACACTAGTGCCTAACCCAGCCTCTGGGAAGGAGGATGGAATTCCAGTGGTTGGCTCACACCAATGAGCACCCGTTCCCTGGGGCCCTAGAACATATGTTGATCCCAAATCTGCCCCATATACCAGCTAGGCCACAGACATTTAAGCTTTTCCAATGAACTGGGAAGTGAGTACCTCAGTTAAAGCATCTGCTCAGCTCCACCCCCTTCTCAGAGGGGACCTCCCTTCCCCCTCTCTTTGATGAAGGGGTGGGCAGAAGTGGCCATGTTTTGTATCAAATGACCACTCCCCTTGGCCACAGGTGATGGGACCAGAAGTGGGACTATGACTCCTAACAGCCAGTTCACAGGCTTGCCCAGTGTCATGGCCTGACCTAGAAGTGTGCTGGGCCATCGGAGTCGCTCTCTCAGGAGAAAACCAAGAGCAACCCACTTAGGCTGAGGGGGTATGGTTGGCCAAAATTCTGAGAAAACAGACAAGCTGGGAAACAGAAGCACCTGAGAAGGTTGCATGCTTTGTGCTTCCATTTATATCACACTCTTGAAATGACAACATTACAGTGGCAGAGAAAGATCAGCGGTTGCCAGAGGCTATGGTAGGGGGAGGATGCGACTACAAAGGAGTAGCACAAGTGAGTTTCCTTCTGGGTAGAACAGTTCTCAATCCTGAATACAGAGGGTACATGAATCTCTAGGTCTGATGGAATTTCATAATAATGCGTGCACACACACACACACACAAACACACACACACATGCAGCATGTAACACCTGGTGAGATCCGAGTAAGGTCTGCCGTTTAGTTATTAGTATTTTACTCCGTCAGTGTCCTGATTTTGATAATGTACTATGGTTATGTAAGATATTATCATTGGGAAAAGCTGGGTGGTGGGTATGTGGGAACTTTCTGTATTATTTTTGTAAATTCTTCGGAGTCTTAAATTTTCTTTTAAAGTTTCAAAAAGAAAAAGAGAAGCTGAGACATTAATATGAGTGACAGAAAAAAAAAACCCCAGCTCTCAGAGCTGCTACAAATTCAGAGATTCCCAGCTCTTGGGTGGGTCTACCTGGCTTATTGCAAACCAAGGAGCCTGAGATGAACAAACTCCCGGTATGTAAGTCTCTGTATGCATTTTTTGTTATTTCCTTAGAAAAAAATCCTGTAAGCAGAATTGCTGTGTGTAAGCACGTCTTTAAGGCTCTTGTTGCTTTGTGCCAAACTGCCCTCCAGAAATGTTCCCAACTGCAGCGTGTGAGAGGCTGGCTTCCCCTTCTTGCCAAAATCGGGTTTTAATTTTTAAAGAAAGATTCATCTTTGCCAAGTTGATGGGTAAAACATGGTATCTCATTGTTCTTTTCCCTCCGGGAATTCTAAATTATTTTCTCGGACCAAGTAGGACCTGGAGACTTGGGTTCAGCTTTTCACTCAGTCACCTTCCTGAGCTTATACTTCAATATTATGCCCCTAACTTGGTAAGGATCACTAATGAAATGCCATGTGAAATTTACTGCTGCATCTATTGTTTTAAAAAACGCAAACCATTACCAAAGACGTCATTTCTTATATTGCTGAGGCTCTCTTCCATGTCATAAAATCACACCCAAGACATTTCCTTTGGAATTCAGTGGTAGGAAATGCTTGAATTCCCGGAGGAACACTTATGCCTCCTCTTTTCCAGTTATAAGAACAGTGTAACTGATCACAGTTCCCACTTTTTTTTGGCTGCTAGGAAATGCAAAGCCAGGTCTGATCAATGACAGCAATTCTGTTCCCTCTTATGGGAAATATATTTATGCGTTTATTATCTTCAATCCTGACCTTCAATTTTTATTGCTCACTTAAAATGTCTTACTTGCAAGTCACCTCAAATACCGTGGAAAGAGGCAAAAGCCACACAATTTCCCTTGACCATGAACTCTGGTAATCACTCCATCCCTAACGCGTAGCTCAGACACACATGTCCAGGCACATAACATAGGGCTCACATAAGTACTTGTCAAGTGAATTAATGAATGAAGGTTGACAACAAACCAACTAGGAACAGCACTGACACTGGTCGAAAAGAAACGCTAGTTACTACTTGATCCCCAGAGTAAGAAAACGTTACCATGGAAAGTTGGGCTTCGGAAGCAAAATAAAAATAAGGACCAAGAGTCTCAAAAATGTTCAGTCATTATATGTCTGGAAGCCCAACTAAGGAAATGACCCAAAATGCATTCAAATTTTTAGGAAAAAAGATGTTCATCACTGAGTTATTTAAAATTATTTAGAAACCTAGAAGTCCAATAATAAGGGAATGAGTAAGAAAATTATGGTGATCTGTGTAACGGAAAGTAATAGCCATTTAAAAAATTCAGTACAAAGGGTTCTTAATGACTTGAAGAAGAACGTGTGAAGTAATATTACATGATAAAACAGGTTAAGAATTGTATATTCATTATATTCCCCAAGATATAAGAAAATGGGCATAGAAGGAAGGAAATCAAGTAAAATGTTATTAGTGGTTGTCTCTAGGTTGGGTGACAATGAGTGGATTTTATCATTTTATCTTGACTTTTCTCTATTTTCCAAGTTTTCAGCAATAAGCATGTATTATATAATAAGAGGAAAGGCTTAATTAAAAACAGAAAAGAAAAAGATACAACACAATAGTAAGACTCATTGAAATGCATCTGGGGACAAGGATATCATTCCATCAAAAAGGCAACTGAAGTGGTTTCTTGCTTCTCCTCCTGACAACAGTCAGTGCCTTGGAAGGCTCACCTACCTAAGGGGTGGTGTTTTAAAACTATGTCCCCAAATTCAAGGTTGAGCTTAGTTCCTCTCCCCTTGAGTACTGGCTGGCCTTAGC